>JACMZG010000002.1:18055463-18380064 GCA_018340805.1 Microvelia longipes
CATACTAATATAGACTAGCAGCATGGTCCAGGCAACATTTTTTCATTCCTTACTACTTAATAAGAATAATAATGTAAAAATAATTAAATCAGGTAAGTATAAATAATCAATACTCAATAAATATTGATGAGATAGATAAAGATAGATACTCCGAGATAGATGTTGGTAAACTGATTAAAGGTATAAAACTCTTCTAAAATATAAGAAATTGTGACCAAAAACTGGTCTTTCTTACATTCTCAACTGCGTTATTTACAATTATTTTCTTGGTGACAATAGCCTTCAATTTTCCAACATTTGAATAGAAAAATTAAATTAAAGGACATATTATACCAGTATATAGACTGTTTTAAAAAATTACATTCAATTCTAATTAATTTAATTTCAGTATCACCCTATTTTTTATTTGTTTTATTTTTTGAATTTATTTGCTTTTATTATAAATGGAAGAGTAAACAAAGCTTGAAAAATCATTCTATAAGTTGATCATTTAGTGTTGATTTCAGAACTAGAAAATCTTTTGTCTTTATGAATGCGTTGGTAGTCCTATCAATCCCTATATTATTTTAATCCATTTGTGTTGAATCTACTAGATATACCTTAAATATTATTATAAATAATTACTTATGTTGTGCATAGTGTTAGAATGCATATCGGGGGAAGTGCTGTGTCTGATGAGGCTGCTAGCACTGCTCTGCATTGTGTGCATCATATCCACTATGGTCGGCTTTTGTTTGGATATCATTGGGCCGGTCAAAAGACCTCTTAGGTTTCTCAGGAGAAATGCAGTGGCCAGTGTCTTGGCTGGTGAGTCAAACAATTTCATATATTTTAATCTAGTAATTTCTTACACATCAATTTGTATTTAAACCAAGAAATGTTTAAGTAATAAAGTAAGTTTAAGTTTAAGTAATAGTCTGAGAGTTAAGGTTTTGTTCTACTTAGGCACCATTCACCCATAAAATTTGTAGGACCTTAGAGTAGAGTAGCAAATAGTGATCTAGCATTTTTTGTGTTTGGGCAAGTAGGTATTGTCAAAATTTTTAAATGACCAGAATTTGTTTATTTAAAAAGATTATGAAAGTGGTCTGAAATAAAAGTTAGTACTAAAAAAACTATTTTTAGTCTTGTTCATTTTTATCATCACTTCATTTCTAAGAAATAAACTCTTCAAGTATCACTTTCCTATGCACTCGGAACTATTTCTCAATCAATTGCTTTCATTTTTAGAACTTTTAAGTTTCTATGTATTGAGTACAAAAGATAACAAAATTTCTTGAGTATTAGAATTAGATGCCTTCCTGACCAGATGTAAACCAGGAAATTAAGAGGAAACACCTTATAACCTGCCTTACTTAATAGTTGAAAATACTTAGTGTTTAGGAATGTATTTGTTTGTTCTCAGTTGTTTGCATCATATCAATGATCTGTGTCAGTTATTTCCTGACTACTAGTTTGGAAGAAGCAGGAAAACAGCAGCATAAGGATGCCATCATTCATGTTTCTTATGACGCTGGCTTCTATGCTATATCTGCTGCTGGTAAGTATACCATATTCTACACTTCTTTATAAAAATATAATTTAAATTTACACAAAAATAATGATTTAACTTAAATTTTGTAATTTTGGGAGTCTCCGTGCAAGCACTGCTTATGCTGGTTTACCATGTTTCCATGCAGCCAGTATTTTATAAAATTATTTATATCTGTTTATATTAGTTGACTAATTGTAGATGAAATTTATTCTTCATAGAGGGATGGAAGATTTTAGCCTTGTTAATGCTCTCCTTCGGCAAGCCTTAAGAGCTTATTAAGTTTCCTTCTTTGACTTTGCCGTGGCAAGGAACCTAAACTTGAATTCATAGAGGAATGTATAGTACTAATCAGTGCTTGAATTATTTATTTATACACAGGCAATTACTTACAAACATTAATTATTAATAATGAAAAAAGAGCTGAGTTTGAAAACAAAGTAATAATTAGATGAGGAAAATAATAGTTTATTGGCAAAGCACTTTCAACTAAACATGAGGTCATCAACAGTGCCATAAAATAATGATTAGTATTTTTGATGATTATTATTAGTAATTTGATGACTTGCAAATACATAAAACTATTTTATTTTCAGTTGGGTGAGTTAAGTGAGACTCATTGATTCTACTTTTTACAGTTAATATTTTTCCCTAGTTTGACTAACTCCACTTGTGCCCAGTTTCATTGAAATGTTTACTTAGAGTTATTGTATTTGACATGTTACATCCTATTGGCTTTTTAATCAATCAAAGAGTATTATTAATGGATTATTTGTATCTGTGCAGGAGTTATATCACTGATAGCAACAGGTTGTAATATACTACAGGATCCAGGTTCAGTACTCTCCAGACACGGGAGGATGGTGGCTACGCACAATCATTTTGTTGATGATTACTTTACAGAGACGTTTACCATTCCACACCCAACGCCACCCCCTCCTTATGAACCTTGATCTGTCTAACCTTGTAGTTATAGAGGTAGTTCCGGATAGTCAAGAAAACTGGGGGGATATTTTTTAAGGGGCAATCATGGAGGAAAATTTGGGTTACAGAAAAATTTCCTTAATTAATTCCTTAATTGGTTAAAAGAAATTTCCTGACTTGATAGATGCTTAGAAAAACATAATATTCCTCGAAGAACAAATGAAGTATTTTAAAAAGTAATTTTTATAAATGAGTACAAATTATTTTGTGGAGACACTAGTCTCTCCACTAAATGAACTGTATTTTCTGGGACACTTGTTTGTATTGTATTAAGGAAATAGTTTCTTGACAAAATTCAAACTATTTTCTGGTGAAACTAATCTCTCCACGAAATACAAACTTGGGGAAAAACTTGAGCTCTCAACCAATAAAGTTATATCAGTGAATGAATTCTAGTCTCAATGAGCACGACAAGCCCTCTAGAGATCTTCTTAGGACGCAGTTGTTTCAGTTAGTTTGTTTTGAAGCTGATTCTTTACTTCAGTATGATTATTGATATATATATATATATATATATATATATATATATATATATATATATTATATATATATATATATATATTTTTACTTTTCCTCATTTATACTGTAGGTATATAGGACAAGTACTGTGTTTGCAAAACAAAGCCAAAACCGAGATGTCTCAGGAATTATCTATTTCAGGTGTTTTTAAGGGTTTTCACAAAGTTGTCTGTCTGTATGTGTGTGTGTGTCTGTTATCATCATAGCGCCCAGTGTATTTATGCTAGGGAGTTGAAATTTTGTACCACTGCCTTGTACAAAAATCAGTCTACCTCTGTAGTTGTGCTATTCAGAAAATATTTTTTATGTCTTCATTAACCATAAATGACTCAGCAAAAATTTTGAAAAATCATAAAACTCAAAAAAATTATGCGATCGGATTGAGAATTTGCATGCCATGTAGCCATGTATAAGACTAACATATGTGCCACGTTTCATCTTATTATCAGCATCAGTTCAAACTTTATCAAATGATATCATTTGATACCACCGAGTTTTGCAAAACATGAATAGTTGACACAATGTAAATAATAAATAATGACAATAAATGACTTTTTACGTTTTATAAAAATTTGTAAAAAATCAGAAAAATCAAATCGAGTTGAAATTTGGTACAAGTGTATACCTTTACTTAGTAAATAAGTACTCTAAGTTTCGTTTCACTATGTTTAGTGGAGCAAAGTGCACTAAGTTAAGTACACTATGCTTTTTTTTGGTTCATAAATGTTAAGCAGTTTCTTGATGGTTGACTACTGGGAATGACAAGCAAAGCAAGTCCAAAGACAAGTGCAGTGGACAAGTATAACTTTTATGAATTGTATATCCTGAGGAAGAGCGTAGCAAATCCGTGTGATGAGGAAAAGTCCCGAGGTACCCTGTACCCGATTTTTTACAATATGAATTTAAATTACTTATCAACAGTGCTTCTAAAGATAACTCTTTAAAAGTGGAGATCGTCTCTTCTTTTTGGGTGTGCTGAATTGAATAAAACCAGTTCTAAGCCAAAGAGATCTACCCTTATACCTGGAAATTTAAAATCATTGTAAAATAACATACTATTGTTGATTTAGATAGAATACAACTGCAATTTTTAACCACTTTAGAGAAAGTATTAATCGATTTAAAACTAGCTTTATTTGATTTAACACTGGAAAGAAATTAAGTAACTTATGACTTAATTATATGATCTTTTCTCTTATGTTGTGTATGATAATTATTAGCAAAAGATAAGTAATCGAATAGAAAACCTTAAAATTGTTAAGAATGATATAGACTGATATAATATACTTGCAGATGAATATAAAATAGAAAATGATAATTATTATTGATGATTGGGGTTGGAGTCAGGGATATACCCCATTTGCACTGCGACTGGAAGTCTATTGTACTATGAATCAGCTTTATTAATTGATGATTGGGGTTAGAGTCGGGGATAGACCCCATTTGCAC
Source organism: Microvelia longipes (assembly GCA_018340805.1). Classification (NCBI taxonomy): domain Eukaryota; kingdom Metazoa; phylum Arthropoda; class Insecta; order Hemiptera; family Veliidae; genus Microvelia; species Microvelia longipes. The sequence continues at coordinate 18,059,947 of JACMZG010000002.1, forward strand.
AGCGACTGGAAGTCTATTGTGCAATAAAATGATAATTAATTCTCAAGCATAATTTTATTGCTTTGAAGAGGTTTCCATTTTAAAATGGAATCAAACTCTATAATCCTTTACTGAGCATTATACCCTAATAAGACAATTAGAATATTTTTGAAAATACATTTAAACCATTTTTAATTAGTAATTCTATTTACAAATTATTTAAATTATCCAAAACATAAATAAAAAATTGTAACCATATAAAATTTACAAACGTATCATTATTGTTAAAACTTAATTTATTTTATTATTAATTGTATAGTAATAGACAAGGTTATAATCAGTTGACAGAATTGGAAAATAACGGGATGGAGCCAATAAGGTTAGTCCTGGAAGTTAAAACACTCCCACAACTAACACTCATGGGTTCCTCAACAATATTTTTATACACTCTATTAACTCATTATAACCATGTGTAATACTATAATGTATGGAATTTTACATTGTTAATATATTTAAAGCTCTGATCATTAATAATAACCATTAATTGCATTAAGAAATAACCAGAAAAAGATATTTCTTTTTTACATTTTTATGCAAATCAGCACTGGGCCTGTGGTACTTTTCTGAAAATAAAGCTTAGAGAAAGACCCAATTTCAGTCAGGTCTTAAAAAATAGTTTAAAACTATTTATTACTATATTTATTTTACTTGGTTGTTTATTCTTAAATTATCAGACTCAATAGTACGACACTCTACTAAAATCAGTTGACAGCTTGGGAAAATAATGCGAGCGAGCCAATGAGGTTAACTAAAGAGAGAAAAAAAACCATTCTGAATGATTGAGGAAAAATACAAATAAATCATTCCACATAAGCTTAAAATTATTAAGCATAATAAGTAGTTAAGAATAAGTTATCTTATCATTAAAAACTTAATTAATTCTATATTAGCTAATTTGACTGACGTAAGCAATTATACATTTTGTTTGTATTTAATGGTCTAATCAATTTTTTATGAAAAAAAACTGATCAGCCTAAAGATGCCTGCTTTGCGGTTATGTGCCCGGGTATGTGCTCTTTCTCAACTAACATCTTTATAAGCTGTTAGTGACCAAAGTTCCTTGTGATATGTTGTTTTAATGGAAAGTTACCTAAATTTTATAATTTGTAAGTTACCTTTAAGTTAAGCACCCGTAATACTCAAAGTCAAACTGAATATCTAACTGTACACAGTTATTCTTATATAATAAGTTAAAATTAAATAATTTAAGTTAATAAATGTAATTAAAATATCTTTACTGACTTCTTTTGTTAAATTTATTTATTTGTTAACTATGCAGGATGATTGTTTAGATTATTTTTTATTTATTTATTTATTTTGATGTAAATAAATTTAAATTTGTCAATCATTGACTTAAGGTATGTTTTAAACATGATACCAGTTGTAGATAAAGCTGTTAAGGGTGTCAAGGTATTGTATATACCACTTGCAAGCTCTGTTTTCTGCAGCGCATACAAAATAGGAATTATGAATTTGGGATTTATTGATACAAAAATTTTAAAAGTCATTATACAAATCCAAAAGTACTCGAACACCAAAATCCATTTAGAAAAAAAGAGTGCAGGCGGTGGGTCAATGTATATAAAAGTAGTGTTGGCTAGCTTAGTTTCTAGTTCCGTGTGTATAGAATGTTTAATTTGAGATTTTATCAGGTAGGACTACACACGAGCATAAGAAAAATCCAAAAAGTCCCTACACATCTAAATCTATTCAGTGGTCTATTCAGTAGTCCATCTTGCACTACTTAAACCTAGTAGTTTCTTTCCAGCCTAAAAAATATGTAAACCAACCTATAAAAATATGGATAAAGAGGGCATTATGAAGAATATATAATTATTTATAAAAAAATAATTTGAAATAATAGAGAAAGTATGAATCAAAGATGAGGCAAAAAAGGAAATAAATGCTAAAGTTAGTTTAACTCTATCCATTTGGTCCTGAGCTGGAAGGAAACTAGAGGGTTTGAGTCAAAGAGAATAATACTTAGAGGGAGGCCTTATATAAAATATCACAGTAATAAGGGACCTAAAAGTGAGACTGTTTCCATAGGGTACCATAATGGAACTTACTTCTAATAGTGTCTCCTTAGACTAGAGACTCTCAACCCCTCGGAGCACATATTTATAATGCACCCAACTAACGTCGGGCATTTTTCAGTGACGTCACATCAAAACACAACATATACCTTTTGCAAACAGAAGAGCAGTTTACATCATTGTAAACTTAGTTTATTAATACTAATTTATGTATAAATATATGCATAATGACCACAAACTAACAAATAAATTTATTCCATAGTTTGCAAAAATATGGAAAATTACGGTGTAATTTCGGCTCATAAGAGGGCTATTTTTGACTTTCACACAAATATGTTTAAAAATATTTTTTATGTTCTTAAAACTAGACGGTATGGACTGAAAATCAGCCAAATTTCATGAAGATTAAGTGTGGAGTTTTGGAGTAAATTGAGGTCGAAAATGGGAATTTTTCCGAAAAACTGAGTTTTCTCAACTCTCCCTTAGCTATACAATGCATCAGAAAAATTCGAAACAAATTGAGCATAAACTACTGGGGTTAGACTCTTAAAAAAGCAGTAGTTTAAACTTTTACCGTTTATTTATATAGCCAAATTTTTTAATTTAAATTTTCAAAAATTAAGAAAATTTTAGGTTATTTTGCATCAGAACAGTGCTCTCCAGGAATATGGTACAACATTGTTGCAGCATTTTATTTGTAAAGGAACTCTTTATCTTTACAATGAGACCAAAATCACCTTCTTATCACAAATATTAAAGGCGCTATTCGCGATTCAAAGTCCGTAGCAGCGCCACCGTCGCTGATAAGAAATTGATAACGAAAGGGTGATCGTTGTTAAAGTCCTTATGGGGATTTTCTGGTTTTTCTTATTTGTGACGATTATTTCTTTAAATTTTTTTATCAAAGTGCTTTAATTTAACTAATTTTCGAGCGTATGAACTTAGTAGAATCGAAATTTCATTGAAAAATAGCGTTTTAATGGGTTGTCTCGAGTATTTAAATTGAGTGATAAGAAGATGAAGATTATAATATAATGTTTTATTTTATCTATTGTTAATTGATGTTACTTTTAAATAATTTTAGTTTGTACAAACACACAAAATTACTATTTAATTGCATTAAATTGTTTAAATTAGTTGTAACAGGTATTTAAATTAAATGATAACAAGCCGATTTTTACCGTAATGGTGTTTTAATTTATCAATCAATTTTATTTTCCCACTAAAATAATAAATAACTCAATAAATTCACTTTTTTAAATGTTTGTTTAAATCATCCGTCAAGGTTTTATTATTTCTGGGTTAAATGGGACAAATCCAAGTCTGTAGTGATAAGAGCCTGATTCCATATTTAAAATCCTGGAATAATTGAAGTATTTATCTATGAAATATTGGCCATTCTTTTAGCACCGATGGTCGTTCTATTAATTTTTACCTCATTTATCGCAAATTAACGAACAATAAAGGAATAAAAGAAGAATTTTCAACGGCTCCCGTGCTAATCCTATGATAAAAAAAATTTGATCACCCTTTCGTTTTCCCGCCATTGGTATTGCCAACCTTACAACTATCTCTTTGAATCGCGAATGCCATAAAATGTAAATATAACTTTTTACCAAATTTGCCCCGAATTTTGAAATTTTTTTAACTTTGAACCCCCCTCAAAGTCACAATTATTAATTTAAAATAAAATTACTTTGGGAAACATTTCCTATCTATAGGGGGTACACCATATTAAAATTTCAGGAAAATCGGAGTCGGTCACCTGACAGCCCTCTGCCACAAGATTCTAGGGATTCTATGGGAAGGCTTTTTTAAAATGTGATATTTAAGTATTTAGGTATTTAACCCAGGTTACGTTTGTTATTTTTTGCATTTTCAAAGAAATCATGCGAGTTTAATCTATTTACGGGTTGATTTTGAGAAAATGTATTCTTTCAATTTTCACAAATTCTACGGTTTTTATTAAATATTTATTTTTATAGTATACAATATAAATTATTTTATTTTAAATTTGGATACATATTTTTAAACTTTTTCGCTTTCAACAACGGTAAAGTCTGGTGCGCTAGCGATCTTGAGACTATGACATGTTCTCCTAAGCTAATGATGAAACTTTTTTGCTTTGTAATCGTTTATTCTCTTGCCTCTCGCTATTTCCTTTATTTGATTTCTATTTTTAAAATAATCCATAAAATAAAATGGACCACAATTATCATTCTTTCAAAAGTGATAAAACATTTACATGTGATTAATGCGGGTCCCGTTTTAAAGAAAATATGATTATTGGAAACACTTTATAAAAAAGGTTTATAAAAAAAAAACACTTTTAAATCCGTTGAATGTGACAATGCTACAGCACAAAGATAGAGTACACGCAGCATTTAGAAAATGACCATTCGAAGCATTTTCAAAAAGTAAGAACATTTGAAAGTTATGAAGTTGTTTTAAATTAAAAACAAAAGAAGAAAAGGAAAGTACTACAAAATTTATTGTGCGACAAATCATTTTTATTTGTCATAGAGATGGAATTGGAATGGATAAGAAATGGAACAAATCTAAATCAACCGGTAAGAGACAACTTTTGGGCTCCAATAAGATGGATGGTCACTGTCCAGCTAAAATGTCTTTGACCATCTCTTCTACAGGTTCGTGCGATTTGGAGTATACTCGTATATCCTCCACTCATGTTAGGCATAAGTTTGAAATAGGAAGACTAACTTTATTAAGTCGGAGCAAGAAAAATTCGCCAAACAAATAGCCCAAAAAATTCCTTTGGATGTTATTTTAGATCAAGTAAGGGACTCACTGGTTGATAAAAACGTTTATCAGATCCATTTACTTAAAAAAAAATTATAAAATATTTTTAAAATGTATAACTTAAATAAAAAATGAAGTTTTGCATAAGGAGGATCATCTAAGTGAACACTCAGATGATCATCTGAGTGAACATCAGATGAACCCAGGCATGAACATGCCTGGGTTCAAAAGATGCAGAATTTTGATAATAATGCTGTGCGATTTTATAAACCGAAAGGTCCTGTCATATCCTGGAAGACCACATATTTTTAGAACAAGATGATCTTGTCTTAATCATATTTAACGATGCTCAACTAGATATTCTAAAGAAATACGGCAGAGATTTCATGTCCTATATGGAACACATGGTCTTAACCCTTACAATTTTAAACTTTATACAGTGCTTGTTCTTGACGACATGAGGCAAGGATTCCCTGCTGCTTTCATGATTTTTTAACAGAGGCGACACCTATGACATTATTCTTTCAAATAATAAAGAATCATCTCGGCAAACCGCTGAGAGCTAAAACCTTTATGGTTTAACATGGCCAAGCAAATATTTCTAGCCTGGTCGGCAGTAATGCCTCTGCTGATAGATTTAGACATTTTGCCCTTGGCATGTTGATAGAGCCTAGAGATAGAATTTGAGTAAAATAAAAACGCAAAAAAAGAAAATAAGTGTTTATAAATCTTTAAAAGTTTTAGCAACGCAAACAAATAAGCAAAATTTTAAACAAATGAGCCAAAAGTTTCTTAAAAATTTGTACAAAGATGCGGACTGCAATTTGGATTAATCAAAAAAAAACATTCATTAAAATTTAGAAATAAGTATTTTAAATTCAAAATAAAATAAGAAATAATTTATATTTTTATATGATATAATTATAATATAATTTATTATAATTTTTAATTTATAATATGACCATAATTTTGTTTTCTATTACTTTTTTATAGCAAGATGGGCGGAAGAACTGAATTTTTTAGAGTCCATCCTAGTTTTTATACTATAAATTGATGTCAAATTGTTTTATTTTATTTGTAATTCAGCATAAATAAACATATTATTTATTTATATTTGACACTATAAAGTAAATATTTATTAACTTTTTAATAAAAATCGTAAAACTAGAAAAAATTAAAAGTAAATGAAATTAAAACATTTCCTCAAAAACAACCCGCAAATAGATTAAACCCGCGTGGTTTATTTGAAAATGCCAAGAGAATTACACTAAACCTGGGTGAAATCTCTAAATATCACATTTTAAAATATCATTCCCATAGAATCCCTAGAATCTTGTCCTCTGCCTGGCTGGTGATGAAATGACCCAAATAGACTCTTTAACGTATAAAAAAATTATATCGAGATGGATTCAATCTATTTTGAGGGAAGGCATTTCTGACGAAAAGGCGATTCGGGAAACCGGTCTAACCTCCATTAGGATGAAATAAAGAAGATGAAGAAAAATTGATTTTCTCTTTATTTTTGTGTTTCTCATGTGTTATTTATATTTCTGAGTTATAAATTGATTTTTGGTTTTTTTAGTTGATTCAATCAAATGTTTATTGAAGGAGTAAGTCATAAAAATCGCCAAATCATTAAATACAATTTAAACCAAATTGTATTTTGTATCAAGGTATCTATAACTAATTTTTCATGCCACATTCCACATGTGCACTATTGTGGTTGTATTTACGAAATGCTTGTATTTAGAGTGGTATATAAATAAGAGATTGGTGGGTAAGACAGTGGTTTCCTCACACAGTGACCTCTCACCTTGGGCACGAGTCTATTCTGACATATTATTAGATTCTTTTATAATCTGCTAGAATATGCCACATACTGACAACAATGCTCTTTCCCCTTCAATGCTGGATCCCCCTAACCTGGGGGTCCAGCTTCAGCGAATTGTTTGTTCAGTAGCAGCACTAGTCCCTCAAGGTAGAAGAGAAAATAGTAAACTTATCGGCTAGCTTAGTGTATTTCCAGAGAGACAGCAAAACTCGAGTACACAATGTTCATTTGATTGTTAGAAATTTGTTTTTTTTTTATTCTTTGTGTACGTTTGATTAAAAATCTTTCTATTAGTTTATCCTTTTGATAATTTCTTTTAAATTCCTTTTCATTTTTCTTATGAAAAGGAATTTAAATAGCTTATTAAATGAGGCATAAGTACGTTCTATTACTATTTGTGTAACATAAATTCATACAATACACTTTTAAATACAGGTGATTGTCGAGTTTTTTACACTGTAGAATGCCATTTGCCTTTGGCAGATTTTTTATTAATTGAAAATAAAATAGATGTTATGGTACTCTGTGTCATTTTGGGATGTCCAAATACAGCTTGAAAAGCTACAATATGCTAGTTTCCAATGGATCAAGTAAAAATTTGTAAAAAGGTGGGAGGGAGTCATTCGTGTTTCCGTTTTTCACTGCTATAATGGGGGACCAGCGTTAGTAAAGTTTTAAAGGGATAAGAAGAGGGAACTCAACAATATTGCCGTATAGAGTTATGTTATCTGTGCACCTAACTACTCTCAAAGCCAACCCGAACAATCTCAGTTGGTAAAAGTGACAGTTATGCTTAAAGTTTAATTTAAAGTTGGTCATCATTTGTATGATCTAGTCATTTTGAGGGATGCAAGAAGAAGAGGAATTCCAATAATTTTTGAAAACACAGTGGCAAACAAAACACTAGCTGTTGTACCCAATAAATAAATAAATAATTTTATTCCCTTTGACCTTTTACAGGGGTTAGACATCGTCAATGAATTTAACAATATATATAATTTAGTTGATATTTCAAAAAATAAATAAAAAATTCTATATAGTTTAATGTGGGTAATATAAAATTTAAACAAATAATAATTGTGTTTAGAATATTTAAAAAACTAAAATTTTTCTTCTAAGTATTCTATATAATCATAATATTCTTTTGCCATTAAAATTTGTTTAATTTCTTGCTTAAATTTTTTAATATTTTTTATGTTTTTAACACATTGTGGTAACTTATTATACATTTTTGAACCCATATACATGGGTTTTTTTCTGTATTTTTCTAATTTAAATTTATTGATTTCTAGAACACCGGTATTTCTAGTATAGTATTTTCCTTTTTTTTAGTTTTTTAAACCAGTCAATAGTTATAAACAAAAATTAAAATATTATAAATGTATAGTTTTATACTAACACAATACTTTTTACATACAATATGTTGTATATAAGGGAAAGTAATAAGGAGACAAACACCACATTTATTCCTCATCACTCTGTCAAATATACAGATTATTTAATTTAATTGTTATCATTTCTTAAAAATGAATCAAATACAATTCTGATAGATAAAAATAGCTGCAAGCTTAGCTTTTAAAATAAACAAAAGATTTGGGGTCAAACAAACATAATTTTACAACCATTTTTGAATGTTTGACTACAAAAAAAAAAATATTTTAGTTTTTTTCTTTTGATAATTTCTTTTAATTTTGCTTATTAAATTCAATGAGGTATAGGTGTGTGCTTTTACTGTTTGTGTTTCATACATTCGTGCAAAACATTTCTTGACTCTATAGTGTGACATTTTTTTTTCCTTTGACGCATTTTATTAATTGTAAATAAAACAGAAAGTATTCTACACCGTGACATCTCTATACAGCTCAAAGAGCTGTATTTATAACACCATTACAGCAATGGTCCTAATGCTGATCCCTTATTTTAAAGTTTCTTGACTTTAATGATATTTTAGTAATTTTGTGCCACAGTGGACAGCTGTATTTAATGAGTAACTTGCACATTTATGGACCATTCTTTAAACTGGAATTATAGAATATAACAATAAGTGATAATTGCCCTTACGGTAGTAGTGCTCACTGGTAGGCTTCACGACTCCATATATAAAAATATTATGTAACAAAGTTTAATATAATCATATTGAAGAAGTGGCTCAATCAATCTCTAAATTTACAAGACTTGGAGTTGAATTTGGAGGGATAATATTTTTTAAGCACCCCCCCCCCCTCTCCCGGTGCAATGGACCTACATAAGAGGTCTAAGTGCCTTGAAAATAATTTCCACTTTTTTACCTTAAATATTTTCAAAAATGTTCTAGAATCAGATTTGGTTGAGGCCTCATTGGTCTTGAAAAACATTAAACTAGCACTAAAAGTCCTTTTGGTGCAAAAAATAAAAACTTTTGACTAAATTTTACTTATTAAAAAAATGTTTACAGTGCAACATTTTTTTTAACGGTTGGCAATACGCCAACCCGTTAAAAAATATATTATTATTAATATCGTTAAAAGTATATTAATAATAATATATTAAGATAGTAAGATATATTATAATATATATTAATAATATATTATTGTGGAAAAAATTTCCCAGCTCCAAACATATTATTCACTAATATATAGTTATTCCTCTTACTCTCTAATTATTGTATAATCTATCAAGTACATAATCCAAGTGTGGTTGATGGTTGTAGGTATCAGGATTCTGTCATGGAAGACTGGGGGGAAGAATCACCTAGTGAAGACGAAAGAACAGAGATTGAAAATCAGCTCTATTCCATGTTTTATTATCACTCCGTCAATGATGGTATTCCTGATGACTTAGCTCAGAAATATTGTATAGATGTTAATGACTATAGCGCTTCTGTATCCCTCAAAGAACCTTCAAAAGATGATAACCAAGAACAGACTAGTGACATAGTTATTGATGGTCGTCAAGATGTGAATAATAAACCCGTAACTGACGGTATTGAGATAGGTAGTAGTTCTGAGATAGATAGCAGTTCTGATGATGATCTGGAAGATTTTGTGAGATTGCCCTCCGATGTTTCAATATCAGACAAAAATAAATCGACTTCTACTCCAAAGTATAAATTTAAAAATGCTTTGGAACCTCAAGAAATTATACCTCATAGGAATTTGAAGAATTCTCGTTATTTTTCCCAAGTTAACGAAACCTGTTCATCTCCTGGAAGTGAATTGGTTAATTTTAGAAGTAAAACAAATCAATTTTTCTCTAAAAATAACAAATTGTCTTGTTCGACACCTTTGAATAAGGCTTTTAATTCATTTAAAAGTAAATTTAGTTCTCAAAACAATAATATTGTTAAAAATAAGAAAGTAAAAAAAGAAAAATGTGTTATTGACCTTACTGAACCGAAAAATAAGAAAAGACGTAAAGATTCGGTTATAACGATAAGTGATAGTGAGGATTCAGATGTTGTAGTGTGCTCCGATAGTGAAACTGACTCTTCAGATGAGAGCAGTATTTCAGGGGAAAGCTCCACTGGCTCTGAAACCACCGATTCTGACGCAATTCTCGAGAATTTTGATTCCATCTTGTTAAATACGAGTGCACCTGAGAGGGATTATTGTGATATTAGCCAGATTAATACTGATTACGACTGGAAGCAAACATCTAGCCCTGACGGATGGACCAAATCTATGAGGAAATATTATAATAAACCAAGCATTAGGAGGTTGACTTTTGATTATGAAACTATGATTCAAAAGATAAGAGGTTAGTTTTTATTATGTTAATCATTTAGCTGAGGGTTCCTGCCAAAACAATATAGTGGGATGGGTGTATTGTCAGAGAATGTCTGAATATATTGGTGTTTCTTCGTCAATGAGCCTATTTGACAAAAGAATATCAATTTAAAAGGTTGTTCCTCTGTCATAAGCATCCACTATCTTGGGGATCCCACTAATAGTTAACACATGAGCCTTCCACTTAGACATTCCAAATTCAACTTTGTTAAGGCTTATATGTTTTCATGCGATGGGTGGAAATTCTTTTATGTGGCATCCTTTGAAACAGAAAGCTAGTACTGGCTCTGAACTGTGTAAGAATGGTAGGACTGGGCTTCAAAGTCTACATGAAATCTTGTATGTATTTTTGGGTGATAATTAAGTTTCTATATTTATGCCTGATTATAAAATTATTCTATCCTGCCAAGGATTTTCATCCAACATGTCATGGTAGTAACATGATTTTATTACATATATTCTATTTTAGTTTTGTTATGTCAATGTGATTTGTAGTTTTTATTAAAAACTAAAAAATAAATAAATAATATTAGATAGCATTCATATTATGATCTATTTTATATTATATCTACTTGGCCATAATAATTGATAACATGTTTTAGATGAAGGGAATGCAGATTGGAGCATCTGCAGAGCTGATGTTTTAAAAATAAGAAGTGGAAGAAAAGTGAGATGCCTTCGGTGCCAACAAGAAGGCCATATGAAAGCAAATTGTACTAAAGTGTTCAGCTGTCACATGTGTGGCACTTCTGGACACATTGCCAACAAATGCCCCAGCAAGATTTGCTTGAAGGTATTTGAAGTGAATTATATTATAGTGCTTTGTGATCAGATAGTGTTTTTAATTGAACTGATAAGGATGAGCAAACTGAACCAGATAAAGAGCGAAAGGTTATTACTTTTAGCTCTTAAGTAAAAAAAAATGTAAAGGTGACTTATTCCTTTAAGTGACTCTTGCTCAATATCGGTCCCCTTGACTCCGTATTTGGTTTTTGGTCTTATGTACAAGAATAAGCTTTCCTTCCCCAAAAGACTCTTGGTAGAGGTGACTCATGATGTGGTTGTCAAGAAAGCCACAATTGTTCTTACTAACTAAACATTTAATTTTAAATTAAGATTTCCTATTTTCTTTTGGAAAAGTATTGTGATTGCACTGAACATCAAAAACTGAGATCTCACCTGAATTATCTGTTTCAGATGTGTTTAACCTCCGGAGTGATTTTTACGGAGGTGTCTGTCTGTATGTGTGTGTCTGTTAGCATTGTAACTCTTGAGTTAGCATTGTACTGTGCTCAACATAGAACAAAAATTGGGTCTAGTTGCCCTTTCTGAAAAATACTTTTATTATGGTGTCATTAACTATTATCAATACGATGACTCCACTAAAATTGTTAGAATTGTATCTCATTCAACAATAGTTCAGCTTCTATCAAAAACATGCATATATTTTTTAAGACTCATTAAAAATTTTAAAGTGATGATGGCTGAATAGGCAAAAAGTGAGTTTTTTAACAATGTTCTTATTAGTTGAGAACTTGTGAGTTTTAATTTACTAATTACTGTATAATGCTCTATTTAAGTGATTTTGAATGTTGAATAAATTTGTTTTATTAGTGTGGATCCAAACACAGGCAAGGATTTGTGGATGGTTGTCATAACTGTACCAACAGCTCGAGTCCTGTGTGTAACGTATGTGGCATTAAAGGACACATGGCCAAACTCTGTACTAACGCTTGGAGGTCTCTTATACAGGTATTCATTTTTTACTTTCCCACATTTTCATCATACTGTAAGGTACATGGAAAAAGTATTGTTTTCAATAAAAACTTTGGTTTTACCCAAATTATCTTTTTCAGGTGCTTTAAACCCCTCCTGAGTGGCTTTTACCAATTTGTCAGTCTTTATGTGTCTTTGTGGGCTTATAAAGTGTGTTTATGGGAGTTGAAACTTTGAAAATAAATTAAACTTTAGGTCAAGTTAGTTGTGTTTTCTGAAAAGTAATTTTTCTAAGACACCGTTATAATAAGTTTTCGAAAATACATTTATTCAGATAAATTATGGGGGTAATTATTTAGTCCTATATAAGAGCTACAAACCAGCCATTATCATCTTATTATCAGTAAAAGTCAATTTTATAGAGGTGCTTCTGTAATCAACAATGACCTGTTAATAGATCTACCATTTATCTTTAATTTTTTCGATCTTCCATCTTTAAGGAACCAATTTCTTAAGATGGAATTTAAGGAGCCAAGTAGTTCCAGTTTTATTGGTTATAATAGTCTGCTTTGACTGAAGTTTCCCCATTCCTATTTTGGCTTGTTTTGATTAAACTCCACACATTGAGGATTGAATTGGTTTAGGAAACCTATTAGTGAATGAACAGGTGACAGATGTACCAATTTTTGACAGTTTGTTTGAACAACTACTGGGTTAATTCAATTGACAGGCCTCTGTTTGAATGAACACTTATAAACTTGTATTAGCTGCTGATCCCACCTTTCAAAAATGTGAGGATGATGCTTCTCTCTTTTATCTGCTGTGGAGTTAAAGGCTTCTGCATCACTTTATGCCCGACAACTTGTTGTTTTATCCATCAAACTGGTTTTCAAAAGGTTACTTTGCCTTAGTTACGTTGAGGACTTTATTGATGCTTTTATTTACAGGTCAATAAAGATAATAGTGAGACAGATGGTGCTACTAAATATTGTTGCCATTGTGGTAAGAGTGGACATCTGTATGAGCATTGCAACAGACTACCTAAACAGCGTATGCAGTGTGTTAGTCCCATGCCATCTCCATCTTGTAAAAAGGGTTCGTACTTTTGTTATGCCAGCTTTTTTTTATATATTATGAATAAATAATTTTATTCGAGATAATATGATTCATATTCATTATATATTTTTTATATATAATTAATATGAATATAGTATCGAGATACTATAACATTAATATTGTATCATTAATACTATATTAATGTTAAAAAGTTAGTATATTATGTTATACTATATTAATATAGTATCATTAATACTATATTAATGTTAGAGCATACTAAATAGTAAAATAAGCTTGGATCAAGTCCTAAAGGGCCAACTTAGTTCAAGCCTTACAAAGCCCACTGGGAACTAGTCTTACACGGCCAGCTTGGAGAGTTTAAACTTAGTATAAATATCTGGAAGGTCTAATTGTCCTGCCGGGTAGATAAATTGTTTTAGAACATGTTATCCTATTTTGAGTTGTCAAAATGTCATTGATGACCAAGCTGATAAGAGTTTATAAGGTGATTCAATTATAGGGTTTTTATGAATGAAATCAATTTTTTTTGACATGTTAGGTTATAGTCTGGCGGTGACGTCATTGCTGGAAGCAGTATAGACAACTTACATTATAATATTAACATATTAGAGCACTACTACTTAAAAAAGAAAAATTTTAAAATAAATTTTTCAGAAATGATTCCTTAGGATACAATCATTGAGATTTAACAAGGCAATTTCCATTTAGACTTGTTTGAAATCAAATAACTGATCTTTTATGGTTAACCTAGAGAATGTTGTTTTGTAAGTTTATATATAAATTATTGCTACCGTGCGTTAGCTTCCTTGGCTGTGTGGTTATAGCAGTCTCGAAGGTTGTTGGTTCAAATCCAATTTGGGGGAAGCCTATTTTTAGTTTAATTTTGATCTTTTGAATATTTCTATATGGGTCTAACTGATTTTCTATCGAATGGATTGACATATTTTTCCAATTTTTCAAAATTATTGCTGGTAATTAATGTCAAAAACATTTTTTACCGAATAGCACAACTAAACCTAAACATTGATTTTCGTACCAAGTTTCAACTCTCTATCATAAATGCTCTGAGAGTTGTCTGTCTGTATGTGTGAATGTGCCTTATGTAGGTAAGGTACACTCACACAAGTTGTTAGACAGACAACTTTGGAAACTACTTAGGAGGTAAATCTCGGTTTCAGATGTTCAGTGCAGACACAACACATTTCCTGTTTACCTACAGTATAAAATACTATACTATAAATACACACTGTATAAATGAGGAAAAGTAAAAATTATGCTACAAAATTTTAATTTTTTTAACAAAAAATAATCTGAAGATCTGAGACTCGAACCTGTAATCTCCTGTATCAGAGGCGAATGCTTATCCGCAACACTATCAAGGCTTATGAATAATTGACAGATTATTATCTAATACAAATGTAACGTAAACAACTACTTAATTATACAAATATGTTAATTTCACTAAAATGTTGAGTAAAAATGAATTATTTCTACGTAAATTATTCAATCTTATACTAGTTAATCTTTTGCTTGTTTTGTTTACAATTTATAATTATTCATCATTTTCAATGTAAGTCGCCTATACCGATTCCTGCAATGATGTCAAGCCATTCATAAAAAAGTCAGGTCTTAACCTCCGACTGCATTTGGTTTGTTTACATCGAATTGAATCACCTTATAAATTTCTAAAATCTTGATTGATGACAAGGTTTTAAACATTTTTGAAAATTTGACACAAATGTTTCTCTCTTAGTTGCAAATTAAGTGTATCACTAAATTTCATTTTGTGATACTCTTAATTTAATGATACTCAAAACTATTGAGTTTTGAGTTTATAAACTTTGACAAGCCAAAAATTTTAAACTTCTTACTGTTTTTTGACTAAAAACCCAATGAATGTTTAGAAAAAATTTAAAGGCCATTGGAGCAATGTGAGTCTGAAGTTACCCCCTCCCTCTCTTTTAGAGCGGATAATTTTGGAAAAGTCCTGCGGGAAGGTTGGGTTAACTGAAGATTTGATAAAACCAATTTTGCCCATTTCAATATTGTAACCTTCCTATCCTAGTAAATGCATGGGTCCTGCCCTTGTCATGATTTTAGTTTTGTTATTAAATAACTTAGTTTTATAATTTTAGTTTTTGTATTGACTTATTCTGGTAAGGTGTTGTTTTTTTTAAAAAAAAGGAAGAAAAAAATACTTATTCATTTTTTCCAGGATTTAAACAAACAAAAAACAAAATGAAAAAAGGAGCCATAAAGAAAATGAGAAGAGACTCAAGTTCACAACTTGATCAGTTTATTTCTGTTCCTTCGAGTGGTAAGAAAGCTAAATTTAGAACCCGCGGTAATTTCAGAACAAAGAAGAAGCACATCTACCACAGATCTTTATTTCACGACGAGGAACCGGTTAAAAGGAGGAAAATACCCAACAGAGTCTTGATGTTAAAGAATGCGAGGAAGTATAAAAATATGAAGAAGCGTCTCTCACATACCATATAGAGAAAGATATTTAGTGATTATATCTCAGAAAAAGCAGAGTGAATAATTCTTTTAACGCCTAATATTAAAGATAACTCTTAGTTTTTGTAAAATTTATAAATAAATGTTTTATTGAATAAAATATAGTATTAATTATTAAGATTAGTGTAGGTCTCCTTTATTTTAATTTTTCCTCATTTTTCTATCTTATTGATTCTATAGTCATTGATTTATCACTATTTGTATAAATTCTGGTAAGTCTTGTTTACTTCTAGTTTTGACACTTGTAAGTATAATTAAATTTTTAATAAATAATTCACTATAGTGATCTCAAAGATGGTCATTCAGAACTACTACAACTACAACAAAATGTTTTATACTGTAACATATATTTTTTCAAACATTTAATCTTACATATTTTATTGTTATTAATTTTTTTTTTCAAGTATATAAGGTTTTGCAAGTATATGAGCAATATGTGTTTTGTGATCTCACACTCTCGCATTTATAGAGATATTATTACAAGAGAGGCCCCATTGATTATATTGTGAAACATCGAAAAAGAAACCTGAACACCTGTGACTATTAATGTAATAAAATAATCAGTACACAATTACAGTAACTTATACAGCAGAACATTTGAAAATTAATTATAGTAATTAGTAAAGTAAGTAGTAATAGTAATTATTATTAATTCCGTATAATAATCAAGTCTTTTTTACTATATTTTTTTGTAAAAATGCGTTTTTCCATGTAGAAGTTAAATAAATAATAATATAATTCAGATTGATTTTGCCAGAATGCTATAAAATAAAAATATTAAAAAAAATATTGTTCAATGTAAAAAGAAATTATAAAAGGCTAGTTAAAAAAATTAGTTTGTTTTTAATAGATGAGATATGATAAGAAGCCATTAAGATCAGAAATGCCATTGGATAAAACAGAGTGCCTGTATAATGATTATACAGGCACTCTAGATAAAACTACCTGGAGTTTTTTCTTCCTTTTTACTGTGTTACAAGTGTTGCATTTTCTCCCTTTCAGCAGATTTTTAGTCATGTGACCATGTCGAAAGTTACAGGGAGAGGAGTATAATACTGCTAGATTAAGGGGAAATAGTAATATTGATTTTGTTTTAATTAAGAATGTAATGAATGGTTTAAGTTCTTAAGCCAAAAGTAAGGAATTTTACTCTTGGCAAATTTATCTGTCAACACTTAAGCTTTAATTTTCGGTTAATATATCCAATTAATTCACTTAAGACACTTATTCCCGCAAAATAGCACTCTTAAAGGGATATAAGGGACAAGATAGCACAACTAAACCAAAAAATTGATTTATTACCAAGTTGCAACTCTCAAGTATAAATCCACTGGAGACATACTAACACAACAGATAAACCCCGGTCTTAAATTTTTTCGCAAACACAATATTTTCCTGTATACCTATGGTATGTAGGAATATATATATTCTTGATCAGCGAGTCCCACCATCCAAGAAATCCACCCCCCCCCTCCATGACCACAACTTCATATACTACTAAAATAAACTACCTTTCGATAGTTAAGTTTTTCGCTCTGCATTCAACCTAGGAATGTCGAATTTGTGATTTTATCAGGTAGTAATGCAAATATGCATAAGGCGAATCCAAAAAGTCCTTATACGTCAAAATCCGTGCATTAAGGCAATTTGCCATACAAAAAAGTGACCCCATCGAAAACCAAAAAATAGAAAGAATTCAACACGAAACTTACGTCAAAACCCAACTGCTCATGCTTGGTACAAACTGAGCATGCTTACAATCCTTATAACAGTCTTAAATTTTTGAGGTAAACTTACCTCTCAATGGTTTCCCATCGCTTATTGCTTGAGAAGGTTATAACGAACCACACTTAAATTATCATTTACTTACTGAAGTGGCAAAGTATAGTCCACAATTTAAAATTCAATAAGCACAAATGACTTAACAAGCACCCCAAATGTAACAATTACGCGTAGCACAGAAGAATGTTAAGAAGCAAACTCGACAACCTTGCTACCTAACCTTCGTTTGGCGGCTTTTTTTCATTATAACCAAGAGGAAGGTAAGTTTGCTTCTATTTCTCTATCTCCTACAACTTCCATGGGGTCAAAAATGTTCATTAATGTGTCATCCCCTTTATTAAAGATTAATAGCTTGGGTAGAGGTAATAGAGAAGTGGATACATTTGTAAAAGAATTACAAGTCTGACATAACTCTACGATGATGTAGAGGGGTTAGATCCAAATAATTTAAGAGAAATTACCTTAATTGGCTTGAATTGTTTTTAAACTAATTCTTTGGAAGTTAATAAAATTTGAGATTGTTTCCATTTACAGTAGGTGATCTCTTTCTTGGTCACCGTTACTGCGAAAAGCTATCACCACTATTATATTATATAATACTACCTATATTATATAATCCATTATAAACAACAATTAAATTTAAGGTTTTCCCGCTCGTTGCTTTCGATATTTAATCAATATTCTCTTTAAAGCTTCAAAAGTTCATTCAATATTATTCCGTTTATTTGTTAGTATTTAAAGTGATAATGTAGCCATCATTCCAGCATTTTTCTTTTAATTATTTTAAAATTTGTTACAAATGTGATATTTGCTGTAAAGTTCCTTCACTTTAAATTATATTTTAAAAATATCTAAAGATAGATTTAAAAAAATCTATAAAATACGAATGAGTTAATTTTCGAAAGGGCTCGAAGTTTGAGGGGATCCTCAAAAAAATTGATAAAAAATGAATGAGGTTAAGGCTGGAAAATCAGTGATCGTAGAATCTTAGTCCACCGTAGTTCGAAGCTTACCGAATTTTCGTGTTATTTACTTATTTCGTTGTGTTTTTAATGTATTTATTATTTATAGTGCGTTTTACATGATAAGTGAGCAATGAGGGGCGTTAAATCCTCCAAATTACTTACGTGTTTCGTAGTTTAGTTATTTGTGTGTTTAATACCTAAGTTATAAATTAAAGAAAATGAACTGTCACCAAATTCTAAGTGGTGCTTGCAATGCAGGCGACCGCTGTTTCGCTGCTGGAAGTGTCGAAGGAATACCTTTTACGGTAAATATTTAATTGATTTGTACTAAATCTCATGAGAAACTTAAATCTTCTCTTATCACTAAATCTGCAATCAAGTTTTTCATGTTTTCTTGTGAAATCAAGTGATTAGCCTTGCTGTTGTTGCTTTGCAGTCATATCAATGCAGATACATTTTCTAATCATCATTAAGCTGATTTGAGGTTTAAAAGAACTTGTATGGCTGTTATTTCTTGGGACGATTCTAGACGTGTGATGTGTTTAATTATCTTATCTTTCCTTGTCTTTATGATTTATGAATTCAATAGAAAACGTTTGAAATAATTTTTCTTATTTGATATTAAAGATTACTGTATAATGATGTAACATTTGCTACCTGTACGCATTTACTACGTATACACTATGGTAGAATAGAATCAACAAGTGAGTTTAATCCCGTTTCTAAGGCTGTCAAAACGTCCAATGATGTCTAAAAAAGAAAGTATTGGCTCCCAGGCCTACATATGTCTAGCTTTTAAAAAGGAAGTTATGCAAATGTAATGTTGTTTATCAATTAGTAGGTTCATACACACTTAAGTTCGATATCTAAATACGGTAGTATTAGATGTATGAACGCCAATCAGATACCCTAGAACTAGGGAGATGGAATCTAAATGGATACCCCGATAGGCTATATGTACCTTCAGAGGCAATCGTATTTGATAGATAACCTTCTCGTTGAACTTTCACTTAAATATTACCGTTTTATCAAATAACTTTTTAATATTTCTTGTGTGACTTTATTATTATGGAAAGAAATCACAATTTAATTAAACATATCTTTTGTTTTAAACTTGCATATAACCTAAAGTGAACCTTCACCATTAAAGATACGATGTTTTGGGGGATCAGTTATCACATAATCTCACTCGATTGACTAAACAAATACGGTGTAGAACCATATCGTATTAAATGGATATGGAATATGATCACCTATTAAATCAGCTGTGTGTACTTAGTAATTGATGAAGGTAATTAATGTGACTTAGTGTGTGAGACAGACAGTGCTCCGACTCTCGCCCTTCACACGGTCCTGAGCATATTCTGTCACTATTAGTTCCTCAAAACATTTGTATTCAAAGAGACTAATACTTAAAGGGAGTACTTAGGTAGAATAAAGGGACATCTAAAAGTGAGACAGTTTCCAGTGAGTACCATAATGGTACTTACTCCGGTACATACTTCTTTAGATAGTTACTCCCCCAGATTGTTACTCCCCAAAAGAGAGTAACCAAGGATTTGATATTTGCTCCCTTATAACAATGTAAGAAAAGGAAAGGTTGAAGGGCAAACATTTTTATTAAAAACAAAGAAAAGGGGAAAATGATAGGAAAGGGATCCTCTAACAGAGGTCCTTTTTCCATATTAATACTCATGGGGCGACTGTATAGACAAAGTATTGTATATAATGAATTTAATATAAATAAATTGGAGATATTCAACCTTTAATGGGGCAGGATGTAAAAATACATGGACACATGAGGGACACCTTTTCTATAAAAGTACTAAAAAAGGAATATTGGAAAAAACGTCTATAAATAAAATAAATATGTATTAAAATCATAAATAAATAGGTAAATATTTATTGAAAATAGAAATAATAATTATAGAATAATAAAGTACTTAAATTAATAAAAAGTAATAAATAATTATAATAAATAATGTGTAAGTAATTTATGAAGAGTTTAAGTAAAAATATAAAACCTAAAACTAAGAGCAATATACATAGATAACAGAGAAGCATATTTGATAAAAGCACCACAAATAAAAGAGTTACAGAAACATAAAAGTAAAGACATTCTAATGTTTTACTGACTTTGAAAACACTTGTATAATTATAATATCAATATCAATTCGATTTTACTTGAGATAAAACGTACACAATGAGATTTCCACGGTCAAATAAAAATGAACTGTGATTATTTTACTAATAGATTAAAGATATTAATAGATGTAAGGTATTTGTTAAAAATGAAATGAAAATGTCAAACTAAAATTACAAATGTCATTAAATAATTGTAAATATGGAAAAAATACATAACTTAGTACAAAACTAACTATAGAGCATGAGATGAGCATGAGTTATGTAAGATAGCGATGTACAGAAGTAACTATCTGAAAAAGGTTACTCCTTTCATAGCGGGATGGGAAGTAACCATCTGAAGAAGGTTACTCAGAGACCTTTAAATGGTTACTCCCCTCTTAGCATTGTTGGGGAGTAACCATCTAAAGAAGGTTACTCAGAGACCTTCTTTAAATGGTTACTCCCCTTAGTTAAGATGCCATATCTTTGTCTTTCCCCTATTCTAACCCCAACGAAATTGGCTATTGCTTAGCAACGACAAAAAAAGAACCAAGTGGCAAGTAGGTACTATTGGCTGACTTGTGACGTAGTAGTTGAACTTGATTTCCCATCATTAAAAGCTGGTCCATTGTTTCCATAGGGAAAAGGGTGGTAGTCGGAACATTGTCTCTGCCACTGGCCCCTCATTTTTACATGACTTTAGTGCAAAATGATATTAGTCTGGAAGCTGGAGATTTTCTTCATCATAGGACTTATGATACATTTCTAGTTCCAGTTCGGTTTTTCACTTTTTATTAATGACCTGCCAGCTTTTTTACACTTTTTTTAATTTGCTAAAACATTTGCCTATAGTTTAGGAAAATTCCAAATAAAATGAGATTTTAAAGTTGGTGTCGTGGAGGGAGGGAGGTGGTTTGTAAAGGGGGGGGGACACCCTGATCTAAGTATCATTTGATACTACTGGGTTTTGTAAAACAAAATTCAATCCGTGTCAATCTACATTGACACGGCTGTATTGGCTTGGAATAATACTATATATAGAAGGAGCACTACTGATAATGTATGTATATATATATATATTTGTTTATAAAGTTTCGTGAAACGTATTTTTGTGGAGTATATTTGTGTGGGTGTGCATTTTCTAGAAGAATCTGGTTAACTCTCTCGAACGTAATTTTTGAATCTAACTTGGCACAAAAATCAACCTTAGAAAAGACACGAACCCTTTTTAAAAGCAGTTTGTTGTAACTTCGTTAACCCAGTTTACTGAGTCAGCAAAATTTTCAAAATATCAGTAAAATATAAAGTTATTATCTTTTGCCGCGAAAAAGGTACTTATTAATGTTTTTGGGACAATGAATCGAATGAAACCGGTTCGAAGTCTATACAACCACTTTAAGTGGCCAAAAAGTCGAAACAACTATAATAAATTACCGGAAACCAAAGTTACGTTCAATAAAAATTCAATTTCGAGTAGGGTGTCGTTTTCTATGTATTTTGGGGCTCAGGACCGAATAAATCCGGTCTGAAGTCGATACAATTACTCTTAAAGACCAAAAATTCTAAAAAATATGGTAAACTA
Source organism: Microvelia longipes (assembly GCA_018340805.1). NCBI lineage: Eukaryota > Metazoa > Arthropoda > Insecta > Hemiptera > Veliidae > Microvelia > Microvelia longipes. The sequence continues at coordinate 18,082,143 of JACMZG010000002.1, forward strand.
CTGGAAAGCCTAAAATAACGTAACTCATTTCTTCTGTATTTTTCATAGGAATTGTGCTAAAACCTTTTTGAATTACACTAACTAAGCATTAAACTAGTGCAAATAATAGTGTGCATTGCTAATTTTAAAGGCATAGTTCAACTGGATAATTATCCACATTTTTTTAAAATACAGAAAAAAACGAATTACGAGTAGTGCTTGATAATTGAATAAATGCTCAAGTTATAATGCATGAACCTGAACCTTAAGCAAGAAATGGATAACTGCTCAAGTTTTAAAGCATGCACCTGAACCTTAAGCAAGAAATGGATAACTACTCAAGTTATAAAGCATGAACCTGAACCTTAAGCAAGAAATGGATAACTGCTCAAGTTATAAAGCATGAACCTGAACCTTAAGCAAGAAATGGATAACTGCTCAAGTTATAAAGCATGAACCTGAACCTTAAGCAAGAAATGGATAACTGCTCAAGTTATAAAGCATGAACCTGAACCTTAAGCAAGAAATAGATTGCTAAGCGCGGAGTCACACATTCCAAAGGAATTTCGCGTATCATGTGGACCCCGTGCCAAAATTTTTTTTCTCCTGTAGTTTTAATATACAGTATGTCCGGATTAAGTTGCACTTACGTGTCTTCATAGATACCTATACGCAACTCAAATGACAATAAAATTGTCATTTGACAAACAATTTAATTTTTTTTCAATAAGTTTTTCTTAATAAAAATTCGTATCTCCAACCTTCGTACCCAAAAAGTACACTTTTTCATAATACTACAAAAATGTTATTCTTTATAAAAAAAACCCCTAATTTAGGAACGCAGCAGCGTTCCGCTCCGCCAAGTCAGTAACAAAAGTCAAAAACCTATTAAAGCTGCCAGTGTATATTATACTTTACGCAACAAAGGGGACACCTTGATGATCCCTAAGGGGACACCTTGATGATCCCTAAGGGGATACCTGGATTACCCCTAAGGGGATACCTGGATTATCCCTAAGGGGATACCTGGATTACCCCTAGGGGACACCTGGATGATCCCTAAGGGTACCTGTATTATCCTAAGGGGATACCTGGATTATCCCTGAGGGGATACTTGGATAACCTAGGGATACCTGGATTATCCTTAGGGGATACCTGGATGACCCCTAAGGGGATACCTGGATGACTCCTAAGGGATTACCTGGATTATCCCTAAGGGGATACCTGGATAACCCCTAAGGATACCTGGATTATCCTGAGGGGATACTGGATAACCCCTAGGGGATACCTGGATTATCCCTAAGGGGATACCTGGATTACCCCTAGGGGATACCTGGATTATCCTTAAGGGGATACCTGGATGACTCCTAAGGGAATACCTGGATTACCCTAGGATACCTGGATTATCCCAAGGGGATACCTGGATTATCCCTAAGGGGATACCTGGATGACTCCTAAGGGGATACCTGGATTACCCCTAGGGGACACCTGGATGATCCCTAAGGGGTACCTGGATGATTCCTAAGGGGTACCTGTATTATCCCTAAGGGGATACCTGATTATTCCTGAGGGATACCTGGATTACCCCTAGGGATACCTGGATTATCTTTAAGGAGATACCTGGATGACCCCTAAGGGGATACCTGGATAACCCCTAAGGGGATACCTGGATGACTCCTAAGGGATACCTGGATGACCCCTAAGGGGATACCTGGATAACCCCTAAGGGGATACCTGGATTATCCCTAAGGGGAAACCTGGATGACTCTTAAGGGGTCATCCAGGTAATACCTTGATAATACCTGGATAACCCCTAAGGGGATACCTGGATTATCCCTAAGGAGATACCTGGATGACCCCTAAGGGGATACCTGGATAACCCCTAAGGGGGTACCTGGATTACCCCTAAGGGGGCAATGTGGAATAGTCCACAAGAGTACGTCCCTCTGCACATTATCAAACTGACTCTCATGTAAATTACTGCTACTAGATCTTTTTGACAGAAACTATGTACCAGTGAAACTCTTGTATTTCTTGTTTAAATATGATGTCTTGGCTTTTAGCCATAAATGCAGTAGAACATGGTGATACCTAGTCCCCTCACTTGACCCCTTAAATAATCTGGCTCTTGCACCAGACCAATGCTCACCTCACATTGGATCAGATCAGCTACCTGCTTACTGAAGACAGCAGAGGCTGCTGAGCCATGCTGTAATTTGGCCTGGATAATCTTGAAAGTAAAGCTTCAAGCTTTTTCATTATTCGCCACTACATCGCCTTTAGGTATTTTTGAAACAGTCTCACTAGATCTAAGGAAGAGGAAGTTAAGAGACAGAACCTCTGAGACTAGCAATTGCACGAATCTACTTTTTGCTCAGGTTTTTGGTTTAAACTTCATAGTCGTTATCGACTATGAAGTTTACCACGATAACCACTTAACAGTGGTTATCGTTTCTACTACTCTCTGTCACTCTGAATGGATTTTTTTAAATCCACTCTGCTAAAACATTTTGTAGATTATTATAAACGGAATTTTATATGAGATTCTTTCATAGTGCAGTATTGATATACAAGAGCGGGCATAGTTTTGTACTTCCTAAGGTATAAAAATACGCATTTCCTTTGGAAAATCCATGCAAATTGAGAGAAAAGTAAAAGTGTTACTGTTGTAAATGCGCCTAGAAGCTTAAAACAAAAACTTAAGCAAGAAATAGACTCGTGAGCAAGAAAACAAGCATTTTAAATAAAATTCGCCCGACTTGCAGAATTGTTTTATCAAGTGGGTTTATTCATTGCAATATTTAAACAATGTACCAATGAATTAACTATTGAATGTAATCCAAATGCTACAAATTATCAAAGGTGATTTTTAAAAATATGAATGAATATGATTTATTAGCCCATTTTACTTGGGGAAATTCGCTGAAATCTGGTACGGGATAGCTCAGGACTTCTCGCTTTATCGAATTCGCTACGCTTATACCCTTTAGACTGCCGTCGTTTGTCCTCAGAATATTTATATTTATGATCGCCATATTTATGATTTAGTATATCTTCGTTCGTCCTCAAACAGTATTGAGTCAGGTTAATCAGTATTTTTACTTTCCTTCATATGTACCTTAGGTATGTAGTAAAAGTATTGCGTTTACAAAGAAATCGAAAGCCGGGATTTAACCTGGGTTATACATCTTAAGTATTCCTCAATCTGAAATGGCAGGCCCTTAGAATAATACTATATATAGAAGGAGCACAGGGCCGTAAACACAATGTAATTCCACTGATAACACGAAAGCCGGTTGACTGGTGCAACTAAGTAATGCTGCCAACAAAACATTATTTAAATATTTGTCATAAATATCTATTAATAAAGAAAGATCGAAGAACAAATATAATAACTTAAAACACCTGCTGAGTTTAATAAAACCGGTCTTAGATGGCACAAGGTGGCGGAATACAAGAATCTACATTTAGTTGACGAAGGACTACTTATTATATATAATTTAATAAATACGTTAAACTACTATTTAAAATGCTTTAAATATTGTAATGGCACACCGATTTTATTAGTAATTTATGATAATCAATGATTAATTAATAATAAAACATAATAATTCAGCAACCGGAAGTTGCAACTTTTTTTAGAAAATTGTATATTGGTTAGGGTGGCTGCATTACTTAGTTGCACCAGTGAACCGACTTTCGTGTTATCAGTAGTGCTCCTTCTATATATAGTATTATTCTAAGGGCAGGCCTGACCTTTATCAGGGAGCCAAATAAGCCAAATAAGTTAATCCTTAGGAGCTCGACAAAGGTTTTGCATTTGGCTCTTGGACAACATAGTCTCCTGATTTTCAGGAAAGACCTTAAACTTGAAGTCTTTGCCAGTTTAGTGCCAAGTTTCGATTCTCTATATAGAAACAGACAGCTAGATGAAAACAATTCAGAACGTCATAAAAGTGTCTGAAACGGACGATTAATATAAAATCTCTTTGCATTTTTAATGCGAACATAATTTTTTAAAATATATTTTATCTGCTCATGGCAGGAAAATGAAACATTACTAAACTCATTTTTGGTGAGAAAGAAGCATTTCCCAGATCGGCTGGTAATTAGTCATAAATGACTGCACTTTACCTCCTAGGCAGGAAAAGCATTTCCCAGCCGCCCCCCTATGCTGGTAAAGAAAGTTAATAGAGAATTTTGTAAACATGATTAGTTAATATAAAAAGCCTATTGAATTTATTTAATAATTTATATAATGAATAATTACATTATTTAACTACTTAAAATTAAAATAAAACAGTTTTGTAATGTAAATCTTTAATTAGAAATACATTTTATTGATTATTTTAAAGGCAACACTTTTTTTCTTGGGTTAAATATCTCATCTTTTTTTTTGCCAAGTCATCCACTACTTTTATCATACGAACCCGTATTTAATACAGTTTAAAAGTTAGTTTATTCTATAGCGTTTTGTGATGAATATCGTCGAAGATATAGACAAATTTTTCAAACATACCCCGTCGGATGTTTTGGAAATAGCTACAAATGCCAAAGAGAGCCTACTACCCGGCAAATCAGGAAGTAGGTAACTCAAAGCATATGAAGTGTTCAAAGAATGGTGCTCAGAGAAAAAAGTAAAGAATGTAAGTGAAACGTCGTGTTAGCATATTAAAAAGAACTGTCAAACACAAAATCGAGCGCTACTCTGTTGTCAACTTTTTCGATGAAAATATCTGTATTATCAGTCAAATAAAATGTAAATATGAAACATTATACAAACGTAATAAGTTTTGTCAACAATGCTAGTTTTGATTTATTACTGTTCGCAGATAAAATATTGTGTGGAACGAGGCAAGAAAGGAAACATTACTGACTCGTATATTTGCCTTCCTCGGCTTTGCCTCGTCAGTCAAATTATATATTACCTGCCTCAGCTTTGCCTTATCAGTCAAAGTGAAAATTACCTGCCTCGGCTTCGCCTCTGCAAGTAATTTAGATAGCACACGCTTGCCTTCGGCTCGGGGGCTAACTTCTATACTAGTCAGTAATATTCCATTTTCCTGCCTAGTTACACAAATAACTATTACTATCTGAGGGCGAGCGATGGGAGTCTGAAGACATGTTGCAGTCTACATTTAACGAATAGCATATTCTGAGGCCAAGCAAACCGAGTCTGAAGGTAGGAGGAGTAGGGAGATGAGCGTAGCGAAGCGAGTACGAAGTAGGGAGGATGAGCGTAGCGAAGCGAGTCCGAAGTAGGAAGATGAGCGTAGCAAAGCGAGTACGAATTAGGGAGGATGAGGTAGGGAAGCGATCCGAAGTAGAGGGAGGAACGAGGGAGGATAGCGGAGGGAAGCGAGTCCCGAAGTAAAGAGGGATACGTAGGGAGCGAGTCCGAAGTAAGGAGGAATGAGCGAGGGAAGCGAGTCTGAAGGTATGGAGGAGAGCGTAGGGAAGCGAGTCGTAGGGAGCCGAGTGAGGATAGGGAACGAGTCCCGAAGTAGGGAGGATGAGCGTAGGACGAGTCCGAAGTAGGAGGATGAGCGTAGGGAAGCGATCCGAAGTAGGGAATAGGAGGAACGAGTGCGTAGGGATAGCGTAGGAAGCGAGTCCGAATTAGGGAGATGAGCGTAGGGAAGCGAGTCCGAAGTAGGGAGGATGAGCGTAGGGAAGCGAGTCCGAATTAGGGAAGATGAGCGAGGGAAGCGAGTCCGAATAGGCAGGATGAGCGTAGGGAAGCGAGTCCGAAGTAGGAGAAGCGTAGGAACGATCCGAAGTAGGAGGATGAGCGTAGTGTATCCAATGTGATGAGGAAAAGTTGCGAGGTACCCCGTACCCAATTTTTTGTCATGCTCCTACTTTGTTGATTTGTTTCTATCCTTTTTTGCATTTATGATTTCTTTGTTACTTTTCCTTACCTATATACCGAAGATATAAGGAAAAGTGTTTTGTTCATTTTTATTTATTTATTTAAAACTTATCTGTACAGCTAATGATGACGGTCTCATGTTCTATTGAAAGTACTTTACAAAAAAAAAACAATTTTCTTGTGGAGAGACTCTTTTCTTGGTTTCCAGGGAACGAGTAATCGCAGTTATGTTTAACTTTACTGAAATCTTTCTCTTTAATACTATTATGTGTAACATTATGTTTTGTTTATTTATGTTACAGGCTTACGCTGCTGGTTGTAACATTGTGATATTAGCGAGTACATTTGAAAGAGTTCAGATCATCCCCGGAGCCATTCATAACTATGTCAGAATCAGTTGTGTGGACTGCTCCACTGATACGGGGAAGATTGCGGCTGCCTACGAGAACAGAGTCTGCATCTTTGAACCCACTCCGCTTATTTACAATAATAGTCCTCATGTAAGTATAGTCATCTCATTCTGTGAGAAAAAGTAATTTATCTCCAGACTGTGTATGATGTACAGTTTAATACACTGTTTGGCTTCTTACTTAGGGAGTAAAGAAGCCCTTTTTGCTCCAAAGGGAGAAAAAGGAGCAACTAAGCAAGCATTCCTAAGGAACAACTAAGCAAACAATCCACTAAGGGAATTTGCTTAACTTGCGAACCTCCTCACCAGAATTTTCCACTGAGCGCACAAAACGCCAATTGAAACTTATTTTACTTTATAACCCATGTATTGTTAAGTATAATTTTAAATTTTTTTGTGAATAAAAGAAGGGCACTTAAGAGACTAAATGAATTTGCTTCATCTATACTTCTCTACGTACTGCGTAGCATATTCTTAATTACCATAATGGAGACCTGCGCCAATATAATATTGAAATATTAAATCCTTGATATAATATTAAAATATTTATTGGCATATTTTGTGTATATGAAATTATCTTCTACTATTCCTATCTCAGGCTTGATCAAGGGGACTTTTGTTCTATAATAAGTTTTGAATGATTTATTTAATTAATATATTTCACCTATCATTGTAGGCATCTTCAGATGCCTATGCATGTAGTTTGTATGTAGGAACGCAGCAGCGTTCTGCCCCGCCAAGTCAAGAAGAAAAGCAAAAATACCCCGTTTAGTCAGTAAAAAAAGGAAAAAATCAACTTAAGCTGCCAGTGTATATTATACTGTACGCAAAAAAGTAAGGTTTTTGTGGGTCTGTAGCGTAAAAACAGCTAGAGGTACATAAATAATATTATAAAAATCATCCAAATCGGCTTAGCAGAAGTGGAGAAAAAGAGGTTTGAAAATAACATTTTTGACTACTTCTTATTCTTATTTTTCCTGCACTTTTTGTCGACGCACCTACAGCCTAAACTACTGAATGGATTTTGACGTATGTGGACTTTTTGGATTCGTCTTATGCTCGTGTGCATTCCTATGTAATGAAATCTCAAATTCGACCTTCCAACATTAAACGCAGAGCGAAAAACTAAACTGCAGCCTAAACTACTGAACACATTTTGATATGTGGTGACTTTTTAAATTTGGGTTATTCCTGTGTGTAGTCATACCTGATAAAATCTCAAATTTGACATTCCTGTGCTAAGCACGGAGCTAGAAACTAAGCTAGCGAACGCTACTTTTATATAAATTGATCCATCTGCACTCTTTACTAATGAATGGATTTTGGTGTTTGAGGACTTATGGATTTTTTCTAATGCCTTTTTAACATTCCTGTATCAATAAAACCCAAATTTTTAAATCCTATGTTGTACGCGCCGCAGAAAACAAAGCTTGAGAGTGTATACACAAAACCTCTCAAGGTATATACAATACATTGACACTCTTTACAGCTTTATCTACTTCACGCATCATGTTTACTTCTGTTTTAACATAAAACAGGAGCCGTACATAAAGCCATGAAATCTTACCAAAAACCACTTATGTGGTAAAATACTCCCCGCCAAGTCTTTGGTCCAAAAAAGTAGGGAAATCAACTTTTCTATCCCGTCAAGTCATGTCAGTATTGGGTTGAGACTGTCATAGGCATTTCAAAGTGAAGTTGCTAGGTTGGCAATAGTTAAGGGTCCTATTTACATTGAGAGGCAATCATCAGCTTCTTCTTCTTGGCGGCGTGCCAGAAAAATGAATCACCTATTCAAATCTTTTTATAGAACTAAAGTCCTCTTGATCAAACCTGAGTGGAGTTCTATAAACTTTCCAGTGCTACTAAGAACAAAATATTCCTACCTCTGATTATTTACTATTGTAATCTTTATATTTTTAAAGTGAAATTTTGATAGATTATAAAATTTATAATCTATAAATCTATTTTCTAATTTTTAATCAATTTTGTGCCACGTGTGGCAGATTATTTTAAATAACTTGCTTATTAGACTCTACAAATTAACTCAAAAATGCCTTGTTTTTCATTTAACTCATTTTGTATTTTTATATTATTGGTTGGCATTTATAATTTCTGTTAAGAGTGATGGAATATTTGTATTTATGTAGGAATATTATATTCATGTCACATACATTATGTTAATATAATTCTAATACAGTAGACAAGTAATGGTTGGTAGAGACTGTTGTTGAATATTTAAGACTCCCTCTAGGTATTTTATAGGTTTATTTGATTTCTTCTTTAGTAGAAGAGGGAGGCATTGTGGTAGCACAAAATTGGGACATCTAATTTCCTTGTTTCATCCACAGATTCCTACAAATTTTCAGCCTCTATTGATCCCTCTCCCCTTCCAATCATAGCTGTTAAATATGGTACATAGCTTTATAAGGAATCACAACTACTGCTACCAACATGAAATATTTATAGGGAAATACAACTACTACTACAAACACGAACTATTTTTTAGAGAAACACAACTACTGCTACAAACACGGATTATTTTTTAGAGAAACACAACTACTGCTACAAACACAAAATATTAAATAGAGTTTTAACTTTTATAAAACTTACTTTTATAAAATTTTAACTTGCTTTAACCGCATCTCTAGGAATGTGGTAGTCAAAACTGTGATTTAGATTTTTATAGATATTTTAGAATTTGAATTAACCAAAAAATATTTTCTGTAAAAAATGTTAAGAATTTTTACTTTTTCTCATTTTTACTGTAGATGAAGTATGATTGTTTGGAACTAAAAATTCAAAACGGGGATTCCATGTGAATTATTTGTTTTAGGTGTTTGAAGACCTCCTGAGTGATTTCCACTAAGTTGTTTGTCTGTATGTGTATGTCTTCTCTCATATCTCGCAGTAAGCTTTGGGAAGTTAAAACTTGTACAAAATCAATTGTTGGGTCTATCGGGATACCTGGAAAATTTTATGATGTTATTAACGGTCAGAAATTACTTAAAAAAACTTTCAAATATTGAGCCAAGTTTGAACTTCAAACACTACCTCAACTTCTATCATCCGAACAACTTCATAAGCTTCATTTCCATGATGAAAATTTGTTAAAACAGTGATTAAATGACGCAATTCCACCCACTAATAAGTTAAAGTTGAATTGAAAGACAAATCGATTGTGATTTCACTATCACAATGCTTTCCTCTCATAATGACGTATGAAAACAAACAAATGATACCCATGTTACAAATAAATATCAGTTTCTTTAGGTTTTGATTTTTCTTTTTTTTTTTTAATTAATAAATGTCAATTTTATTTCTTTAGCTAGCTATGTCAACCAATAAATTTCATTTTAATCGCAATATTTATTCAAAATGTACAGGAGTGAGCAAATGCGGAACTATTTATTAATTAATAATTTGTTTGCTTATTATTTTATAATAAGTTAAAAGATTTAAAGTGTTTTAAAAATTACAGTTTTAACGTTAATAATTATGTCTCGTGGGTTACTCTATGAATACATTGAAATACTTAGTATTCCATAGCATGTTTTGACTGAAGTTAATTTTCTTAAATCAAATGTACGGCGGCTAAATATGTCAGCCATAGCTTAAATAAGTGATAGGAAAACTCAGCTGCAACACTTGGTTGCAATTAATATGAAATCTCTCTCGAAATGTTTTGTCTGCATTTTATATGATGTTGGTGTTTTCACTAACCTCCTACATTTGTAGCTTTTCTTTTTGTTACTGCTTCTATATTTCCTTTTTCTAACTTTCTATTATATTCAAATTCAAATTTAAAAACTTCCTTTATTGCTTATATAAATACAATATATATATATATATATATATATATATATATATATATATATATATATATATATATATATTTCCATTCAAAATTTACTAAATAAAGAATAATAAAATAATATTATAAGGTAAAGAGTCAATATGATAGAATGACAAATGAAACAATACATATAACTATATTTATTTATATATAAATAACATATATATATATATATTATATATATATAATATATATATATATATATATATATATATATATTGTTATTTATATATAAATAAATATAGTTATATGTATTGTTTCATTTGTCATTCTATCATATTGACTCTTTACCTTATAATATTATTTTATTATTTCTTTATTTTAGTAAATTTTTAATGGAAATTACGCTAATGAGATTGTCAGCATGAAAGTTACAGAAAGGGGGGAGGAGATTGATTTTTCTGGTCTCCCTGATTTCATAATTTTATGTTTGCCAATTATGTAGTATGTGTACATATATATATATATATAATAATAATATTATATATATAATATATATATATATATGCCTGGGGTACTTTTGTGTGAAGGGAACTTCTTTCTGTTGGTGTAGTTAACTTTGGGTGTCCTATGCAACTCTGAATTTTGTGAAAATAATATAAAATAGTAAATGGGAAGGTACTCTTTGATTGTACACTTAATTGGGCTTTTTGGGGTCTTGGAATTAATACAAGACGTTTTTTGAATAAAGCGGATGTTACTTTTTTCTATTGCAATGCTTTCCTCTCTTTTAGGAGATAGGGAAGCAAAATCTTAATTTTGTTCCGGTTTTTTTTTGGTGATTTACGCTTATGTTATATTGGTGGCTCGTCTTTATTTATTTATGTATCTCTATAATGTTTATTTAAAGACAATGGTGTTAAATGAGTGTAAAAGAGTGGTGTATTGGAAATATTTAATGGACAGTTATCATATTATTATAAAGTAATTGTATAAATAGATACTGGTGATTTAAACAATTTTATAAACAGAATTGATAAAATTGTTTAAACTTGGAAATTTTTCATTATGTAATTTTCACATAGTAATTTTATCATGATTGTTAAAATTTTAAATGGAAATTTTATATAATATTGCTCTATAGAAAGCTTTTCTCTATGACTAACTTAAGTTCTACTTCAGGATCCTGTTTCTAATTTTGACAAAAACAAAGCGAGTTAGTTTAAAACTTGTGTGTTTCAGTTTGGATTTCAAACGTTTATTACTAACACAGTCTGTTTTTTCTCCAAATTTCATTAAAACTTTGCAATTAACTTTTATATGTAGAATTCTAAACACTCTCCTCTTCAGAGACCTTTAGTTATTACTAAGTAGTTTTAGTAAGTTTTAACTAATTAAGTCCTATTTACAGTTAACTGTGAATGATATTTATCCACTTGAGGTTGCAAAATTAGTCTTTACTGGACTGTTTTTAAGCTGCAAAATGTAATTTTACCAACACTGTCGACAAAATATTTAAAAACAGTGCGGGAAATTTGCTTGGTAATACTCTAACTCCTAGGGAGTTATGGTACATTTAAATATAATGGTAAAAAAGTCAAAACACCCTAGGAGGAGAAATAAATGAGTTGAGGTTATTATGTTGCAGGTTATTGATTTAATTTTGGTGTTTTTCGTCTTGTAAACATGACTATTGTTTATAATAATATTTTTTATACATTATTACTTAAAATATGTTATATAACACTGGGTTTGGTTTTGTTCCGTCGACAAATCGATTGGTAGCCAGTCGACATAAAGATTTATCAACGTAACAACCTGAATCATACCGTCCACAAATAATTCCATCGACAGATCATTCCGTCGACAAGTTATTTGTCGTCAGAATGATTTGTCAACAGACAAAAGTATGGCAACATAATTTGAACATAAACATAAGTATGACTTTGATTCACTATTTAATGTAATGTAATATACTAATGTAAATATCAATATGACTTATGTTGATTTGATATTGTCGAGGAGGGAATAGTATATTATGCTACTAGGCAGCAAAATGGATTTTTGCAGACAAGTTTTATAAATTAGCCTTCGAGCCAAAGTGAGGGCTGGCCATGGCAATTTTTAGCCGAGGCTGGTAATTAACCCATTTGACTGACGAGGGGAAGACAAGTGTTAACTGAAAAGAGTTAACAAATTGACTGTTTTTTTTTATTAATACCTTAAGGGGGTAGTGTCATTTTTGATTAAGAACTTGTCACAATAATATGAATTTCTAAATTCTTGAATTTACTTGGTATTATTTCTTTTCTGATTTGACCTTGGATCTTATCTTGTTTTTACTTGAATATGTTTAACTAATGAATTTGTTACGCCACAATTCTATACTTTTATTTCTCTAACATTTTATTTTCTGGATCGTGAACTACATTTTTATTTGAAACACTGCTAATTTAGTGTGGTGTTGAATGCGCTCCTTGTTGAATGCGTCTGGCTTGGTTAGTTTATTGTTAATGAAATTTGAGTTTACGAGAATAATGTCAAATTTTAAATCACAGCTTTCGCAAAAGTTATTTCGGGGACATAGACAGCTCAGCCCTAAGAGAGAGGGATAGGAATCGCGTTTATAGAGTTGTAGAGATTCTTCTCTACTCTTCTTCCCTGGGATAAAATAGTGAAAAATTATACCAAAAACGGACATAATGTTTTAAGTTCAATAATTCTTAACATACCGCCTACCTAATCTAAATTACTAATAGGGAGTTCATAAAAAGCATCCTAGAAATAAAGTTCCTAGGTGATTAAGCCAGTGGTTCTCATCTCTCCCCCTGTTCAGTTATTTATTTTTTGTTAATATATTCCAAATAATAATACATTTTCTTCTTAAGAGAGTCTTTTTTTTGTAGAATTCCATAATTACTATTAGGAAAAGAACGACTTGAATTCTACAATGTTTTTTATACACAGGAACAATATATTTCAATCTATTTGGATCATCTTCAGGAAAGATATAAAACTACTAAAAAGCTACATTAACAATAAATAAAAACTAAAAACAAATTAACATAAATAAAGAGGCTTTAATGTTTATTTATGTTAGTTTGTTTTTAGTTTTTTATTTATTGTTAATGTAGCTTTTTAAAAGTTTTATATCTTTTCTGAAGATGATCCGGATTGAAATATAATGTTCCTGTTTATAAAAAACATCTCCCCTCAAGATAGTTCTGTAGCAATTTACTCTTAATTGATTCTATTCAATTTTAGCAAGTAATTAATTAAGTTTCATCTGCTACCTTCCCTCCTCATACTGAGGACTTTATGTCTCATCTCTTGAAACAGTTCTCATGTGGTAGACCTACCATTCAGCATAAAAACTGAGAAGAAGCTAAGGTTCGAACTAAGGTTTGAACCTGTGGCCATGAATTGAAGTTTTAGGTTGTAGAATATCTGAGTGAAAGTGCACTATGCTTTACTTTTTCACAGAATAGCAGTGCCTGTTCAGGATAGGGTTCAAATCCTGATCAGAAAAGTTATCTTTAGTGGCAGAAAATGGTATGCTACAACCGGAAGGGAGTTATCAACTATGCCCTTAAGCACTAAACCCCTTAGTAAGGTTTGAACTAGTGGTTCCCCTTCTCATTACAATCTAGAATCCCCTCCTTTTTCAGTATAAAATATTAGACTACTTTGACATATCACCTTAACGAATTGTGACTTTGAAGTTGACCATTTAAAATGTATCAATTGTATATTTGTTTTACAGCAACTAGATTACAGATGGGTGGAAACAGGAACAGTGGAAGCTGATTGCTCCATAAGTGCTTTGTCATGGAATCTAGAGGGAACGAGGCTTTTAACTGGGGGTGAAATCTTGCAGCTGTGGCACCATAACTCTCCGCATAATCTCCACGATGATGATAACGAGGGTGAGTCAGCCGTTTGATTTGTTTCCGAGCGAATTTCGAATGATGTTCGAAATTGAGTTAGCAGGGCCATGTGAAAGGTAAAAGTAACCGCAGACTAAATTTTGTTTGAAAATTTACACTTATGTGTGCTAAGATAAAATATTTTATCACCAGACAAAATATAATGTCAAGTTTATTGATTAGTATTTAAGAAATAGAAAGTTACTTTTAACTCTCTTATGATTAATGTTGGTAGTCCAAGAACGGGATATTAAAAAAAAGGTATACCTATATATATATGGTGAGTCCAACTTATACCTTTTTAATGTCCAGTTCTTGGACTACCAACATTAAAAATAAGTTAAAAGGGATACAGTTCAACTCTCTTATGACTAAAAAGTAATTCCTTTTGGGGTTATAGAACTGCATTTTTGATTTTATTGGAAGGCATAACCTTTAAAATTCGTTAATAGGGTTTAATATAAAAATAAATACAATTTTGTGGTGTCACCGAAAAATTGATTTTATGACAAAATCCACAAGGTCAAAGGAGTTGTTATGAGGAATAAAATTAAAATTATGCAGCGGTAACGTGGATGGAGGTGGACCTACAACATTATTTTTATTGACCACCAATCTGTTTTATGTTAAAATAAATCACTTGTCAGTGACACTCTCTGACAACGCTATCCAAAATGAAACTGCCTCGCAGCAAGATGGCCGTCTAACTTTGTGGTCGGAATCCTATTGCTCGATCAAAACAAGCATCAACATTGGTCAATATGCTTCATCCATTCTACTGCACTAGGTTATGTTCACGCTGTTTTTTATAGTGTTGTTTACTTTTATTTGAGATGTTGAACAAAGATTATACAAACTAAACCAACAATGAGGTTTGAATAATAACAACAAACCTTAAATAACAATAACCTTCATTCAAAAAGAGGTAAGCGAAACTCTAGCAAGATGTTGCGTAAGCAAGAAAAACATCTTCATTTTGGAGAGTTGGAAAGTGTTGTAAAAGTTATCTCCCATCATGCTCCATATGCTTAAGCGATTTTTTGTCGCTTGAACCCATAGGGTCATATTAGCGATCTCACCCTCTCCAATCGATTGTTGTAACTTTGTAACTCCCTTTACTTTCGCCTTAGGACCCAACTAATTGTGCAGGGAAATAATACCATTCTTTACTACCTTGGTATTGCTTTAATAAGTATGAATTTGATTTCCTTCTTTGTTACGGTTTAACTAACAGGACCATTTGTTATCAGGTATGACATCTAGTGGTGTTACATTTGAGATAGGAGAAGAAGCTGGAGGCAGTTCTGCCCCTGAGGAAGAGAAGGAGAAAGGGTGGGAGTGTGTTTGGAGGTGTAAGACTGCCAACCCCACACTCCATATGGCTTTCTCGCCAGACGGCACTCTCTTTGCCACTGCTGGCTTCAATGACAGACTAGTCAAAATATGGTTTGAAAATAAACAATGTAAGTAATAGCAAATATTTATTTATTTTATTAAGTAATAAAAAAACAAATAAAAATAAAAAAATAAAAACAAAAACAAAAATAAAAAAAAAAAACATAAAAATTTTGCTTTTTTTAGCAAGTAAAAAATTCTGCTTTTGTTAAGGACATCTTAACAAGCAGGTAAGGGGACTCTAAAAGGTTTAATATATCCCTTTTTCATATAATAAGTAAAAATAAAAAATAAATAAAGACTAATAATAATTTTTAAAAAATAATATATAACTGTGGAATTATTAGAGTTGCACGGGTGGAGGAGTGGTCCTACTAATGATCTAAGTTGTCGATGCAGTGTACCCAAGAATGAAAAAAAGCAA
This sequence comes from Microvelia longipes, assembly GCA_018340805.1. Classification (NCBI taxonomy): domain Eukaryota; kingdom Metazoa; phylum Arthropoda; class Insecta; order Hemiptera; family Veliidae; genus Microvelia; species Microvelia longipes. Next base: position 18,097,944 of record JACMZG010000002.1, read on the forward strand.
TGTGAGTGATAATTCTGATATAAAAGTTATCAGAGTAACATTGAACCTGAATTTCATTAGTAAAATTCAATTTTTGGGTATTTTAGAGGTAATTAATTAGTTTAATATAATGAATTTTGGAGGAGTAGACGTGGTACATTTTCTAGTCAGTGGAACTTTGAATCTTACTCATTAAAATAGCATTCATTACTTTTCCTTATTTTTACCACCGTAGGCTAAGCTTTGAATCTGATATTTCACCTGAATTAAACCATGTCAGGATTTTACCTTAAGTTCACCTACTAAAGTAAATAAATAAATAAATAAAAACTTTTATTACGGATAAACCATACCATACAAAATAATGAGTTACAAAACATAAAAATCAAAAACAAATAAAGTATTACAAATTAAAAAGTACATGCAAATATTACCCTATTACATTACCCTGATGGGGTGAGTTTAAGTAGCCTTACAAGGCTAAGGGTTGAAGATAGAGCGTTGTGCCCATTGACACTTTTGATCAGCATGTTAAGTTTAGTATTTATGCAAAGTTTCAGCGAATTTAGCCGAGAGCCTTTTTTCATAAGGATTTTGCGGGGTCCTTTGAGATTGAAGCAAATTTAAACGTAAATTTTAGTTTGAAATTTGAATTGTTCAAGAGAAGATAAAAAAAAATGAAACTGTGGAAGAGCATTTGCAGTCCTAACCATTCTATCTATTGGACTATTTAGTCCATAGTTGGTATTATGTTGGTTAATGAAAAAAGTTCTTGGTGACCTGGTATTGTAAGTTGGTACATTGAAACTAACACAATTTAATAGATATGAACAGTCTATTTTGCTGTTAATAATCTTAAAAAAAGAGTATCAGATCATGAGAAATTCTTCTCTTATTAATAGACACCATATTTAGAGAGTTCAGTAAACTATCATAATCAGAATCATTCTTAATTTGAAATTTCTTTTTATAAGCAATTATTCTAAGGAATTTCCTTGAACTTTCTCACTTTTTCCACTAAGAGTGTGAAGTAAAGAGTAAGAATTATAGAGAATTAAGAGTCTTTATTATAATTCTGGTGGCATCCTTCGGATCTTTGTGCAAACACAATACTTTTCCTATATACCTACGGAATAAATGAGGAAAAGTAAAATGGAAATGGGAATATCATGATGCCTGTGAACAAAGTGTTAGCTTGAGTGTTACCCAACCTGCATTGGCTTTATAATTATTTATTTATTATTTATTACATTATTAGTTTATACATACATACATACTATAAATAAGTCATAAAGTTTGACAAAATTTAGACACTAAAACATTTTTTGATTATTAACTTCAGAGCCTCAAAAAAGGTAATCCTTGAAACAGGAGGCTCTTAGTCTCTTTTATTGTACAATTTTTCCTAATTGATTCACATATTTTTTTATTTATGTAGTTAAGTATATAAAAAAACTAATAAAAGAAAATATAAAGAATAGTAAAAATACTAATACTAATAATAATAATACTAATACGTAAAGTAATATATAAAAATACAAAATATGTCAAAATATAAATATGTCCTTAGATATTCACATCCAACGACAAGTATCGGTGTTAGTTGAATCTTCAATATTAAATTTGCTGATTCATGTTTACAGTGTTGTTCCCTGCTAAGAGTGCCGATCAACAGTCAGTGTCATTTGCTCAGTCAGCACACGGGGAATTGAACTATGGCTTTGTCTATATATCTCATCCTAGGGGCGTTACTCAGTTATCTTGGAGGAAAACTAGTAAATATATGCCTAAGTAAGTAAAAAATGTTTTTTTATATAATATAATAGTGCGAGGGAGACACCTAGGAAATGTAACAAGCAAAGTGAAATACTAAATCTGGGAACTGTTACATCATTTAACATTTGTCATCATTGATGGCTCGACATAATGTCATGTACCACTCTGTTTCTTTACGTCTAACTCATCAGGGCGCTTACAGAGCCTGAACTTACTCTGACCTTTAATTGAAATTCCAAAGAATATAATGTGAAGTATTTACCATAGACTAGCGGAGCTCTCTTACCGCCATCATGCTTGGCAAGCAAATTTTATACTTCAGAGTTTTGCAAAACATGAATAGTTGACACAATTGTGCGAGAGACACCTAGCCAATGTATCAAGCGATCGGTAATGTCAAATGTGATGTGTGTTTTTATTATTTATTTTGAGCAAATTGAAATTTTATTAAGTTTTGTTTATGCGGCCGATATGAAAGCAGTGGAGGGGGAGAGAAGGAGAGCAGTAGGAGGGGGATCAATTTCGCTTAACTTCCTGATTACAAGCAAATATATATTATTAAAGTTTGTTTATCTCTAGACAGTGTGTAATGTAAAGTTTATTGACTAGTTTTTAGGGAGTAATAAAGCACTTTTCACTCCCAAGGGAGAAAAAGTTACTTTTCAGTCCCTTGGGAGTAAAAAGTAACTTTTTCTCCCTTGGGAATGAAAAATGTTTCCTATTATTGGGTTATTAGAGCCAATTATATCAATTTTTTAGGGGAGTGGTGTTATTATCTAAATTTATACAGGTGGCCGATCAATTTTTGTAATTTTCCCTGTGGTAGCACCCCCAAAATTTATAAGGGGGAGCCCACCAAAAATTTTTTTTTATCAAAATCCATTTCAGGTCAAAAGAAGTTGTTTGGAACTATAAAACATTTTTTTTTGTTGCTGCACCCCCCCCCCCTTAAATTTTTAAGGGGTCATTTTTACACAAAACGTGTAAAAATAAAATCAACGTCTGGTGATAAAATCTTGTATGCTCCTTGGGAGTAAGATGCTATTTTCCCCCTCGCAATTACCTCCCTCGGCTTCGCCTCGGGAGTTATGACTATTCATGACTCGGCATTGCCTCGGGAGTGAAACACATAAATACCTTGGCTTCGCCTCGAGAGTTAAATACTTTGGTTCCCTGGGCTTACGCCTTAGGAACCAACTAACTACTCAGGGAAATAATAGCATTCTTTACTTCCTTGGTGCATAAATAACTATTATTTCAATTTGTAATTTTAACAAGTTTTAAATGTATTTTGCAGAGGTAGTGTTAGTAACATGCTAGTGACATCATGTAGGGACAACATATGTAGAATTTGGGTTGAAACAGTTCTACCCGATGATGGTTTGGTTAATATGCACCAGTTTGATCCTTTAGCAGCTCATAATCCTAAGTTTAGGACTCACCGACACAAGCATCGCTTCATGCAAAGACTGAAACATATGAAGTAAGTAATTTGGCATTTTAGCCAATTTTCTTATTCTAATTCTTAAAATTTATGCTTACGAGTTTCTCTCTTTTTTATAAAACAGAGGCTTTCAGCCTCTTTACCGCTCTCTTTTCAATTCATTTCCTTATAACTTATAAAATCTATTGATTATTGTGTGGTTGTTACAGAACGTGTTTTCACCTGAGACGTAATGCCAAGCAAAACGAGAACGGTTGTCTAAGTGTTAGTTCCACCATACCCACTCTTCCTTCCACGTACAGCGTTCATGACTTTCACAGTTATGGATTTCATGGGACAGGAGTTATACCTGGATTACATTTTCATCTTGCTGCTTCTATTAATGCCGAAACAGGTCTGTAAAATAAATCAAATGCAAGGTGGAATGTCGTAGGCAAAATTTTATTTATTAAACTGGGTTTAGAGTTTCTAATGTTTGTCTAAATTTGTATTAATCAAAGTGGTTCTTATCTGTATGTCTTTATGTTTATGTTATACTATACAATTAAACATATATATATATATATATATATATTTATATATATATATATATATATATATATATGTATATATATACTCTAGCACACTACAGTCTATCGTTTAGTTTAAAAATCCCCAAGGTCACAAGCATTTTGAGGATTGACCAATCAGAAAAGCCGCCGCCAACCCCTCGTTTGAAAAGAGAAAAAAAATCTCTACCACCATAACAGCTGTAGGGAAGTAATCTTCTTCCCGCAATCGTTCACTTTGTTTGTGGTTCTTTTGTGATTACATTGTTTTAAATACTACTTTCTTATTATTCATAAAGATTATATTATATAGTAAAAATACACAAAAGAAATGTAAAAAAAAAAACATCGCCAGGAAAATACGGGTAAAATAACCTGATTTGTTTACAAAGTTTTTTCCCACTCCCTTCTTGCAGGGATTTTAGAATTAGAATTGGTGGTGCTAAACTGACCTGTCAAGATTTTTTAAAGTAGTCGATAGACTGTAGAACCAAAGCTACTTGGTGAATCTCTTAGCTTTATACCATGATGGATTACAGGACTATATTTCTTAATAATATTTATGCCACTTTTTTTCAGACATTCCTTTAGTGCCTAAGATAATAACAGGTGATCCTGATAGAGAACCTAATTTTGTGCTCCACTGGTTGAACAATAAAGAAATGCATTTCTCACTACAAGCTGAAAATATATTACAGGTAATTAAAAAATTAGCTCTTAAGGTTGGGCTAATTTTTAATATACGAAAGGGGGTGGAGTTTTTTTTAATTATAATAATAATAATTAAATATATCCTTTATTTTACATTATATGCATTTCTGAAAATTGTAAAAAGTCAAAAGAAAAAATGATTATGCATTAATCAGTTATAAATTTAAAATTTATGACTAAATGACTTGCCTGTCTTGTATAATGAGAATGAATATTCTCTACTTTAGTTAGACTTAATTAATCTATACTTTTAATGTAAATTAAAAGCCGACAGGAGTATGATAAATAAAAAGTAAGAATTTCATGAGCCTGAAAAAACTCATGATAAAATCAAGAAAACCTCCTAAATCTTAGTATTAAAATAGTCTCTCAATGAATGAATAATGCATAAAAGAAAATAGTAATGTAAAGTAAAGACCAGGAGCTGGACCTGAAAAAAGTGACTCATTTTGTACTGCCTCAAACCAAAAATTAACCTTAAATGATGTAGAAGAAACATATAAAACATTGAAGAAAAAAACATAGAAAAACAGATGAAACATAGAAACATTGAAGAAAAAACATAGAAAACAGATAAAAAACATAGAAAACATTGAAGAAAAAACATATAAAACATTGAAGAAAACATATAAAACAGATAAAAAACATAGAAACATTGAAGAAAAACATATAAAACATTGAAGAAAAACATAGAAAACAGATGAAAAAACATAGAAAACATTGAAGAAAAAACATAGAAAACAGATAAAAAAACATAGAAAACATTGAAGAAAAAACATATAAAACATTGAAGAAAAAACATAGAAAACAGATGAAAAACATAGAAATCATAGAAGAAAAACATATACATTCATATGATTACGTCGCTCCAAATTTTAGGTTTCTTGAAATAAATGGTTTCTTGTTGGCCGTGTGCGAAAGTTGAAGAGAACATATTTGAAAGCTTATAAAATTTCCAAAAATTCAAGTGTTTATTCATCAAAATTGTACTTCTACAACCAAAGTTATTGTATTGGTAAAAAAAACATGCAAGAAATGTAGACAAAATTTTTTAACTTCGCTTTTTGGGAAGTCAGCAAAGTTTGAAAGTCAGAATGTTACTGGCATAGTTTTGCCAGTAACATAACTTTAGTTGTTGTTATACAATTTTGATAAATAAACTCTCGATTTTTTTAGCTTTAAAAAAAGTTCTCTTCAAGCTTTGCTTACGACCAACAGGGAACTACTTATTTAAGAAACCTTGAATTTGTGCGATTTTATAAAATTTTGAGTGTGCCCTATCACATAAATGCTTCCATTCTGGATAGGCAGACTATGTTTTTTCTTTGATTTGGTTTCAAAATGAGGTATTTATAAAAAATGGTTTGAAACAGTACAATGATTCATTTTTTTCAGGTTAGGCTTCTGGACTATTACAACTTGTCAATAAAATGAACATGCCTCTAACAAAACTAATAATTTGACAAACTGCTGCAAGATATCTTGGTGGTATCATGGAAAAACAGTGGAGCCTAGTGACTAAGGGCTTATTGTTTACATGGCACATACGAGAGTGGAGCAGGCCAGTGTCCAAGCCAATGTAATGGATGAGCACCTTTAGATTATGATTGTGCCTTGTGTTATAATTTGAATGGAAACTGTTTATCTAATTTCTATTCGTTTGTCACCAGGAATTAACAAGGAAAGTAGTCGAGAAAGAGGAAGGATTGGGAGGACCTGGTATGGATATCAGTAATGCTGACTCATCCGAGCACCACGACTCTGAACACAATGACCAGCTTTTACGTGAGTTTACCCTGTCTGCATCATAGCTGTTATTTCTTTTTAACATATTTGTAATGTTTTCACCTCTTACAGTGTGGCAAACTACTCGCCCGGCCGTCCGCCTCTGTTTAGTTCTAACGTTTACTATAGCTATAAAAACTCCTATTTGATCCACTGTCTCACAAACGAATGATTTTATTTGACATAATATCAATAAATATATAATAATAACAATAAACTCGCGTCTCTGCGACATACAGAGAGGGCTATTATAGTCTGCTACTATTGTAGGTGTAATTTCAAGTTATAGATAGGCCTCTTTCCTCAGCTTCCTAAACATGTGCCAACGCATTCTCAATTATTATTATTATTAAGTGGGGTTGGGGTCACGGAAAGAACCTATTTGTACTGCGACCAGAGGCCTATTGTACAGTCTCCTCAATTAGTCCTGGTAAGAATAATCATTTTTCCCAGACCAAGTCCAGGATCTTCTTAACCAGTAATACATTGGTTAATCTCACCAATCTTAATCTAAGGTTAATCTCACCAGTCATAATCTATGGTTAATCTCACCAATCTTAATCTAAGGTTAATCTCACCAATCTTAATCTAAGATTGGTGAAATTAACCTTAGATTAAGATTGGTGAGATTAACCATACATTAAGATTGGTGAGATTAGCGATAGATTAAGATTGGTGAGATTAACCTTAAATTAAGATTAGTGAGATTAACCATCGATTAAGATTGGTGAGATTAACCATACAATAAGATTGGTGAGATTAACCTTAGATTAGCGATAGATTAAGATTGGTGAGAGTAACCATAAAGATTCTAAGGTTAATCCCACCAATCTTTAACGAAAGTTAGAGAACCTATTAAAGGCAAGTGTGAGAGGCAGTTTGGTATCTGATTCATAAAGCCTACACTCTAAGTTACCTTTAAAGATACCGATGGTATAAAGGTGGCTTTCAGGCTTGTGGCCATCATCAGTGTCTGGTGAAAGAATAAACAAGTCCAGCACAGTCTTGATAATACTTTATTAAGTATTATCAAGTCCAGTGAGGAAAGAAATAAGAGTTCTCCACGTAAATAATATTATATCGAGTACAAAAACAGAACTGGGCGGCTTTCAGCCTTGTGGCCATCATTAGTGTCTCGGGAAATAAGAGAGTGTAGAAGTCTTTTACAGGACTACATAGTTTATGTGTCTTATAATTATTTGCTGAGATTTTGAGTTGGTTGTTTTAGATAAGAAGAGATTTAGTCGAGTGTCTAAGTCAGTATCACAGGAAGAGAGTAATAGTGAAGAGCATCATCCTACCAGTATTACTAGTCATCATACACTAAGGTAAATATCTGTATCCAGGTGCTTACCTGTGTGTGTTACTACTTACCTGTGTGTTGAGTCACCCGTGGTGTAGTGGTTAAGGTACGTGGCCAATGCACAGAATGAATGGACTTTAGTCATGGGTTCAATCCCAGCCCGGGCCTCTAGGATTTTTATGAGAGGGATAAAAATTCTGTGTACCACGTCCTTCAGAAGTGATGTAAAGCCGGTGGTCTTGAGCCTGTGCGTTGTCAGGTACTCGTTAAAGATCCCTTACCCTAAATGAAACTGGGTATAGGCAAAATTTAGGACCCTCATCGTAGATTTATTATAATACTATACTGTTTTTGCCTTGTAGTTTAAAGTGTGTGGAGGTTTGATTTAACAGTGAGAGCTCGTGTTGTTCCCAGTTTTCACTAGACTATAAGAGTCAGTGAAAATATGTTTGATTGCTTGAAAAAGCATGAGAGGAACCATAGAAATTCATGGCTCTTCTGTCTAGATTATATGAAATACCTACACTTGAAAATTAAAAGGAGTTTAATTCACTTGGTTCACTGATTGCTTAGTCTGTTGGAGTGTTGCACCTTTGTAAGGTCTAGTCTCAATGTAGCCCAGGTTTAAATTTTACTCAGGGCACATGGTTTTTACCGTAAAATAGCTGGGTACTTATTATTATTATGTATATTAATAATAAACAGTTAATTTACAGTTAAATATCATGTGTACAAATATTTACAGAAATAAAATCATAATTTATGTTACGTTCCCTTAAGTCGAAGATGAATCTCAAAAATTTAATGAATAATGTTATTTAGCACGAAGGCCTCACTAATTTGTCTTAACTGAATCACTAATCAATTTGTGGTTTTTGCTTGATAAGCAACAAGCACTTGAGAGGCACTGTGTGACAACTCCACAGCACAGTTTAGCTAAACATAACAGTTTTTAACCCGATTGTACGTTTGCGCTACATTAGCTAAGATTTACACTTCTATTAAAATCCTATATAATTCGACTCCACTAAAATTTAAGAATTTGTGTTTACGCGAATGGCTGTTAAAGTGATTTTTTATTATGAATATTTTAGCTAAAACGCTCAGTCAAGTAATTACAGAGTAGCACTCTTGTTAAATCTGTCTATAAAGAAGTAGCAGAAACGTCCATTCTTGATTTTTCTTGTAAATAAACTTGTACTGTATTCAGAGTTGGACGTCTACGTTACTGGGTTACACGAAAGAACGTTCAAGCGTCAAATATCAAAAAGACTTAAAAGGTCGTCTTCGTGACTGGGTAACTTAGCAACATATTTTTATAGCTTAGGTGTTCAGTCCCGGAGACGACATTTAGTGTAAATGACTGAGCACGTTAATATTCTTTCTTGATGCAGCTAGAATATACTGTCGTGTTGCTGTACAGTAGCATTAACTGACTAGACTCTGTGTGATCTAGATACGCTTCCATGCTCTGTCATTCTTGTTTCTCAGAGCATTGTTTCTCAATGTGGGCAACCCCCCCCCCTCCTCCTGGGGGTAATGAAGGATTCATATAAGGCGATGAGACGTTGGAGGGCATTGAAGGAGTCGATGTTGAAGGCTTGGACCTAATAAGCCAACCTATGTTGGGTTATTAGGTCCAAGTTAGAATAGAATGGGAACAACTATTTGTGTAGAAGTTTCCGTCGAGTCAGTTTTTAAACTCAAAAGTGACACTCTGGGTATAAATACAAGCTATTTAGTGAACCTGAGTATGAGGTTATCTTCATGGTCAGCATGGTTTATGATTCTATCTTGGATTATCTGGCTAGCTTGAGAACACGTTGGTTTAAAGTGTTCTCACGTCCATAAAAGTTCTTAAAAAGTGTCCTAGAAACTTAATTGCTTGTTAATCCCCTCCTCTCTTTACCATTACCATTAATAATATATTTTAATTAAAATGTTGTATTTTGCAGCAACACAACATCAATGAACTCACTAGCCACCGAGACTGGGCCTCCCCCTACCCACCCTCCTTCAGACTCATTAGACCTTAAAATAGAAAATTTACTCAGAGATTGGCATCACAGTCCTGATCTACTCTTCTCTATTCATCCAATCGACGGATCCTTTTTAATATGGTAATCACTTAAACATATAATTTAACTCTTTTATTTTATTTAAAAATTGGAGTATGAGCTGATGAAGTGTTGTTTGACATGTAATGACATAGAGATATATTACTAGAGGGGCCCTATTGGTTAAATTTTGAAACACTGACAAAATAACCTGACCACCTTTGCTTATAATGTAATCAAATAATCAGGACAAAATTGCAATAACTTATATAGAAGTACGTTAAAAATACAAATCAAAACACAAACAGTGTGCGGGAAGCCAAAATCATTTGATTTATTATAACCTTAAATTACTCTTAAAGGAGGTTTCAATGAGGTTACACAGAGCCTCTGAGAGCCCCACTAAAAATGTTTCAGGCCTCTCAATGTATTAAGATAGGCTATGCTCCCTCTAGTATATATCTCTATGTGTAATGAAACACATAACACTCTGATTAATTTCTTATTCAAGTTTCATTAACTTTAAAATGAACCAATCAGAGGGTTGTATTTGATTGGTGATGATATGCATAATAAAGAGCACCTTATAAAATCAATTTTGGTTATTATTAGATACCATAAGCTCTATACACCCACACGCACACACACACACACACATATTAATATATATATATATATATAATATATATATATATATATATATATATATATATATATATATATATATATATATATATATATATATATATAATATATATATATATATATATATAATATAAATAATTTGGCATTAGGGAGCAATAAGACCCCTATGATGATTAAGATTTTCTTCTTTCCTCTTAATTAGATTAGTTTAAATCATAAAACTTGTGATTAAAATGAAAGATGGTGATGACATATCCAAAATTGATGATATAATACCACGAAGGTTGGTCCACTGGTGAGGACAATGTATATGCGTTTTTGTGGCAATGTCCAAGAAATGCCACTGTTAACCCTCACAGAAATGGTGTTGAGGCACAAAAATGGTGCCAGAAATGGCTTGTATTAGTTAATTAAAGAAATAATGAAAATTTAACAATTAATCACTTGTGGTACCACATTTTATCTGCCACGAAAATTACCACAGTTTGCTGGATCACAATTTATCAGCTCTAAACAGCCACAGCTTACTCTAAATGTAGTTCTACAATTTGCTGAGTCGACGTTGCCTAATAAATTTTGACCAGCAGTATGCAAAATAGGTGCCTTGAGAGAGTAGCCTAATCAATTTTTTCCAGGGGAACCTTTGGAGTTGTAAAATTTTTACATCCATTTACATTAAAGAGATTTACAAACATATGTTTTACTTATAAAAATAGATTAGTTAATTTCTTTTAGCTTTCTATATTGTATTGAGCATTTTGGTATGGAAAGTTATCTGTATTGTTTCTTGTAGGGTTGTAGAGTGGCTTGACGAATATCACCCAGGTTCATTCAGACAAGCACAAGTATCTTTCTCAACTCGCATCCCGTCAGCGTTTCCTCTGGGTGATGCTATCACCATGTCTACCAATATATGTTTATACCACACTGGGTGTCATCTCCAGCTTGTATTTAGAGACGTAGTCAAGACTGCAGCGGCTTCCAGGTCACCTCCGAATGGCCCATCGTGTAAGTCTCTCTTTACTTTATTATAGTTTGCACAAGTAATATATAAACCAAGTAGGGAAACAAACGTGATTTCTGTCAGACCTGGTATGTAGTTCACATTTTGTCCACCAGGGAGTTGAAACTGGGATGTCATATGAACTATCTGTTCCAGGTGATTTAAGACCTCCTCAGTGGTTTTTACAAAGTTGTCTGTATCTCCTAGTATATATATGCTAGAAAGTTGAAGCTTGTACAAAAATAAATTTTTAGGTCTAGTTGTGCTATTCACAAAACAAGTTTTCCATGCCGTCATTAACGGAAAATTTTGGCTTAGTCATTAAGGGACTAAGCCAAAATTTTCATTTTTCTTAGTACTAAAAAATTATTAAATTTAATAAAATAATTTTTATTTGTTAAATATACAACTGTATTATTAATGCTTTTTTCTAAACAAATATCTATTGTTTGCAGTAATTGTTACGAATGCGAGTGAGTGCGGTGATTCAGAGGGTGGTTTAGCTTCTGTGGTGGAAGAAGAAGATGAGGATGAAGCCAAGAGCACCAAAGAGTCGACTGGAACTCATGAAGTTTCCCACGGTGCCTCCTCCAACTCACATGGGGACAGTCTGACTGCTCCACCCTCCCCTACACTATCCATGGTCACTAAACATTCCAACGGAACTCTCAATCTATGGCAGCTATCATTTGCTGATAAATCTAAATTTAGTCAGGTAGTTTTTTTTTAATAATTATAATAATACATTTTTATTTATATAAAACAAATTGTTAACGTTGTTTGGTGACGTCTGTTTTACATTAAAGTCTTTAAATATTTACATTTGACAGAAATTCATTTATTCAATAAGCTGGATTTTCATATAGGTAGGTTTTTAATTTAGTGTTAAAAGAAAGAAATGGCAATTGTTAAAAAGGCTTCACACCTAGACACCTGAATCCTGACACCTGAATTTAAAATAATTTATGTTATATTTAATTTATAATTTAGTCAGGACTTTCCAATGAAATGCTCAATCTATGTCAACGATCATTTGCTGATAAATCTAAATTTAGTCAGGTAATTTCTTTAAAATAATTTATGTTTAACTTTTCCTTATTTACACCTGGCTAGTTTTATTAGAAAAATTAAAAAGTGATGTGTTAAATTGTAGTACTGATGCAATAAAATCTGGTTTTTTGAAGTAGTAATGTTATAGCTGCCAAGCTGCCATTATATATATATATATAATTATATATATATATATATATATATATATATTATATATATATATAATATAATTGTATGTGTGTGTGTGTGTGTGAACTGTACTTCTGCACATGAATATTTTAAAGTTTTGGTTGGTTTTTCTGTTTGTGATAGGTGCTGAGTATAGGGCACGCGAGCAGAGCATCTGGTCACAGGTTCCGAGTTAACGACATAACTTGTCATCCAGTGCTACCACTGCTACTAACCACATCTCACCACAACATACCAGAGTCCAACAACTCTCCAACTTCACCCAGTAATCCTCATCACCCCACTGTGAGTAGCCTCAAGTCAATATCCTTGTTTAATAAGGGTATTAATGTGATATATAGATGGCTTAAGAGAAACTTATTACCTCTAAATATTGACAAAACAAAACTTACTCACACAACAAGCGAACTCAACCACCAGACTTATATTACATAAAAATACATAAATTAGAATGTCAGAAGCGATAAAACTGTGACTGTACCAAACTGTATAAAGTTCAAAACATAAAATACCTGGGAGTTATAATTGATGAAAATCTAAATTGGAAAAATCACATACATGCATTAAATACAAGACTTAGAAAAACTGTTTATTATTTCTTACAATTAAGAAAAATATTGCCTCAAAAAAATTTGCGTCAGATATATTTTCCATTATCAGAATCATTAATGTACTACGGTATCATAGTGTATGGATCAGCCTCGCAAACTAATTTAAAATCATTAAATATATTACAAAAGAGAATAATTAAAATTATTTTTACGTAGACCAAGAAAATCATCTACAGCAGATTTATATAAAGATTTTAATGTTTTGCCAATCCAGTTATTATACGAAAAAGTTATACTTACAAAATATTATAATAATAAAGATAATCCAACTCCAGTCCATACGTACAATACCAGATACCAATCATATAAACCACAGCATATACTACTTTGTCACACCACTAAAATGCAAAGATTTTACAGATACTTAGCACCAACTCTATTCAATTCACTACCTCAAGATATAAAAATAGCTGACTCTAAAGAAAAATTTTATAAAGAAACTCAAAAAACTGCTGTCTTCATTCCTAATTATAATTTTTTCTGTTCTATTGTTTTATTGTATGTTGTGTAAGTTGATGGGTTTTAGTTAATGCTGTGTAATGATGGTGTTACAGGGTTTCTGTAGTGAGCTGATACTTTGGAGGGTGGATGCGGTGGGCCCTTTGTCCAAATCTGGAGGTGTTTGTGAACTAGCTAGAATTAATTCTCCTCAAATATCTGCATTTAGTAATGTAGCCTGGATACCTACCCTTCTGCCTAGGTATGTCAACAACTTCCACCAATAAATAAATAAAAGTCTTGTACCATAATTTGAAGAGTAGGGCTTATCAGTTTCTAGAGACTTCTATAGAGAAACTGGTTGGGAAGAAAGTTCTTAGCTTTCAAATAAAAAAAAAAGTTTGTATTTTTTTTACTTTTCCTCATTTATACTATAGATATATAGGAAAAGTATTGTGTTTGCAAAAAAATCCGGAATCGGGATGTCACCTGAATTATCCGTTTCAGGTGTTTTTAAGGCCTCCTAAGTGGTTTTCACAAATTAGTATAAAGGTGTAGTTGTGGTATTGGGAAAATAACTTTTTGACATCATTAACCTGCAATAATGACTCAGCAAACATTTTTAAAAAATCACAAAATGAAGAAAAAAGTTGTGGTCCGATTGAAATTTGGCACGTATGTAGCTATATATAAGACTAACATATTTGCTAAGTTTCATCTCATTATCAGCATTAGTTTAATTTTTATGAGATGACATGTGTGTTTTTTTAAAAATTATTTCTTTCAAAATCTTATCGACTTTGAAATTTTTTATTAGTCATTATTGCAGGATAATGATGTCAAAAAAAATTCCGGAGAGCACAATTACACATTTATACTGATTTTTTTTTACGTTTTTTAAGTTTCAATTCTCTAGCATAAATACACTGGGAGCTACGATGAAAACACACACACACACACCTTTGGTGAAAACCACTTGGAAGGCTTTAAAAACACCTGAAACGGATAATTCCGGTGACATCTCAGTTTCAGATTTTTTTGCAAACACAATACTTTTCCTTTATACCTACAGTATAAATGAGGAAAAGTAAAAATGTACATTTCTGACTTATGGTTTCAAGAACTGGAAAGCTTGTTCCTTCAGTGGAGCATGTGTTGTTAAAGTCAACTTAGTTCTAATACTTAAGTCATGGCTACTTAAGGCTCTACTTACTGTTCTATACTTAAGGCTAGACTTAAGTCATTAGTATATTCAATAAACTTAGTAAAGTCATGGCTCTTCTGTAAATTTGGCACAAAATGACTTTACTTGGACTCATAGGGCAGAACTCTTATCTTCCATGTAAAGGATTCAAAGAAAGAAGTCAAAAGGACGTAGCCTACATATTAATAGTGCCAGAGCCGGAGACCTGAACAAATGTGACTCATTTTTTACTACTTCAAAACAATTTTTCTGATAATATACCTTAAATTATGAAGAAAAAACATAGTCTTCCTATCCTGAGGGGAGCCCATCATATAATTGTGCATGCTCAAAATTTTATAAAATCACACAAATTTCAGTTTTCTTGAAATAAATAGTTCTCTATGGGTCGTGTGCAAAACATGTAAAGAACATTTTTTAAAGCTAATAAAATGGTTTGTAAAACGAGTATTTAACCGTCAAAATCGGAGAACAACAACCAAAGTTATAGCTCTTTCAAAAACACCAAAAAATGGTTTATGTAAAGTCAATAAATTTCTTTGAAAAAATATCAGCTTTTTGTGCATTTTTTTGCCTTTTAACAAATGTCTTAACTTTAGTTGTATTTATCCGATTTTGACGAAAAAACACTCGTTTTTTTAGTAAATTTTATCTGATTTAAAAAATGTTTCCTTCGTGTTTTGCTCACAACCTACAAGGAACCATTTATTGCAAGAAAACTGGAATTTGTGCGATTTTCTCAAATTTTGAGCGAGCCCATTCATATGAAGGGCTCCACTCTGGATAGGCAGACCATGATTTTCCTTCATAATTTAAGGTATATTTTCATACAAATTTAATTTAAAGTAGTACAGAATGAGTCACATTTTTTAGGCCTGGTTCATGGACTACAAGTGATCTATCACCTCTCCCTTATTACTATCACCTCTCCCTTATTACTATCACCTCTCCCTTATTACTATCACCTCTCCCTTATTACCTCCCTTATTACTTCACCTCTCCTTATTACTATCACCTCTCCCTAATTACTATCACCTCTCCCTTATTACTATCACCTCTCCCTTATTACTATCAACATGATATGGATTGTTTGTTTTAGTACTACCCTGGGTAATCTGTCCAATTCACCGAGTGCCTGCTTCGTAGCGTCAGACGGCGAAAGTCTTAGAGTTTACCAAGCTGTTATTGACGCAAGGACTTTACTTGCTGAGGTCTCCTTGTCTGAAAGAAGATCTAGAAATAAATTTATGGTATGTGTCTATAGGAATAGTTTGAATAAATAGGAGATCCATTTTTTTGCTCTATCTTTTCCATTTAAACAATTTTTTTAAAAAAATTGTATTTAAAAGAAATAGTTATTCTACGCACCAAGGGAGTAGAGTAAGGTGTGATTCCCTGAGTAATCAAGTTGATTCCTAAAGCATAGCCGAGGTCCCCTTGAATTGCAATTCTGAGGTGAAGCTGAGGAAATTATCAGTTTGGACACTACGCTGATGTACTCTCGCAGTGAGTTTGAGATTTTACCTCTAGAAAACACGAATGTATTGTGTAGAAGTACTGTATTTGAAATTAATGCTGCCTGAAAAACTTCATTTTAAACAAATTTTTAAAGAATAAATGAGCTTATGGGTTGGGGTTATAGAGGGCAGAAGAAGGGGGTGGATATTTTGGAAGAGGGGAACACACTAATTAAGTATATATATATATATATATATATATATATATATATATATATATATATATATATATATATATATATATATATATATATATATATATATATATATAAACACATATATAATATTATTTATTTATTTATTTATTGTATGGATGTATGTACAAGAATTTTGTTCCTAGAGGTTTGTTTCTATGGGACACAATAACTTTCAAAAACTTTCTCGGATCAAAATGAAACTTTGTACAAAAATCAACCTTGTTAATTTCCCAAACCATATTGTTTATGCAATTTTTTTATTTGTGTAGTGCTATGTATGGTTAACAAAAACATGAAGTTCCAGTTTTAATATCTGTATTAGTTCCGATGTCATTGATTGACATATATAACAAATCACTTTTTTTGATGAATACATTTAAAAATTTGCTTATATGGTGGCAGTATGACACTTATATAATTAGTAATATGACGAACTGATAGAAGACGACAAATATGTGGTACTTCTTACTCACAATAGAAAAAGTTACTTTTTATTCTCGAGGGAATGAAAAGTAGCTTTTTCTCCCTTGGGAGTGAAAAGTGTCTCTTTACTCCCTAAACACTAGTCAATAAAATTTACATTTTATTATACTGTCAGGAGATAAAGATATTTCATTATTATTATATTTGAGTTTGGTATTGTTTGCAGGGTTCTTTAGTTAGTTTATCAACAGATATTTCATCTGAAGATGAAGGTAAACATTCCTCTCTTCATGATAGAATTAAGATAGTCTCTCAGCAGTCTACGGCTCGACCCGGCTGTGTTATTAAACTCGATCCTATCTCTGATGCAACTCATGTAAGTAGAAAATTACTTTGTGTCAAGTGACTCGGTCGAGTCTCAGCTAAAGTTGTTTCTTTTTACTTAGTTAAAAAAAATTAAAAAATGTTTGTATTATGTTATTTTGACAAATAACATAATATTAACATTGTTGATATTTTAAATGTTTTTCTCTCGCTTACTTGTTGTTAAGAAGGTAGATGGCAAGAAATACTTATACTACATGGAGTTACCCCATGTATAGGAATTTCCCAGAATAATAACAATATTTTTAATCTAATCAATTCAGGTCGCCAGCCCGCTGTTAATCTCTTGACTCAAAATTTAGAATAGCCATTATATAGAATAAGCATTCCTTGTATAAATGCTGATTGTAATGTTGTTTGCTGTGATAGGACTGGCAAAACACTCAATTACTGCACGTGTTTCAATCCCAGCTAGTTACCGGTGAACGAGGTAACATTGATAGTGAGAAAGCTGATCTGGGACTTCTCGAGAACGACCTCGGTGCAATGGTGGATTTACAGACAAACAGCGAGTTTGAAGAACCGTTCTACCTGGTGGTGCTGGAGAGAACTGTCCATGGAACCACCATACACATGTGGAAATTGGTTATAGCTTCCCAACCTGATCCTACTGGTAATATTTTCTTTATTTATAGCCAATTTTCCAAAGGAAAATTATTTTTAGCTAATAAGGTTGGTGTCATGAAAGAGTGGGAGGAAGTGTGATTTTTTGAAAAAGGGGACTTAGTGATAGAATCTATTATATATATATATATATATATATATATTATATATTATATATATATATATATATATATATATATATATATATATTATAATATATATATATTTATAGATTCTATCTCCTAAATTTCAAAAATACGTATATTAATAACAAATATTTACACACAACACCACACACACACATATATATATATATATATATATATATATATATATATATATATATATATATATATATATATATATATTATATATATATATATAATATATATATATATATATATATATATATATATATATATATTATATATATATATATATATATATATATATATATATTATATATAATATATATATATATGATATTATATATATATATATATATATATATATATATATATATATATATATATATATATTATATATATATATATATTATATATATATATATATATATATATATATATATATATATATATATATATATATATTATATATATATATATATATATATATATATTATATATATATATATATATATATATATATATATATATATATATATATATATATATATATATATATATATTGTGTGTGTGTGTGTATAAATATTTGTTATTAATATATGTATTTTTTAAATTAGGAGACCAAGATTCTTCTATTACTCTCAGGCAAATAAAAAGGAAAAATTAACTCTTTAAAACTTTATTAATCAATTGTGTGTAACATATGTTGACCAAAATTGGATGAAAAATTATTGATATGGCTGAGATAATATGGAAGTGATGGGAATTCCATTATTGATGCCACCTTACTGGTAGTTCCTTTAACCACTGGTAGAGAGCAGCACATTTTAGGCCTCAATTGAACTTAATATATTTCGCATGATTATTTTACATTTTAGTTACTACGTCTTCTCATAGATAGCGGGTGATGTATAAAGTAAAGTAATATAATCTTAGAATAATAATAATATAGAAGGAGCATATGACTGTAAACACTATGTAATTCCACTGATAACGCAAAAGCCGGTTGACTGGTGGTTTTAAGTAGGGGTACCAACCTAACAACAAAGCATTATTTTATAAATGTGTTATAAAAATCTACAATTGAAAAAAGATCTTAAGTAACAAATATCTCTATGAATAAAATCCATAGAGATAAATTACTAGAGAGGCCCATCAGGTTAAAATTTGAAACATCAAAAAAGTAACCTGACCACCTTCTCTTAAAAATATAATCAAATAATCAGTACAAAATTACAATAACTTATATAGTAAACGTTAAAACTACAATTCAAAACACAAACAATGTGTGGGAAACCGAATAAATTTATTAATTATAACCTTAACTCACTCTTAAAAGAGGTTTCAATGAGACCCTGAGAGCCTCAAAAAGATGTTTCAGGCTTCTCAATGTATTTAGATAAGCTATGCCCCCTCTCGTCTTAGATAGCAAAAGGATAGAGGAATATGAGAATCTACATTTAGTTGACGAGGACTAATTTTAACATAATTTTAATTAGTCATGTTAAAATACAATTTAAAATGCTTAAAAAATTGTAATACACGATATATATATATATATATATATATATATATATATATATATATATATATATATATATATATATATCTAATCTACATTTAGTTGACGAGGACTAATTTTAACATAATTTTAATTAGTCATGTTAAAATACAATTTAAAATGCTTAAAAATTGTAATACAACGATAATATATATATATATATATATATATATATATATTATATATATATATATATATATATCTAATCTCTACATTTAGTTGACGAGGACTAATTTTAAACATAATTTTAATTAGTCATGTTAAATACAATTTAAAATGCTTAAAAAATTGTAATACAACGATATATATAATATATATATATATATATATTATATATATATATATATATATATATATATATATATATATATATATATATATATCTAATCACATTTAGTTGACGAGGACTACTTTTAACATAATTTTAATTAGTCACGTTAAAATACAATTTAAAATGCTTAAAATATTGTAATACAGCGATATATATATATATATATATATATATATATATTATATATATATAATATATATATATATATATATATATATATATATTATATACATATATCTAATCTACATTTAGTTGACGAGGACTACTTTTAACATAATTTTTAATTAGTCACGTTAAAATACAATTTAAAATGCTTAAAATATTGTAATACAACGATATATATATTATATATATATATATATATATATATATATATATATATTATATATCTAATCTACATTTAGTTGACGAGGACTACTTTTAACATAATTTTAATTAGTCACGTTAAAATACAATTTAAAATGCTTAAATATTGTAATACAACGATATATATATATATATATATATATATATATATATATATATATATATATATATATATATATATATATATATATCTAATCTACATTTAGTTGACGAGGACTAATTTTAACATAATTTTAATTAGTCATGTTAAAATACAATTTAAAATGCTTAAAAAATTGTAATACAACGATATATATATATATAATATATATATTATATATATATATATATAATCTAATCTACATTTAGTTGACGAGGACTACTTTTAACATAATTTTAATTAGTCACGTTAAAATACAATTTAAAATGCTTAAAAATTGTAATACAACGATATATATATATATATATATATATATATATATATATATATATATATATATATATATATATATATATATATATAATCTAATCTACATTTAGTTGACGAGGACTACTTTTAACATAATTTTAATTAGTCACGTTAAAATACAATTTAAAATGCTTAAAATATTGTAATACAACGATATATATATATATATATATTATATATATATATATATATATATATATATATATATTATTACTTTATGAATAATTACTCATTAATTAATAATAGAACGTAATAATTCAGCAACTGGAAGTACTGCCAACTTAGCCAAGTTGGCAATACTAAGTTTTGCTGTTTTCAGTTATGCTCCTTCTATATATAGTATTATTCTAAGAATATAATAGTAGAAATTTTTAATAAAATTATTAGATCTAACAGTTAGATTAGATTGATGTTGATTAATTTGTGTCGTAGATCTAAGTGGGAGTATGCTGTATGTACCAGACAGTCAGTTAGTACAAGATGAGGATGATATAGAGAGTTCTAGAGCTGGTATCATGGAAGATAATGCTAGAGATCAAGCACAGACTTCCCCTCATGTCAGCATATCTACTACCAAGGTGACGATCCAATGCTTTTATTTGTGTTACAGGGTAACATTGTTGTGATGTGTTTCAAAAGGATTATGTAGAGTGTCATTACATGTTGTGAAATTATAGTTGATTCGTCACATGAAATGACTTGCATGTTGTGAAATTATAGTTGATTCGTCACATGAAATGACTTGCATGTTGTGAAATTAGAGTTGATTCGTCACATTAAATGACTTGCATGTTGTGAAATTAGAGTTGATTTGTCACATTAAATGACTTGCATGTTGTGAAATTAGAGTTGATTCGTGACATTAAATGACTTGTATGTTTTTGGGATTTACTTTACAATGAAAGGATAGCATATAAAAATGAAAGGATAGCATATAAAAATAATAAAGAAACTTTAAAAACAATTAATCTTCCTTTAAATTTAAATAAAATTAAAAAAAAATATTGAATGGTTGGAATTTTTTTTATATACTACGAAGATTTGAACTAATTTGTAAGGTGATATTGGTTATTATTTTTTTAAATATATTTATTATTTTCTTTAGAATTTTACATGAAGTTTTTAGGAGTTTTTCCTGTCCATTATTATTGTATAGTAATCCTCTTTAAGGACCATTAAATAAAGTTGAATGATCCTAACTACTGTCTGTGTGCAAAGATAAGCAGAAGTTTGTTCTCTGTGTGCAGGTGTGTACTCAAGAGTTACCTCTGCCAGATGGAGTAGATGTGGTACACGCAGCTCCTGCTGGTGGTCATCTCAGCTCTGCTTCTATATATCCAGCTTGTTTTGCTCCTTATATCATGGTCACTGCTTGTTCCGATAGTACTGTCAGGTTGGTTAAAAATCTTATAGTCATATTTGGTACTGCTCTTAACCTCAATGAGAGGGTTCTTATAGAAGCTAGACTTAAGTGAAAGATACAGAGACAAAGACTCTTAGTCCCCTGCCGCTTTGTGGGCCCTTGGTACCTTGCTGCTTTGTAGGCTCTTAGACCCTTGCCACTTTGTGGGCCCTTGGTACCTTGCCGCTTTGTGGGCCCTTGGTCCTTGCCGCTTCGTGGGCTCTTAGTCCTTTACTGCTTTGTGGGCTCTTAGTCCCTTGCCCCTTTGTGGGATCTTAGTACCTTGCTGCTTTGTAGGCTCTTGGACCCTTGCCCCTTTGTGGGCCCTTGGTACCTTGCCACTTTGTTGACTTTTGGACCCTTGCCACTTTGTGGGCCCTTGGTACCTTGCCACTTTGTTGACTTTTGGACCCTTGCCACTTTGTGGGCCCTTGGTACCTTGCCGCTTTGTGGGCCCTTGGTCCCTTGCCGCTTCGTGGGCTCTTAGTCCCTTACTGCTTTGTGGGCTCTTAGTCCCTTACCGCTTTGTGGGCTCTTAGTCACTTGCCCTTTTGTGGGATCTTAGTACCTTGCCGCCACTTTGTGTGCTCTTGGTCCCTTGTGGCTTGGGGCTCTTGGTCCCTTGTTACTTTGTGGGCTCTTTTTTTACTATTACTTATTATTACAATTTGTTGGCTATAGCATAGTATTTTTTGTGAGATACTTTCCTGCCACCTCACTTTGCAGGTCCCCTCCCTGCCACTTCACTTTGCTGACCCCCTCTTTGCCACCTTGCTGGCCCCTCTCTACCACGGAGTCATGAGGTAGAACTCTGTACCCTATCTAAGGGAGTTAGCAAAAAGGGCCTAACGACTCAGTCTACTTGCTAAGTGATATCACCTCTCTCTTATTACTATCACTATCACTAGTTAACATGTTGGACATTCTGTTTTTAGATTCTGGAAAGTGAATGTAGATAAGAAGGAGAAGGACGGTAAGATAGAAGTGAGCTATGAGTGGGCAGAGTGGGAGATGTTTAGGAAGGACAAGGAGTCTGTTATTGAAATTCAGGGTAAGGAATCATAATTATAATTTTACCTTTAACCCAGTTAACAGAGCAAAGATGTAGAGTTTACCTTCAAAGTAAGACATACAAGAAACCTTCCACTACCTAAATTTTTAAGCTTGATGAATTTTCTGAAAGTTTATATTTGTGTTCAGCCTTACTCAATTGGAGATAAAATCTTCCACATGAGTGAATACTACTTTTCATTTTTCCTCAGCTGCTCCTCAGGAGCTTATTTAATTTATTACTCCTTGGCATTGCCTCGTAATGAATCAACCATGATTGAATAAACAAATTAAGATCTGGAGGAAAAATAACTTATTTTATTCCCTTGATGCCTAAATTACTATTTTATTGATAGCATTCAAATTTTATTATTTTGTTGGCTAACCTGATTGCTGTTTGATGCATCTTTTCAGGTCAACCACTGAATATAAGCGCAGCTTACAGTGGTAGAATAGCTTGTGCTTATAAATATGGCAAGTCATTCACTCGACCATCGAGGAAAGATCCTGAATCCAGATATGTTAATCTCTGTGTCGCTATCTATGAGTGTGAGAGTACAGGAGGTAATAAATAAATCTTCTATTTTCATTTTTTTTTGTAAGAACTATAATATTTGTTAAATCTTAAATAATTTAGATCAGGGATTCTCAAAGTGCAGTTCGCACAACTGGTGTTACCTGGAAGGGTTTCAGGTGTTACTCGGAAAAATCCAATACTTTTCGTAAAAAGAAAAAGATATGAAAAACAAAAATTAGAAAAAAAAACAATAAGAATAATTAGAAAAGTTTTTTTTTTGTGAAATTTCAATATTTTTATTGTTTAAAAGTTTCTTTTTTAGTTGACTTACTAAAATAAAAACACATTAATTGTACTAATGTTGATTATTTTTTTAATAATATGTTACTAAAGACGAAAAATTAGTCATCAGAGTTTGCCAAAATATAAAGAAACCATATTCAAACTACTTCATATTGCACCTTGGTATGTTCTGGTAATGTTTAAAAAAATCGATACAAGGTGTTATATAGAAGAAATTAAAAAAAAATCAGTGTTGCCAAGAGTCAAAATCAATAATCTGAGACATGTTCAAGTAACTGATTATTTTGTCTTGTTTCCAAGGTTCGGAATGGGTGTTAGAAGACACGATACATTTAAAGAATATTCATCTGCCTCGCATTCAATTAGACCCGAGTCTAGATCTGAGCTACCTATATGATCATACTTTCTTCACTAAGAAACAAAAATTACAATCAACATTTATCAAAGCAATATCGTCGGAAGAATTGGATTCGAGATCGCCACACAGGAACGGTGATCATAGTCACTCCTCTGTCCAGGAGAATGGAAGCAATCTAGTCAAAACCGGAGCTGGTAAGATTGCATTATTTTTCTGTAGTTGTAGCTTATTTTTTTCTTTACTTTTCCTTATTTAAACCCTAAATATATAGAAAGTATTGTGTTTTCAAGGATATCCAACCCGGATGTCACGAGAATTATCTGTTTCAGGTTATACTGAGTTAAAATTCAGTATTAGTATATTGCTTTACGTAATATGTATGTATAAAAAGTTACGTTGGATCATAAAAATTAAGCAGCGTCGAATGAGGCCAGTGCCTGAATAGGTAATTGCTGGTATTAAAACAAATTTATTTTCTGTCTGAGAACAAGCAAAACGTGTCTGAAGACATGTTGCAGTACATTTGGTAGTTATTATTATCCGAGGACACGTGAATCTTAGCAAATCTCCAATGTGGTGAGGTAAAGTTCCGACGTACCCCGTACTCGTCTTTTTTTGGTAACTGTTACCCAAGTATGGGGGAAAAACAAACTTGAGTGTTTGGATTTATGTTTACTGGATCCATACCGCTGTGTTCTACAAGATTCATAACAGCAACATACTTATAACTAAACTATAAATAACTAATGATAAATAATACTACACAGTTTTTCAAGGGGAGAACTTATATCTTCTCTATCTAAAACCCTCATAAATACAATAAGTATTCTTTCTCCCCACTCTTTTATCCCTTCCCCTTTCTCCACTACTTTAAATGTTTATATCAACTATTTGAAATTAAATAAATTATCCTTTGTGCAGCTTAATATATTTTTATTCGCATTTAATTATTTTATGAGCAAAAATGAAAAAAAAGAAAAATGCAATTACTCTGTTAGTTGATTTTTATGATTTAATTATTTTCCAGTTGTGCCTTGTTACATTACTAAGCATTGGACTTACTTAACTTCTATAGGTATTACACTGTAGATTATAAACTGTCTGTATAAATGAGTAGTGCATCCTGCACAAGGCACTAAATAACCTGTCACTGTTACATTATAACCTGTACACAATAGATATAGAATATCACCCATTGACATATTGTTACTAGAGGGGTCCTATTGCTTGAATTTTAAAACATTGAAAAAGTAACCTGAACAACTTTCATTAATAATGTAATGGAATAATAGGACAAAATTACCAAAATTGAAATGAGAGCCCAAAAAAGATGTTTCAAGTCTATATATATTGAGATAGACTATGCCCCCTCTATGAGGATGCTAAAGAGAAGTCAGATTAATGACCAGTTAGGTACAATGGACCCACAATAGAGGTCTAAGTGCCTTGGAATTATTTCCACTAGAAAAAAATGACAAGATAAACCAGGTTCTTTTAATTACCCTTTTGCTGTTTACATAACAAGTTTAACTAATTACATTACTGTTTCCACAAACTTTCACATCTACTGTTTCCACAAACTTTCACATCTACTGTTTCTACAAACTTTCACATCTACTGTTTCCACAAACTTTCACATTTACTGTTTCCACAAACTTTCACATCTACTGTTAATGCAAACTTCCACGTATACTGTTTCCACAAACTTCCACGTATACTGTTCACACAAACTTCCACGTATACTGTTTACACAAACTTCCACGTCTACTGTTTCCACAAACTTTCACATCTACTATTAACGCAAACTTCCATGTCTACTGTTTACACAAACTTCCATGTCTACAGTTTACACAAACTTCCACGTCTACTGCTTGCACAAACTTTCACAACTACTGTTACCACAAACTTTCACATCTACTGTTAATGCAAACTTCCACATATACTGTTTACACGCCATGTAACCTATTTTTGGTCTAAATTTAATTTGAGTAAGTTTCAATATGTCACAATAGTACATTACACAACTTATTAGGAAACAGATTATTTACCCTGTTCCCATTTACCCTATGTTCTACTCGAATAAATTCTGTTTTATATTCATTAAGCTTTAATCCACCTTGCTAGTTGTTTTAAGGCCATATTAGCGATTTTTTCCAGTATATCGTCATTTGAACGAACAAAAACCATAGTTAAATCATCTGCAAAAAGAATAATTTTATTAGACTTAATGGCCTTTGTAAGGTCACCCAAGGTTCCCACAGGGGTTATCCCTGATGAGCCGCAAAGCTCTTAACGGGCATTATTATTATTATTATTGTAAGCCGCAATAATGACTTGGCAAAATTTTGATAAATCATAAAATATGTATGAGACTAACATATTTGCTAAGTTTCATCTCATTATCAGCATTAGTTCAATTTTTGGAGGATGAGCGTAGCGAATACATTATAATGAGGAAATTGCATTAAGGATTATTATTATTGCATTTATTATACTTAAGTAATAATTACTTATTAGTATTAAAGGTTTATACAAAAGACGTCAGATGGTGTCATGAAAATGATCACCTAATCGTTACGTATTTACTGTTATTTTAACTTTCAAAGCAAGTTAATTTATGATAATTTAACTTTAACTAACTTTTTTAATAATTTAATGAAATAACTTCATGAAATTACTTCAATGAATTAATGTTTGATATTTAAATAACTAAAAGAAACTTTTTTTAAACATGCATGCAAATTAAAATATCTACCTCTATAATATCTAACTCCATTATGTATTTATAAACTAGAAAAGTCAAGCCTTACAGGCAACCACAGCTATAGGCTGATTTTAGTATTATAAAAAAATATTAAGTATAAAACTATAGGTTATGTATGTAAAGAAAGCTCAATAAATGGTTATTTATTTATTAAAATGACTTACAAATAGATATACTGGTTGTCCAGTACTGTTTCTAATTAAATAAAGTTAAAGAGGAAGGTCTTATTATTAGCGAGTAGTCTAGCGGAAGCCAAGTCCACGATATAGACAACATTTGCTTATAGTGGAAGTGCATATGAGCTGTTTATTATTAAACTAGAGGAAAATCCGAACTGTAATATTTGTACTGTTGTCGAGGATCTTGAACACATTATTATGCACTGTCCTCGATATTCAGTGGGGCGCACTGCACTATTTAACGAGTTGCATGCTACCAAATGTGTAGCTCAACCATTTAACTATAAGTCACTAATTGCTACAAAATCTATAAACGTTTATAAAAAACTATACCTTTTTGCTTTTAAGCAAAAAATACAAATTTAGCTAAATTATAATATAATAAAAAAAAAAAAAAAAAAAAAATAAACAATAAACAATATCCATAATATCATTAAAAATTAAAATCCAATAAAATAATTGAAAATAAAAAAATATTTATCAAGTGTTTAAACATAAACACCAAGAAGAAATAACAAATTTTTGAGCAAGTATAAATAAATTATATATTATATGGCTGTATGGTCCAAGACGACCAATGCCAAAAAAAAAAAAAAAAAAAAAAAAAAAAAAAAAAAAAAAAAAATATGAGCTGTTTAGCCCGTCTCCCTTTTCTCAGTATCATCTAACTCACTGTTCAATTGTTCCAACGTTTGATAACTTAGAGTGGATATTTATATGGTTCGTTTTTGGCGTCTGTCTACAGGTCTGTTAGCTGTACCTAGCTTTAGTACACTACAATCCCTGAGAAAGTCGATCACAGAGAACGGTAATACTTGTCCTCTGACTCAGAAGCATCTGGTACAGTTAGACTGGGTCTCTAAAGAGGATGGTAGTCATATTCTAACTGTTGGAGTCGGATCTAAGGTAAATGATTTTATGTATTAACACTGTACTAACACTATGTTTGTTGTGCTCCTCATAACAAATTTAAGAAAACTATTTACAAACAATCAGGTTAAAAGTTGTTAAATTATCTATAACAGTTAATATTTGAGTGGGGAAAAGACCCTTGTGACTTGCAAAAATATAAACAAATAATCTAGCATTTAAAAGCACCATAAAAAAGTGGTGGTTAAGTCACTTGTCTCAAGTAATTTACACTGTTATAACCAGTTGACGGTGTGGGAAAATAGTGTGGAAGAACCAATGAGGTTGGCTTGATATGAAGTGTAGGCGTGGTTTAACATCCAGGACTAACCTCATTGGCTCCTTGGTTTTATTTTTCAATTTTGTCAACTGAATATAACCATGTGTTATAATTATTAAGAATTATATCCAACACAATCTCAACTGAACTGTTTTAATCAATGCTAGAATACAATTAATTATTTTTTAACATTCTTTTTGTTCCCTTTATCCATAATAATGTATTTAAAAGACACTATAGGGAATACTAAAAAAAACACACTCCTTACTCCATGTACCAAACTATATTTCGCCCCTAGGTATCGGGCATATTCATGTCTAAAACATACAAAATGAGAAAAACCATAACATAATTTTTTTATAAGCAAATCAAATACTAAATTAAATTATTGAAATTACAAATGATTATTAATTTTTAAAAATAATATAAATAAACTTACAATAAAAATTGAGGTTGTAATTTAAACTTAGAAATCAGAGATTAATAATCTCCGTCGTCATAAAGTCAAAAAAAACCCTAAAAACGAAAAAAAGGAAGCTGTAATTAAGGGTTAATAGGAAAAAAAAAAAAAAAAAAAGTAAAGAGAATTTAATTAAATTTAAAAGGAAAATTTAAATTAAGTTAATAATTAATAATGAAAAACTTACATGAAAAGAGTAGCTAAAAGTGGTAAGTAAATTGAAATAAATTAAAAGGAGACACATATTAAATTAAAAGATAAAAACTCTATCAACAAGCATAGGGAACTGAGGAAATAAATACTCCATACAGAATCAAAGATAATATAAAGAAAAAATTAATACGTTGGAAAATAACGCTTTAATTAGTTTAAAGGAATAATGAAAGAAATCTTAATGTATTAAAACTAATTACTATTTATTTATTATTATAAATTAAAATTTATTTATTATATATATTATCATTTATTATTTATTTATTTATTTATTATTTATTTATTATTTATTTATTAATTATTATTTATTATTATTTATTATTTAATTTATTATTTATTATTATTTAATTATTATTTATTTATTTATTTATTATTTATTATTTATATTATTTATTTATTAATTATTTATTTTATTATTTAATATTATTTATTTATTATTTAATTAATTATTATTTATTGTTCATTTATTATTATTTATTTTTGTATTTATTATTAATAATTTAACCCATATTAATTAATTTATTTAATATTAAGTTAGTTTAAAAATTAATTACGTGATTTTTTGGAAAATAGCGCTATAATGCTGATTCATTTTTAAAGCATCTTTTTTAAATTTATATTGTTAGGTTCTTTGGTGATATGAATAGCTTCTAAAAATAATCTTTTTTTAGTATTACTCTCTTTTCTAAGAAGATAACATTATTAAGGTCAAACTTATGATTTTTGGTTTGTGCATGTAATGATAGAGCAGTATGATTTTTAAGTTTAGTAGATTTAACATTGCTTTCATGCTGTTTTTTGCGATTTTCCCAAGTTTGTCGTGATTCACCGATATATTTACCAGGACAATCATTACAAGAAACCTTATAGACGAACCCCATATTATCATTAATATTTAATTTATCTTTAAGTTTCGAAAAATGTTTGTCATTAATTTGTTTCTCGGTTTATGGCCTAGTTTTAGGTCATGGCAATCATATTTTTTAAAAGTTTTTTGAATAGTTGAGAAAGACCTTTAATGTATGTTAGACTACTATGAATAATTTTATTAGGAACTTGAGTATGACTATTCTGACTATTGGTTTGTTCACTGGGATTATTACTTGTTTATTCTTTTCGTAGATGGTGTGCCAAAAAGATTTTATTAATTTAGGTGGATAAAAATTATCTATTAACTTTTTGAAAATTATTGATTTGATGTTGGGAACATATTGCGAATCTGTTAATTTCAAAGCTCGGCTTATTAGGTTTAAGGTTGTGTTTTTGATTTGTGAGAACGGGTGGTTGGATTTAAAATTAAGAAATCTATTTCCTTTTACAGGTTTGTCATTCCATTTGGTTGTTAAAATGCCATCAATAGATTTATTACTGTCAAATCTAAAAAGGAAAGTTCATTATTATTCTCATGTTCCACTGTGAATTCAAATTTATTTTGAAATTCATTGAGTTCGGAAAGCAAAGGTTGAACATATTCTGATTTAATTATCAAAAATAAATCGTCTATGTATTTTTTGATAAACCTAGGTTTAAATTTAGTTTTAGATAAAACTGAGTTTAATAAGAAATTAACGAAAATACCACTTAAATTAACCGACATTCCTCCTCCCATAGGGAGGCCGTTGATTTGTTTATATATTTTATTATTACAAATAAAATAGTTGTTACTACAACAAAATTTGATGCAATTTAAGTAGGTCTCTAAGCATTTTATTTTGGTTTCATTTACTATTAAGTGCCAATTTTGTCTTATTAATTTATATACCTCTTCGATTGGGACATTAGTAAAAAGAGATTTACTATAGATTACTATAGAGATTTACTAAAGATTTCATTGCTTTAAAAATGAATCAGCATTATAGCGCTATTTTCCAAAAAATCACGTAATTAATTTTTAAAACTAACTTAATATTAATAAATTAATTAATATGGGTTAAATTATTAATAATAAATACAATAAATAAATTAATAATAAATGAACAATAATAATAATTAATTAAATAATAAATTAATAAATATAAATAAATAATAAAAATAATTAATAAATAAATAATAAATAAATAATAAATAATAAATAATAAATAAATAAATAAATAATATTTAAATAATAAATAAATAATAATTAAATATAAATAAATAATAAATAAATAAATTAATAAAATAAATAATAAATAAATAATAAATAAATAATAAAAATAATAAATGATAATTATATATAATAAATAAAATTTAATTTATAATAATATAAATAGTAATAGTTTTAATACATTAAGATTTCTTTCATTATTCCTTTAAACTAATTAAAGCGTTATTTTCCAACGTATTAATTTTTTCTTTATATTATCTTTGATTCTGTATGGAGTATTTATTTCCTCAGTTCCCTATGCTTGTTGATAGAGTTTTATCTTTTAATTTAATATGTGTCTCCTTTTTAATTTATTTCAATTTACTTACCACTTTTAGCTACTCTTTTCATGTAAGTTTTTCATTATTAATTATTAACTTAATTTAAATTTCCTTTTAAATTTAATTAAATTCTTACTTTTTTTTTTTTTTTTTTCCTATTAACCCTTAATTACAGCTTCCTTTTTTTCGTTTTTAGGGTTTTTTTGACTTTATGACGACGGAGATTATTAATCTCTGATTTTCTAAGTTTAAATTACAACCTCAATTTTTTATTGTAAGTTTATTTATATTATTTTTTAAAAATTAATAATCATTTGTAAATTTCAATAATTTAATTTAGTATTTGATTTGTTTATAAAAAAACTTATGTTATGGTTTTTCTCATTTTGTATGTTTTAGACATGAATATGCCCCGATACCTAGGGGGCGAAATATAGTTTGGTACATGGAGTAAGGAGTGTGTTTTTTTAGTATTCCCTATAGTGTCTTTTAAATACATAATTAATTATTTCTTTGAAATAATACTTGACTTAATGACTTTGATAGACAGGTAGTCACTTGATCAACCTGTTAATTTGTAAATACTTCAACAATAATATAATCAAACTTAATATTTAAAGATTCTCTAAAAACTTAATCTGACGTAACAAAAGATATTTCACCTATCAATGATATGATATTTAAAGATATTATTCAAAACTCAAGATAAAAATGTAAAAGTAAATGCTATTATTAAGAAATGTTTGTTGGCATTTACAAGAGTGAAACAAGATGGCTGTGTCTATTACAACATTTGGGCCAACATCTTGGTGGACAAATTTAGGTGACATGTCTGTCAAAAATCACATTTGTTTCTCTTCTTGGTTTATATATTACTTTAATATTTATATTTATTAATTTCATTATATTATGACCCTTGAATGTGTGAATAGCGTAGAATAACAAGTTTTGTGTGGTTTGCAGGTTATGCTTTTCACACCTGTATCGAGTGACTTGGCTCAGGCTAATGTCAAGGCAATGAGAGAGGCTCAGACGACCAACACCAGACCCATCTTAAGGAAAGCTTCGTCCCTAGCTGCTCCTAACTTTACTGATGAAATCAGGTTAGTAAGCCTCCTATTACGAGCATAAACTAACTGGGCTTAGTTTATAACTTATCTTTATTGTCACATGGCTAAAGTCAGTTGACAGAGCGCCAAAAACCTGTTAGGAAAAGAATTTTATTGGTTGAGACCGACCACGCTCCTTCCTCCTCCACCTCATGCCAACCTCGGTACATACATTTTTTTTCATGTATAAAATCATAAAAAGACAACACTAGTTTTAAAAATTTGTAACCTCAAATGCTTTTTTTCCTTCATTGTGCATAACTTTTTCACTCCACTTAATTCATACTTCTGAACAAAGTTATAGCAACACTTGGTTGGTAACTTTAAAAGATACAACAATATTATTACTTAAAAAGTAATTAAATAATTAAAAAAAAATATGATATAAAATCAAATGATAAAATTCAAAACAACCTGAATTACAGTGTTGCCAGAGTAGGGGATTTTTTTTTTGTTAAAAAAGGGGGTTGAAAGCATTGAGATTTCAGTGGGGTGTCAACTGATTTTAGCCATGTGTTATACTATAATGTCTATTCTTTTAATTTATTTGTTACACTTCTTGTTATACTTAACTATTTAAAATTATTAACTATTGTAAATTTATTTGTATTTACTGTGTTAATATTTGTAAAGCAAAATGTAAATAGTTATAAAATGTTAGGAAGTCATCATAGTTATATTACAAGACATAGAAGTGTACTTCTACAGGTTAAAGCAAATCGAGAGTGAGTCAGCAGATACTCGGCATTCAAATATTTAATAAATTGCTTCGGAGGATTGTTGCACTCGAAATGAAAGAGTATAAAAAAGAAAATAAAGAAATTTCATTAAAAGAACCTTTCTATAGCTTAGAGGAATATTTTCAATTTAATATAATCTGACCTGTAATTTTTAATCTTGTTTGTATTTTGGTATTAGAATGTTTATTTGTTTTTTTTCTCTCTCTTAAATATTTTTAGACTCATCCTATTGTTATTAATGTAACTTAATAGTCCAGGAGTCAAACCTAAAAAATATGACTCATTTTGTACTACTTCAAACCAATTTTTGCTGAAAATATACCTTGGACTATGAAGGAAAAGCATAGTCTGCCTATCCAGAGTGGAGCCTTTCATATAAATGCGCTCGCTCAAAATATTAGAAAATCACTCATAGTTCAGTTTTCTTGCAATAACTGTTTCCCTGTAAGTCGTGTGCAAAACATTTTTTAAAGATATAATTCTCTATAAATGGAGTGTTTTTTTTTATCAAAATTAGATAGCCACCAATAAAATTATGTCATTTGTTAAATGGCCAAAAAATACACAAAAAGCCAATGTATTTTTTTAAAAAAATTGGCTGACTTTGCATAAATAACCCAGTTTTTGAAAGAGCCATAACTTTGGTTGCTGTTATCCTATTTTGATGATTAAAAACTTGTTTTATCTCCAGACGGTATATGATATGAAATTTAATGACTAGATTTAAGAGAGTAAAGAATCACTTTTCACTCCCAAGGGAGTAAAAAGAACCAGTTGCCTACTTAACTTAATAATTGACAAACTGAATAATATATAATTATTTTTATTTAAAACCTAAGATACCTGTAAATAAGAAGATATACAAGAATAAGATGTATAAAAAAAAGATTATAACATTATTTTGTAATGCTAATAGTAATATAAGAATAAATAATTTTAAAAAAAACTAGTTCTTTATTTAAAAGTAAAAAAAAAATTAAGTTGGCTATCCTGATTTTTTAAAATCACTTTAAGATTTGCATACTCATTGTTTTTTTTTTCGACAATATATCATTAAATCAAAGTTTTTTTTTTAGTTTAAAACCTTAGCTTTAACTGTTTAACCTGTCTTAAACTTTTATAATTAGAAAAAAAATTTACTTATAACTGCTCTAATATTCTACTCTATTATTTCAATTATGTCAGATAATATTGTGTGCGATATTGACAAACTTTTTAACAATACACCTCCTGACATTGCTATTGAAGAGAACTTGTTAAAAGAAAACTTTTTACCAAAGAAATCGAAAAAGTTATATGACAAAGCATGTAACCATTTTAAAAGTTCGTGTCATGATCATAATATACCACAAGTAAGTGAAAATGCATTGCTTGTTTATTTTAATAATGAATGAAAAACAAAACAAGCGTCAAGTCTGTGGTTGCTGTATTCAATGATCAAATCATCTTTGCTTGTGAGAGAAAATGTCAATATCAAAAGCTATGCATCACTAATAGCATTATTAAAAAGAAAAAACGAAGGTTATGTTGCAAAGAAATCGAATGTTTTTTACTAAGAACCAAGTTGAAGATTTTTTGCATAATTCACCTAACGACGAGTTTCTTATGATAAAGGTATAAAGGATAAAAAAAACATTCTTACTTTATTTTCTATGTCGACGTCTGGAGATAATATCTTGTATGCACCTTGGGAGTAAAATGCCATATTATTGCCATAAATGCCATATAATTGCATATTATAGGCAATTCTATCAGCAGTAAAAAATGTTCTTTTCATGTTTTGCACACGACCCACAGGGAACCATTTATTTCTAGGCAACTGAAATTTGTGCATTTTTCTAATATTTTGAGCATGATCAATCATATGAAGGGCTCCCCTTTGGATAGGCAGACTCCGTTTTTTTCATAATTAAAGGTATATTTTCAGAAAAATTTGGTTTAAGGTAGTACAAAATGAGTCACATTTTTTAGGCTTGGCTCCTGGACTATAATGGAATAAAGAATTTATTTATTTATTATGTTAACAATTTAATGGAAATGTGGCAATTTATTTATTGACTCTCTGGAATTGTTGACTCTTATGGAATTGTGTAGGGATTATACATACATGTATGACAAACAACACTACAAAAAGTATATTAAGATAAGACAAAAGAGTTATGAATAAAATAAAAAGCAATAGAAGGTTGCAGTAAAAGGGACACAAAAGATAAAAATTGAAAGATAAATAAGTTTGAAGAAAAATATTCTTTTGCCTTTTCCTTATCTCACAAAAAGACAGTAATAAAATAACGTTTGAACTTCAGACTTATTCGTATCTCTTATTGATATCGAACTTGTGCTAAATTAGTCTAATTCATTATGTCGATTGTTTAGATGGATGAAATTGAGGAAAGTAGATTTGCGAACTGCTGACAATCTACCGGCACTACCTATGCAGATATCATGGGTTCGAGACGGCATACTCGTTGTTGGTATGGACAGTGAGATGCATGTTTATTCACAATGGAAACCTGACTCAGGTACTTTCAATTATTTGATATACTTTCCATTTGAAATTTATTATTATTTTATTTGCTTTATTATTTAGTTTTTCATCTGATGGAATTTTTATAATTACTACACATGTAATGGAGACCAAGATTAGTAATATTATTATTCTTCATTAATTGATAAAAACCTTATAAATTAAGATTTAACCAGTCAAACATTAAATGCCTGCCAAACATGGTTGTGAGAGAGCATTTATTAATTTAAAACAATTAAATCCTTTGTTTAAACACTAACAAAAAACGTTTAGTTTTAAAATTAAATCCTCTGTTTAAAGACTAACTAAAAACTTTTAAATAATTAAATGAAAAGTCTCTCCACAAAATAAAAAACTTTATTGGCAAAGCGCTTTCAACCTAGCTAGAGGCCATCATCAGTGCAAAACCTAACAAACAAGTAACAATAGAATAAATAAAAGATATGACAAAAAATATAAAAAAGTAAAATAATAAGGTAACAAAATAAAATAAGGTAACAGATGGGCTAAAAATTAGATTAAAATAAAAAAGTACAATAAAATACATATAGTCAAAAAGGTAAAATAAAACATATATACCGTTGAAGAAATAAAAGGAAGACGAGTGAGTCTATGATTTAGCTTTAGATATTAGATTCAGACTAACATAAGGAGGCGGCGGTGCAAGCAACATGGCTCGCAGTAGAGGGGATGACTCCACTTTCTCGTTGATGTTCAGCTCGCCAACCCGTTGTTGACTTCTTTCTATTTCTAACTTTTCCAAGAAATCCATTTTCCGGCCTTTATTAACAAAATGGAGGCAACCAACCTTATGAGGACCGTCAAAGTGATTTTCTAAGAGAAGATGCTGATAAAACTTGCTATTAGTCCTCGACTTATGTTCCCGAGCCCTAGTAAGTATGCTCCTACCAGTTTGGCCAAGGTACTCTGCTTGGCATATTCCACATTGTACCATGTAGATCCCGCTTCGATGTAATGGTGGCACTGGGTCCTTGACACTGCTAAGAAGATTCCTTAAAGTCTTGTGGCTGGAGAAACTTACTTTATAATTATTTCTTTTAAGCACAGAAGCGATGCGTTGGGAGATATTGCCTAAATAAGGGATGGAACACCATTGAGTGTCGTCGTTGATTTCCTCAAGATGAACCCTCTGCCTCCTAGATTTTACGGTATAATTAAAGTCCATAAGAATAATAAAATAAGACCCATACTACCTTTCTGTGGTTCTCCTACCGAAGATCTGGGTAAATATTGTAATAGGCTGTTCCAAACGTCACAATTTTAAAGCGAAAGATTCAGTGAATAATAGTTAGAGTTTATTCAAATTTTACAATCCATTCAGCTTCCTAAACAGTTTATTATGGTTTCTTTTGACGTCGTAGATTTATTCACTAGTATCCCATCAAACATCTGCCTTAAGTTATTAAAACCCGTTTTAGATCAAAATTCCTCTGATCTAATTTTTAACACTGAACTTATGGAAGCGTTAGAACTTTGCCTTAGTCAGGATTACTTTTTTATTTTAATCTAATTTTTAGCCCATCTGTTACCTTATTTTTATTTTGTTACCTTATTATTTTACTTTTTTATATTTTTTGTCATATCTTTTATTTATTCTATTGTTACTTGTTTGTTAGGTTTTGCACTGATGATGGCCTCTAGCTAGGTTGAAAGCGCTTTGCCAATAAAGTTTTTTATTTTGTGGAGAGACTTTTCTTTTAATTATTTATGATGAACTCCATTCACGCTCATTCTCAAGATGTAAAAACTTTTAGTTTTAAAATTAAATTCTTTGTATAAAGACCAACAAAAAACTTTTAGTTTTAAAATTAAATCCTCTGTTTAAAGACTAATTAAAAACTTTTAGTTTTAAAATGTAATCCTCTGTTTAAAGACTAACAAAACACTTTTAGTTTTAAAATGTAATCCTCTGTTTAAACTAACAAATTTTTTCGTTTTAAAATTTAATCCTTTGTTTAAAGGCTAACTAAAAACTTTTAGTTTTAAAATGTAATCCTCTGTTTAAAGACCAACAAAAACTTTTAGTTTTAAAATTTAATCCTTTGTTTAAAGACTAACTAAAAACTTTTAGTTTTAAAATTTAATCCTTTGCTTAAAGACTAACAAAAACTTTTAGTTTTAAAATTTAATCCTTTGTTTAAAGGCTAACTAAAAACTTTTAGTTTTAAAATGTAATCCTCTGTTTAAAGACTAACAAAAAACTTGTAGTTTTAAAATTGAATCCTTTGTTTAAAGACCAACTAAAAACTTTAAGTTTTAAAATTTAATCCTTTGCTTAAAGACTAACAAAAACATTTAGTTTTAAAATTTAATCCTTTGCTTATTCTGTAAGCAACATATTTTGTTTTTACAGAATAGCTATAGATCGAACTTAAGATAGTTTACACTTAAACTTGGTCCCTGGGTGAAAGCTCTTTGTCAATTTATTTTAAATAAATTTTAATAAAAAGGACTGAGGTCTGCATCAATGTAATTGTTATTTTAGTTTATAGAAGTCCAAAAGCTCTAAAGTTAATAAAGAATTTTGAAGTCAGAAACAAAAATATTTTTTTATGTCTCCTTCTCTGCCACTTGGCCTTGCAGGAGGCAATGCAACAGGTGGCTTCATCCAGCAGTCCAAAAAGTTATTAAACTTGAACTAGTTTAAACTCTGTTCCACCTCTTGTTGCATAAATAAAAACTGTTTTATATCTGATAAGCTTTAGTTGTATTTGCAGATGGAGGTGGGGCCAAGCAGCATAGTACATTTGGTAACAGACTTCCTCACCAGGAATCAGATGAGTTGCAAGACACCAGGAACCTGAGAGATGAGGATCTCAGGACTCTGGCTCAGGTACTGTGTCACTCTCTAAATATTTCATAGAAGGAGAATCACTTTGAACTAATGAGTGGTGTTGTCCTTATAATGAGGAATGCTCAGGTGTTGAGAAGAAGGCAAGGTGTCAGTGCTGGGGGACCACTTGTCGCTATATTGTTGTTCTGTATCAGTTTGTGTTATTACTAATAGTCCAAGAGCCAGGCAAAAAATGTGACTCATTTTGTACTACTTCAAACCAAATCATTCTGAAAATATACCTTAAATTATGAAGAAAAAGCATAGTCTGCCTATCCAGAGTGGAGTCTTTCATATGATTGCGCATGCTCAAAATTTTATAAAATTCCAGTTTTCTTGCCATAACTGTTTCCCTGTAAGTCTTGTGCAAAACATGAAGAAAACATTATTTTAAAGCCGATAAAATTTTCTATTAATTGAGTGTTTAATCATCAAAATTGGATAAATACAGCTAAAGTTATGACAATTGTTAAATGACCAAAAAATGCACAAAAAGTCAATTTTTTTTAAAGAAATTCGCTGACTTTGTATAAATTAACCATTTTTTGGTGTTTTTGAAAAAGCCATAATTTTGGTTGCTGTTATCTGATTTTGATGATTAAACACTTGTTTTTAATTGATCTAATCCTGGTGATGAAATGAAACTTGACACATTGTTTTTATATATGACTAAATATAAAAAAATTCACTTAATAGAGTGAATATAAAAAGTACTTATTCATTATGTAATAATATACACTTGTACCAAATTTCAACTCAATTGGACCATTTACCAATTTTTTTAAAAACGTACACAAGTTATTCAATAAAAATGATGATAACAGACACACACATACAGACAGACAACATTGAGATAGCCACTTAGGAGGCCTTTAAAACGCCTGAAACGGATAATTCCGTTTTCATCCTCGATTCGGATTTTTTTGCAAACACAATACTTTTCCTATATACCTACGGTATAAATGAGGAAAAGTAAAAAGATGTGTCTAAGAGTTATAAGAAACTGTATAATTGTAAATATATGTGTCTTGTGGTTGGTTTAATGGTTGTGGTTGGTTTTTCAGGAGACAACACAGAGAAGACTGGCCAATGTGAGCTCCATGCCACATCTCTCCAGAGTCAGTTCTATCAACCTAACTATGATGTCTGCCGAGAGTAAAAAGAAGAAAGCCATTTCACCAGGTAAATTATTTTCATTCTTGTTAACTCTTTTTATTGATATTATTGTCTTGCCATGATTAGCAAAGCAATATCGATAAAGAGATAATAATGTAGTGTTAGTACGGTGATGAGAAACAGGGTTACTAAAAGCAGTGCAAAATAGAGATTCAACTACCAGGCTTTGAACAAGGAATCCTGATGTCGTCATCAGGGTAAAGAGATTTAAAGCATAAACAAAAAAACTTAAAACTAAAAGAAAAACCAAACATTGTAAAAGTTCACATTATCAAATGTAAGAGAAACAACAAATGATAAGAGTTATCAAAAATGAAGGTAACCAAAGAGACTAATACTTAGAGGTTGTACATGGGCAGAATAGCACAGTGATAAGGGGTCTAGAAGTGAGACAGCTTCCACTAGGTGCCATAATAGTACTTACCCCTATTATAGTCTCCCAAGAGAGAGACTAGATACTCCTCCACCCCTCTACAACCCCTATTGTAGCATGCACTCTTTACAGCGGCATTTTTCAGTGATGCCACACTAAACCACTTTATCAACACAGACAATTAAAGAATACACACAATAGATAATAATTAAGACTTATTTTAAGTTTAATTTACTTAAATTAAGACAAAATAGTGGAAAAATAATCCAATATTTTGGTAGGATTGTAATTATTAGGAAAAATAAAAAAAATGATGTCACCAATGTACAGTTATGGTGCCTAGCTACCCAAGGAATGATAAGAGCTGTTGTATTCTCCCTCTAAGTATTAGTTTCTTTGAAGGTAACACAAGATTAGAGAAGTAACAGAGAAGCTTTGTATAGAAGTTAAGATGACTCAAAAATATGCAACCAAAGAGACTAATACTTAAAGGGAATACTTTAGCAGAATAACTCAGTGATAAGGATCCCAGTGGGTAACATAATGGTACTTACTCCTAATAGGTCTCTCTTGAGAAAGACTAGAGACTCCCTATTCCTCTACAGCCCCCATTGGAGCAATTTTTCATTACATATAAATAAATAAACAAATAAATAAATAAATAAATAAATAATATATATATATATATATATATATATATATATATATATTATATATATATATATATATATATATATATATAATAATATATGCTATCAATTAAATAAAAGGTTGAATTGTTTTTCTTGGAGTTTTTCTTTTTAATTTTAATTGATTTATTTTACATAATTTTAGATTATGAGGTACAGAGTAATACAGTTTTATTCCACTACAGTAAATTCATTTCAACTTTATATTTTTATGACAATTTTCTATTTCAAGATTGTTTTTACTTTTATACCTAGTTTCATATACAAGCAATCATTTTTTGTAAATATTTGGATAATAGAGAGTAATTTTGTTTCTCTAAATAAGTTAAATGTACTATAATATTTTCTTTTTCGATACATAACTTAAATTATAGATTTTTGGCAGACAAATAGTTTATTAAGTAAAGTTTCACTGCTGGAATATAATGCCATAAGAGATAACACTTTCAGCTATAGTGTAATAAAAAGTTCTTAAGAGAGAAATGTCTTTTTTGTAGAATTCCATAATTACTATTAGAAAAGGAACGACTTTAATTCTACAATGTTTTTTGTAAACAGGAACAATATATTTCAATCCATTTGGATCATCTTCAGGAAACACTAAAAAACAAAAGTAATATTTTTGTACTTTTGTTTTTTCGTCTTTCCTGAAGATGATCCAAATGGATTGAAATATATTGTTCCTGTTTACAAAAAAACATTGTAGAATTAAAGTCGTTTCTTTTCCTAATAGTAAGTAATAAAAAAACTTGAGAAGTGATGGTGAGGGTGCATTTCTAATATTAATTCTCTATTGTGTTTGTCATGTTGTTTAAAATATCCTGTCACTGTGTAGGTACACTAAGTGCTGGTGGGAACGACAACACTAATAGCACAGTTGACTCTTACATGCCTGACTACGGCCTGTTTGAAGCATCTCGCATCGCTTGTCCTGTTCTACCTCAGTACCATCCTAAACAACTCATGGAGCTTCTCAACTCTGGCAAAATAAGATGGGTTAAAGCCATTCTAGCTCATCTTGTCAGGTATGTTTTACATCACAGATATTCTTACTCTAAGTAGACGTTGATCACGTAGAGAAAGAGAAAATTACAATTTCACTGTTTGTAAAACGATCACTCTGGCTTTGAGTGGTCGTATCGACTCCGGACCTATCTCTTTCAACTTGCAGGCCCAAAAAACATCAAAAATGACTCCACACTTGACATATGTGGTTTACTGGTCATATTTTAAGTTTTATGGTAATTGACCTGTGTTTTTTTGACTTTACTGTCAAAAATTTTTTGAATATTTTATAAAATATATGTAAATAATATTTTATAATTTTATAAAATCACTTTTTGCCTGTGATTTTTGAAAATGAAGGAGGCTGTAGAAAAAATTAATACTAGGCGTTTTGGACTACCTATGAGTTGGACCAACACAGAAAAAAATTATCAATTTTTATTTTTTTCGAGCAACATCTCTGGATCACTTGACCCTCTGGAAAATGGATTGACCCTCACTGAAATTTTGAAAATTCACTCAACACGAAAATGTCTTGATCAATTGGAAATTAATCACACATGTGGTCGTCCATGAAACCAAAAAATTTGATTAGTTTTATCTCATTAGTAGCATAGGTTCAATTTTATATCAGTTCAAGTTTTTTTAAAGTTAAATATTGAAAAATAATTGAGTTAAAATTTGGTACAATTGTACCTCTTTATGTATTAAATAACTATACTAACACAATATAATTGTGCAAGATTCATGTTTTGCAAAACTCGGTAGTATCAAAAATGATATAAGTATACTAAGTTTAATATGAATACAAAACTCACTATTATTAAGCAGCATTGAGTAGGGTCAATACCTAGATGGGTGACTGCTGGGAATAAAACTGATGTCTTTAACGTCTAAGGATTTGCGAAGTGAGTCTGTAGATGTACTGTACTGTCAGATGTGCTGTAATTCATTTTTATTTAACCTTACTCATCTGTCAAAATCAAAAATCTTGTATAGCTAAACAGGGGCTTTCTGTTGAATTATAGATCATCAACAAAAGTAACCTTAACACCTTTTTGTTAATTAAATGAACAGTACAAAATTACATTAACTTTTGTTGTAGATCATTGATATAAAAACCACAATATGCAAAATGCCGACTTGAAATGTATTTGTTAAATTAAAATACTCTGGAAGGAGGTTAAATTTAGTTTATGCAGATCCCTGAGAGCCAAAGAAAATTTGTTTTAGTGCTCTGAAATGAACAGAAAGTGAGGATAAATATCAATTTATGATTGGTTAAACAGTTAGATTGATAGACGAATGGCTACCTTTCTAACCTCCTCATAATCATTACTTCTTGATAAAAAAAATCTCCTGATACTCCTTCTTTGTATACCATTAGTTTTTAGTTATTTATTCTTTTAAATAAAAAAAGTAATTTCTCTAGAAGTATGAAATGCATGCAATGAACTTCACGCCCCGAGTGGTGTGTTTTATACGTCATGACTCACAACCGTTATTGCTTTGTTGCTAAAATCTCACAACCGTTGTTGGTTTGTTGCTAAAATGACTCACAACCGTTGTTGGTTTGTTGCTAACACGACTCACAACCGTTGTTGGTTTGTTGCTAACACAACTCACACCGTTGTTGGTTGTGACAACCGACACACCGTTGTTGTTTGTTGCTAGGTGTATATCAGATACGTATAGCATTAGTCAAGGAGCAGTGAGTGCTGTGAGTGTTTCTGATGAGGACACTGTCACCAGGCAGAGAGGATGGTCTAGATCCAGAACTCTATCTGTCAGCTACGGACCAGGTATGTTTTCCAATTGAGTAACATCCCAACAGTTAGTCTATGAAGACACAAGATAAATAACTACTACACTACAAATTTTATAGTTTACGAATCTATACACTTCCCTTTTTACGTTTTTAAATTTTAAATAATAATTATACATATTAATATTATTATTTAAAATTTAAAAACAAAAAGGGAAGTGTATAAACTATAAAATTTATTGTGTAGTAGTTATTTATCTTGCCTCTTCATAGACTAATATAATAATTAGAAATATATATATATATATATATATATATATAATATATATATATATATATATATATATATATATATATATATATATATATTGTGTGTGTGTGTGTGTGTGGTGTGTGTGTGTGTGTGTGTGTGTGTGTGTGTGTGTGTGTGTGTGTGTGTTATGTATATATAAAACAATTTGTTTATATTAAAAAATAACTTACAGGAGGTGAAACGAAGAGGTATAAAGGGATTT
The DNA here is from genome assembly GCA_018340805.1 of Microvelia longipes. Taxonomy (NCBI): domain Eukaryota; kingdom Metazoa; phylum Arthropoda; class Insecta; order Hemiptera; family Veliidae; genus Microvelia; species Microvelia longipes. The sequence continues at coordinate 18,142,254 of JACMZG010000002.1, forward strand.
TGAGAATTTTCGACATTTGTTTCTTTCGGCCAGGTTAGGTTGAGAAGTCCAAGTGACTCGGGATAAAATTTGTAGATAATATATATATATATATATATTATATATATATATATATATATATATATATAATATATTATTATATATAATATATAATAATATATATATATATATATATTAATATATAATATATATATATATATATATATTATAATATAATCTTCTTTTTCCTTTTCTTCATCTCCCCAGCACTGATGATGACTTTTTTGGGGTTGAAAGCCGGCTTTGTTTTTTAATAAAGTAATTAAGTGGAGAGACACTTTTAATTATCATTATAAGACAAACTCTAGCGCTACTGTTTTGAATTTTATATAATAATTTTTAAATTGTGGAAAGACTTTTCTTTTATTATTTTTATTTATATTATTCTTGAGTAACTCTTATTTTAAGATGTGAGAGCAAAATAAATTCATTTGCAAGAATACTTTTCGTTGGTCCTTAATGAAAAAATTATTAGCAAGAATTCTGGTCTAAGTTCTAAAAGGGTTCAAGAGTTACCATGCTGTTTAGTGTCGCTACAATATAAGGGTGACATTAATGGTTATGAGAAACATTGACATTCAAGCAATATACTTAACATTGATGTCTGTGTGAACAGGTACTACAAGTCCGTTAGAACAGAGAGGTTCTACTACAGCCATACCGGAGGAGTTAACACTAGACTACGCTGAGATTACATCTATTCCTCCTCTACCTCTGTGGACTCTACTGGCTGCTGACAAGGAAACCACTATCAAGCAGCAGGGAAACAAGGAAAACCCTGTAAGTTTCTTTCTTATTATTTTTTTTAATTAAGAAACCTTCGTCAGCAATATTAACAGCGTATATAGAGAAGGTAATATAGAGAAGACTTGTAAAGTTTGTTCTCACCAATTATTTGTATAATTGATGTATTATTTGTACAAAAAAATAAAACAAAAGCATAAATAAAAAATAGTAAAATGTATTTTAATGCTATTTTATAGTAGTGTAACAATTTAATGAAGTAAAGAATATTTATTGATCAATCCCGAATGATCAGTAAAGTTCATGTATTAGAAATAAATGAAACTTGTTCAGTTTGTTCACTTCAGCAGTAAATTCTAAGATAGTATAATAAAAATAACTGAGACTCGTCTAATTCATTCACATCATCGGCAAAGCTTGAAATAGTAAAATAAAAATAACTAAGACTTGTCTAGTTTGTACACACCCTCCGTGAATTTTAAGTTTGTACTATAAAATAATTGTGACTTGTGTAGTTTGTTTACATCGTCCTTGAATTTTAAGATGGTGCCTGTTTTGGTTGAGATTACTTACTCTCAGTTCTTCTAAATTAAACAGGTGCATATCACGCTATCAACATGTTAGAGTTGATAGAGTTCATTTTTGTCTTTTACATAAAGGATCCCATTCTATGTCTATTGATGTCCACACCATCAGTTGTAGGGCACCTAGTGGCAATAAACTCTAACGTAACTTCAAGTCTATTTAAGAAGGCTTCTTCTAGTTTTTATCAACATATATCTGACCAAGCACAGAGATGACGATGACAAAGTTTTATTTTACTCTTTGCACAATTACAATCTACAAAACAATAAACATTAAGTATTTAACTATAACAACGTGTAATTATAACCTTTGTACTAATTTATGTATTTCTTGAATTATTTTGCTGACCTTCAATTACTCTCTATTTATGGGTTACCACAGTCAAATGGCTGATTTGTATTAGGAAATATTATAAATTTAAATAATTTAATTTATAAGCTATAAAAAATGTTATGATTATAATTAGGATGGACAATCAATTAATTTGGTGTATGTTTGCAGCACTATAATGATCTGTTTGATGCTGATGTTTGTGGACAAGATGAATCTCTTGATGATCTTTTGGTTGATGAAGACGATGGAGGGTTGGGAGACAGAAGACAGTCCATGTCTGCCGACAAGCAAACTTCTGTCTCACATTTCGGACCCAGACAGGTAACACATTAGGGGTTTTTTATATAATCTTGTGTCAAATTATGACTGTGACATAGCCAACACTTGTAAATTTAGAGACTTGTAAAACAAAATTTATTCTATACAACTTGTAAAACAAAATTTATTCTAAACAACTTGTAAAACAAAATTTATTCTATACAACTTGTAAAGCAAAATTTATTCTATACAACTTGTTAAACAAAATTTATTCTATACAACTTGTAAAACAAAATTTATTCTATACAACTTGTAAAACAAAATTTATTCTATAAAACTTTTAATACAACTTGTTCAATATACAGAAATTATTTTGCTTACCTGGAATCAATTATTGAATCCATACTATTTTTGAAAAATATTGGTCTAAATATTTTTGTTATAATAAGGAGGTTGGGCTGAATGTTTATAGTTTTGTGTGTTTGTTACAGGGTAGACTACTGTCTCGATTACTCACGCACACACACCTACCAGGACTGTCCAGTCTGGACCAGATGCATCTGCTAGCTCTGGCTGACACAGTTTCTACGTGTAATACCGACTTTGCCGAGAGATTTGCCATCGATGCTGCTAAGACTCAAATAGCCAAAGAGAATCTAACAGGAATACCAGGGGAAGATGTCACTCTATCAGGTTTACTGCTTTTATATTTCCCCTATCTGAGTTTTTTTTCTTTCACCTATCACTAGGCTTTAGAATTTCAGGCCTGGTATCTTAACATTTTTTTTTTATTGAGTATTAAATGCATTGAAATTATTTGATAAATTGACTTATTCAATTATTTTATCTCTAGAAAGTATATAATGTAAGTAATATGGCTAGTTTATAAGGAGTAATAAAGCTCTTTTTAGCCCCAAGTAAGAAAAAAGTACTTTTTAGTCATTAGGGAAAAAAAGAAATTTTTAGCCACAAAGGAAGTAATAATCACTTTTTAGTCTCAAGAGAGTAGAAAGCAACAACAAGGAAACTAATTTCTCCTTATTTTCTTAGGGTTTTCCATACTAACCCTATGGGTTGGTGTGGACAACATAGTGCAACAAAAATATATAAACTGATTATAATTTAAGTGTTTGGTTTCTTATAGGCTCTATGGATGACTGTGGTTTGAGGTTTCTACTAGCGATGAAACACTATAACTATCTACTGCGCTGTTTGCCCCTAGCACAGCGTGCACAGTTCCAGTACCAAGGAATAGCATCAAGTAATGTGGTGTGGGCATTCCACAGCGAGAGTGAGGAAGAGCTGCTATCGCTCATTCCTAGCTATGCCAAGGGGAACCCCAAGTGGTCCACGCTAAAAGAACTCGGCATCGGGTGGTGGCTAAGAAATCATACCTTGTTGAAGACGTGTATTGAAAAGGTATTGAGGAGACACCTAGGAAATATAACAATGTTATGTCAACTATTGATGTTTACTGATATTTATGATAAACTCGGTAGTATCAAATGATATATGTTTTACTTACCAAGCATGATGGCAGTAAGAGAGCACCACTCATCTCTGAAATCCATTACTTTATATTCTTTAGAATTTAATTGAAGGTCAGAGTGAGTTCAGGCTCTGTTGGTGCCCTGATGAGTTCGACATAACGAAACAGAGTGGGACATGACATTATGCCGAGCCATCAATGATGACGAATGTCGAATGATGGAACAGTTCCCAGATGTAGCATTGCATTTTGCTTGTTACATTTCCTTGGTGTCTCTCACACAATTATATTGTATCAACTATTCATGTTTTGAAAAACTTGGTAGTATCAAATGATATATTAAAAGGTATTCTTAATTATAAAATTTGGGCAGTAAAGGAATATAAATGTCTTCCATTCACTCAATTACTATTGAGTCCATATCTTTACTTATTCTCTTTAGACATATTTATGTACAATATATTTGGCAGCATATTGCTAGTCATAAAATTCCAACTATCAACCTTTTCTAATTTTTCCAATAAAAAATCTAATATCTTATATAATGTAATTTCTTGGGATATTGGTAGTGGTTTAAAATTTATAATTACAAATAAAATAATTAAGAGAGTTTAATTCAATTCAATTCAAAACAGTCTTTATTTCTGTAAGTAAAAATTACAAGGCAAAAAAGTAGAGTAATTTACATATGAATTACTACGTATACACAGCTTATTTAACAGACGATCGTATTGGATACGCATTAAATACGATAAGGTTCTTGCACCATATTTATTTAGTCGATTGAGTGAGATTACGTGATAACTGATCCTGCCAAAACATCGCGTCTTTTATAGTGAAGGTTCACTTTTGGTTATAAGGAAGTTTAAAACAAAAAATATATTTAATTAAATTGTGATTTCTTTGCATAATAATAAAGTTACACTAAAAAAATAATATTCCAAAAGTTATTTGATTAAAAACGGTAATATTGAAGTAAAATAAAAGTTCGACGAGAAGATTATCCGTTAAATACCATCGTCTCTAAAGGTACTACAGCGTATCAGGGGATCCATTTAGATTTCATCTCCCTAGTTATAGCATATGATATGGATCCCCTTTGCATGGTTCAAACAGCTAACATTATCGTATTGAGAGATCATACTGTATACTATCCGCGGATCTAGAAGTGTGTGTGAACGTACTAAATATTATAATAATAACTTACAGGAGGTGAAACGATGAGGTTTGATGGGTTTGAAAATTTTTGACGTATGTCTTCGTCAATCAGAACAGGCAGGGAAGTCCCGAGTGACTAAAGTCACTCGGGACTTCCCTGTTTAGCAATTATTATCTGGATAGCACAACTAAAATTATAGACTGATTTTTGTACAAAGTTTCAACCCTCTAGTATAAATACTCTGGGAGCTACGATGATGCACAGTCTTGGGAGCCAGAATCCAGTTAATGCCCTTGGTCTGCCTCAGGTTCTAACTAATTTATTTTCCTTGGTAATGCCTCAGAAGCCAAGGAATTCTTCAAAAAGCTCTCAGCCTGAGTTAAAAACTTGTTTTGGGCACTAGATGTGTTGATAATTTATTGTATTTAATTGACAGTTAGCGAAAGCAGCATATTGTGCTCACCAAGACCCCTTAGACGCAGCTATATTCTACATAGCCATGAAGAAGAAATCCCTCGTATGGGGTCTATTCAGATCCAAGCGAGACGAGAGGATGACTTCTTTCTTTGCCAACGATTTCACTGAAGAGAGATGGAGAAAAGCTGCTCTGAAGAATGCCTATGCCTTACTAGGTAAACAAAGGTTCGAGCATGCTGCTGCCTTCTTCCTACTGGCGGGAGCTCTAAGAGATGCTATCGAGGTCAGTTGTACCATTGTAAAATTTGTTTTGGGATTTTTTACTTCTCCTTATTAATACCATAGGTAGGAAAAATATTGTGTTTGTAAAAAATCCCAAACTTGGATTCGACTTAAATTGTCCGATTTCTGGTGTTTTAAGACCACTTGTTCTGTGTGTGTGTGTGAGTGTCGGTTACATCGTAGCACATAAAGCAATATTTAGGTCTAGTTTTTGCTTTTCGGAAAATAATTTTTTATATCATTAATCTGCACTAATGACATAGGATGGATCTTTCCTAAAGAAAGATCTTTTGAGAAAGGGTCATTCTATATCATATGAACAGAGGTAGAAATACCGTTATATATTTAATTTAATATAATTTGGGTGACAGTTAGGCATCTTAGAAAGAAGAAAATATCCAGATTTTAACCTCATTTGGTGCAGCCACAGTGACATGTTGGATTTTCCAAAATTGGCTGTGCCTAAAAGTCTACTAAGGGTAAAATTTTTATCTTGTTGGCATTGGAAAGCTTAAACTTGGTGCTTTCAAGTAGATTCTGTATGGTTTCGGATAATTAGTAACTAATTTAAATTATAAGCAAATCTCAAATAAATTTTTTAAACTTTTGAAAAAACCCTAAAAAGAGTTTAAACTAGCGAGCTATTTGGATACCCGGTTCGCCGTGACTCTTACAACACAAGGCACTATGCCTAGAAACCCTGCTAGCCCAGGGTTCCCTACTTTGTTAATTGATGGAATGTCAACTGAATGTTTTTGTTGACAAAGTTTTGTTAATTTCGGGAAGTGATAATGATGTTATAATCAAGGATAATAATTCTGACGTTAGAAATACGCAGCTAGAATTAAAACTTTTGGCTAACGAGGGGATCGAAATACCGGCAAATTTTTATACATTGTACTGTTTTTCTTCTAAATAGTTGTTTACTATTACTACGCCCAAAAAATAGCATATGCTACACGACTGGGAACGGCTTCTTTTACTGTCTTGCTTCATTCGACAGTAAATATAGTCGCCATAGTAAAAAAGACCTTCTTGTACCATTGACAGTCTTGTACCATAATATATTATTTTTGTGTTGATTTGACTTGGATTATGTTTTGTTTGTGCTCATTCAGATAGAGAATAATTTGAATGAATTTTAAATGCCATTTCGAAAGATACTTAAAGTACTTAAAGCAATAAAATAAAATTATAAAATTGCCATAAACATATCATTGACTAAGTACAAAATCAATAAACATATTTGTTTTTTGTAATTTGTAGGTGTGTTTGAATAAACTGAAAGATCTGCAGTTAGCTATGGTCATTGCCAGACTGTACGAGGGAGAAGTTTCAGGAATCTCTCCTGCACTCAAACGTCTTCTACATGAGGTAATCAAACTTATTCTCATTGATGGTAAAGAATAAAGAAACATTTTTTCAATCGAAGAATCAGCTACCGTCGATACTTGCTGTTGGATATAAAATATCCCTGGACCGGTTTCGGCATAACGCCATCATCAGCAGGCGGGGCAACACTCGAGCTCTCAACTAATAAAGTTAAATCAGTGATTAACTTCTAGTCTCAATGAGCACGACGAGCCCTCTGAAGATAAGGGAGGAAGTAGGAAGGGGTTTATAAAGGGAATGTGTACTGAGTCAAGGTCGTGACCCTGAGTAGTCAGGTGTGTGAGTCAGGTGTGCGGGTGAGCCATCTGGCGTTATGATGCTTTGTGTCTTTTATTATGATGTGCACCGGTGTCATGGTTTTCCCGTTTTCGTTTTTTGTCAAGTGCTGGTTTGAGTACCGAAAAAGTAATGTCCGAATTGAAAGTAAGTTGTTCGTTAATAATTGTCTTGTCAGTAATTCTGTGTTTGTATATTTCTAGTCTTTCAAGTACGTCAAGTTTAGGTCCTTTTGATTGTTTGTGTAGCAGTTTCATAGAGTTTGACATTGTGTCTGGTTCGTGTCCGTGTGTGCGAAGGTGGTTGGCAAAGTTAGAATCTGATTTATCTTTTATGAATGAGCGTAAGTGCTCTTTATACCTAGTGTTTAGTGTACGATATGTTCTACCTATATAATTTTGTTGGCAATCTTTGCAAGTTATCTTGTAAACTCCACTTTGGTTATATAAATTTGAGTTATTTGGGTTATTGGAGTTATGTGTTAGTTTGTTACCTATATTATTGTTTGTTTTGAAGGCTGTTGTTAAGTTGTGTTTGTTTAAGAAGTTTGCAAGTCTGTAAGTTTCTTTCCCTACGTAGGTTAAAGCTGTCCATTGTCTGTTAGTATCTGTCTCGTCTGTTGTGGTGTTGGCAGAGCCGTTTTTCCGTTTGTATTGTGTGATGAGTTTGTCGATGTCGGTCCTAGTGTATCCGTTCCTGTCTGCTATGTCGTATATCGTATTAAGTTCTTTTTTGTAGTTGTCAGGTGTCATAGGTATGTTGTGAAGTCTATGTATCATGGATCTGTAGGCTGCTAGTTTGTGTTGCATTGGGTGGTTTGAAGTTGCGTGTATTGTGTGGTCGGTTGCTGTTGGTTTTCTGTATATGCTAAAGTCTAGTTTGTGATGCTTTCGCGTTATTGTCAAGTCCATGTAGTTGAGTTGTCCGTCTGTTTTTTTTCTAATGTAAATTGTATTTTTGGATGTACTGTGTTCATGAAGGTTAAAAGGTTATTGGTGTTATCTACTTCAGAATCAACGATGAAAATATATCGTCGACATAACGTTTGTAACAGATCACCTTAAACATCTCTGTAATCTTTGGTATAAATACATCTTCAAGAGATTGTAAGAATACTTCAGACATTACAGCAGAAGTAGGATGACCCATTCCCAAACCGTCTGTCGCAACATATATATCATTGTTGAAAGTGAAATAGTTTTGTTTTAATGTAACGCGTAATAAGTTTATAATTTGTGTAACGAGTTTTGGATCATGGTTAAGTAACATGTTTTCTTCTAATATTATCAGTGTTTCGTTGACTGGTATGGATGTGTAGAGATTAGTTATATCGAGTGAAATTAATTTGCTGTTAGGTGATAGTGTTAGATTATTTGTTAATGTGGTGAGTTCGTGGCTGTTTTTGAGCGTGTGTTTGTCTTGTAATTGTGCAAGTTCTTTTGTTAGGGAGGCGAGTTCTTTAGATGTTTTGTATGCTGGTGCAGGTCTATAGTTATTTACAGGTCTGATTGTTATGTTAGGTTTTTTATGAATTTTTGGAAGAGCTTTAAGTGTTGGTGCAGATGGATTTGGGTTTATGTAACGATATACGTTTTTAGGTGCTATCACCAGAGGTGACTTTTTTATTGCGTGTTTGAGTTCTGTTTGATATTTATTGGTGGGATCTTTGTCTAGTTTATTGTATCCGTTTTTATTTATAAATTCTAATGTCATACGTGAGTAATCGGTGTTCTTAATTATAACTGTGGTGTTGCCTTTATCGGCTTTAGTTATTGTGAGATTGTTATCTTTTAGTTTAGTTTTAATTTGTTTAAGTGTTCTATGGTCGATGGTGTTGCTTACGCATTTATCCATGTTATCTTGTATTTTGTGTAAAATGTCTACTGCAGTATGTCTAGCATGATTTTGTTTATCTACTGGGAGTTTGTTTATGGCGAGTTCGGTGTCAATGACTAATTGTTCTATGGCTTTGTGTCGGTTATTAGAATTTAAGTTATGTTTCAGTCCTTTGTCTAGTAATGTCAGTTCAGTTGTAGTAAAGTTTGTGTCTGTTAAGTTAACGGTACGTTGGTGAAATGTATGTTTATTATTATTGTTTTTGGGAGGATGTTTTTTGTTGATAAGTTTATCAAGTTTTTTCCTAAGATTATTATATTTTGTTTCCATTTGTTTATCAATGTCGATTTTCATGTTTTCGTAAAATATGAGAAAGTTTTCAGTTGTTATAGTGTTGGCAATTTTTAAATGATTGTAAAGTAATTTTTTGTTAATGGCGTCTTTTTTACTATGTAAGGAGTGTATTTCGTTTTTTATTCTAAGTATTTGGCATTTTGTTTGTGTACGTTTTGCTGCCAGAGTTTTTTGTTTAATTATTATTTTAGCATAAGTAGGTATGACTCTATGTGTAAGACATTGTCTGTTAAACCAAATGTTTGCAATAGTGTTATGTAGTTTAAGAGATAGAAAGAAGAAGGTGTTTAACATATTAGCATGACTAGCTATGTTAAAATTAAAAAGGTTATATTTACCGCAAGTTGAAGAAGCAATCGAAGAATCAGCTACCGTCGATACTTGCTGTTGGATATAAATATCCCTGGACCGGTTTCGGCATAACGCCATCATCAGCAGGCGGGGCAACACTCGAGCTCTCAACTAATAAAGTTAAATCAGTGATTAACTTCTAGTCTCAATGAGCACGACGAGCCCTCTGAAGATAAGGGAGGAAGTAGGAAGGGGTTTATAAAGGGAATGTGTACTGAGTCAAGGTCGTGACCCTGAGTAGTCAGGTGTGTGAGTCAGGTGTGCGGGTGAGCCAATCAGACCTGTAAATAACTATAGACCTGCACCAGCATACAAAACATCTAAAGAACTCGCCTCCCTAACAAAAGAACTTGCACAATTACAAGACAAACACACGCTCAAAAACAGCCACGAACTCACCACATTAACAAATAATCTAACACTATCACCTAACAGCAAATTAATTTCACTCGATATAACTAATCTCTACACATCCATACCAGTCAACGAAACACTGATAATATTAGAAGAAAACATGTTACTTAACCATGATCCAAAACTCGTTACACAAATTATAAACTTATTACGCGTTACATTAAAACAAAACTATTTCACTTTCAACTATGATATATATGTTGCGACAGACGGTTTGGGAATGGGTCATCCTACTTCTGCTGTAATGTCTGAAGTATTCTTACAATCTCTTGAAGATGTATTTATACCAAAGATTACAGAGATGTTTAAGGTGATCTGTTACAAACGTTATGTCGACGATATATTTATCATCGTTGATTCTGAAGTAGATAACACCAATAACCTTTTAACCTTCATGAACACAGTACATCCAAAAATACAATTTACATTAGAAAAAGAAACAGACGGACAACTCAACTACATGGACTTGACAATAACGCGAAAGCATCACAAACTAGACTTTAGCATATACAGAAAACCAACAGCAACCGACCACACAATACACGCAACTTCAAACCACCCAATGCAACACAAACTAGCAGCCTACAGATCCATGATACATAGACTTCACAACATACCTATGACACCTGACACTACAAAAAAGAACTTAATACGATATACGACATAGCAGACAGGAACGGATACACTAGGACCGACATCGACAAACTCATCACACAATAAAACGGAAAAACGGCTCTGCAACACCACAACAGACGAGACAGATACTAACAGACAATGGACAGCTTTAACCTACGTAGGGAAAGAAACTTACAGACTTGCAAACTTCTTAAACAAACACAACTTAACAACAGCCTTCAAAACAACAATAATATAGGTAACAAACTAACACATAACTCCAATAACCCAAATAACTCAAATTTATATAACCAAAGTGGAGTTTACAAGATAACTTGCAAAGATTGCCAACAAAATTATATAGGTAGAACATATCGTACACTAAACACTAGGTATAAAGAGCACTTACGCTCATTCATAAAAGATAAATCAGATTCTAACTTTGCCAACCACCTTCGCACACACGGACACGAACCAGACACAATGTCAAACTCTATGAAACTGCTACACAAACAATCAAAAGGACCTAAACTTGACGTACTTGAAAGACTAGAAATATACAAACACAGAATTACTGACAAGACAATTATTAACGAACAACTTACTTTCAATTCGGACATTACTTTTTCGGTACTCAAACCAGCACTTGACAAAAACGAAAACGGGAAAACCATGACACCGGTGCACATCATAATAAAAGACACAAAGCATCATAACGCCAGATGGCTCACCCGCACACCTGACTCACACACCTGACTACTCAGGGTCACGACCTTGACTCAGTACACATTCCCTTTATAAACCCCTTCCTACTTCCTCCCTTATCTTCAGAGGGCTCGTCGTGCTCATTGAGACTAGAAGTTAATCACTGATTTAACTTTATTAGTTGAGAGCTCGAGTGTTGCCCCGCCTGCTGATGATGGCGTTATGCCGAAACCGGTCCAGGGATATTTATATCCAACAGCAAGTATCGACGGTAGCTGATTCTTCGATTGCTTCTTCAACTTGCGGTAAATATAACCTTTTTAATTTTAAACATTTTTTCCACAAAACAGAACTTCATGGCCAAAGTGCAAACCTTTATTGTAAAAGCTTTCAACCTAACTAGAGAACTATCACCAGTGCAAAACTAACTAGATACCCATCACCAGTGCAAAACTAACAAACAAAATTGTATTGTCTATTTAACCGTCTTACTCATTCCCACTCCACCCATTCTACTATTCTAAATTAAAATGTGTATTACCATTTTGTATCTGCCTCCATGGCCATGATCGTAAAGGCACTGGATTTCAGCAGCCCGGGCTATGCTCTAAGATTATATGAATAGTATTTGTATGAAAAAGATTTGGCCAAATTTAATTAATTCTTATAGGATAATAGATGAACAACCTGAGGTTGTTCTCGCAGGGTGAATACCCTGATGGGCTGGAAGGCCCTAAAACAGGCATAATTATTATTATTATTGTTATTGTTATAGCATTTAGTCTGTATTATTATTTTCATTATAATACTAACATATACTAGTCAATAAATCAGTCATAATGTTTCCTCTAAAGTAGTGAGGATAATGGTTGCAAGGAAAAGTTCTGAGGTACCCCTTACCTGATTTTAATGAATTTCCAATGGAAAAATGTGCTTATGAGTGACTAAGCAAAATATTTGAATTGTTTTATTTACAATAAATTTAATTATATCAACAATATGAAACTTTTTTATAATACTTTTTTGTGTACAGAGAACTTCTCTTTGGTGATATAAAAGTGCCTTATTTTTAGCTTAATAAAACAAATCCATTCATTATATTTTTAATTTAAAAAAAATGTGGGTTACTATTTTTACTAAATCTAGCAGTATTAGAGACTAAATACCTTAAAATGAGAGTAAGGTAATGAATTTGTGTTTTAAGCCAAAAACAAGGCATTTTTACTTCGAACCCTTTTTTAACTTAACCCAAAAGGTTTAATAAGAGTTTACTTTTTTTCTATATTTTTCAAAAAATCTGGTATTGCATGGGACACCCAAAGTTAACAACACCTCCAAAAAGGAGGTTCTTTTACTCAAAATAAGTATCCCAATTTTTTTATCAATTTAGGTCTACAGTTTAAAATTTAAGAGGGGGGGGGTACTGTTGGCCCACTCTGTATATCATATGTACAGAGTGGATATGATATGATATTTTGTATTGTGTTTTATATATATTATATATATATATATATATATATATATATATATATATATATATATATATATATAATATATAATATTAAAATATCATATGTATGTTTGTATATCATGTAATAATTTAATAATTTGTTTATTTTACGTTGTTCTGTTATCGTCTTTTGCTGATGATACATTTTTATATGTTTAGGAGATTCTTGGTTACGATGCTAATTGTGAAAATCAGAACTTGATGATGGCCCACCCTGATCCGTTCTTGAGATCCATGGCTCTGTGGATCCTGAAGGATCCTCCTGGTAGTCTGAGTACCCTGCTTCAGACTGATGTGGGTACCATGCACCCTCAGTACCATGATGAAGATAGACCTGAAGGGATGGCTAGTGAGTACATCAGTGTTAATATCTTCTCAATAGACTCTCAAGCAAGTCTAGCCTGCATTACTTTGCAATATCTTGATACAAATACGATGCAAATAACCTGTATCTCTAGACTCTACATAATGTCAAGTTTGACATTTTGTGACTTGTGTCGAGGGAGTTTAGAAGCATTTTCAACTGCTAGGGAGAAAATCGTTTTACTCTCTTAGGGTTGAAAAATATGTTTTTCTTCCTTTTGAGTAAAAAGTGTTTCCTCTAATTGAGGTTTGTGGTCCCAAATTTTGTAAGAGCAGGGAGTGGCATCAACTTAATTTGCAACCTTCTGTTGCTTATTTATGTTATACTTCATTCCTTTGCCTTATAAATATACTTTTTTGAGGTAGTACGTAATTGAGCACTTTATTGGACCGTTTTTAGGATGAGAAGCCAATCATTATTGTTATAGGAGGTTATTTAGTACTTTTTACCTCCGAGGACAATAATGAATGTAAAAAACTCCTAGGACGTAAAAGTAATTCATATATTGCCGCCATTACTGTAATGTAGCGTGTTCAAAAAATCAATCTGTGTTAAACCATCATGAGGTTTCTTTAAAAACGTTCATTTTGTTTCTGTTTTTCTTCGTAGACTAATTTTTTTTTGTTTTTAAAAGGTGTTCTAATTGACAATTTTTGTGTGTTTATTTGTAAAGCTTTTACATGAATTTCAGAGCTTGTAGAGCTTTTGATGAATTGTAAACAGGTATTTATTTGACATTTGTTTGTTTATTTTTCATTATAATTAAACATGTATTTATTTTTTTCCGTTGTTTTTTTTTTTCAATTAAGCATATAGCGCAGTTTATTTAATGAGTGCTACCTCAAAAAAAATAGTGTATGCCATCCGGCTGAGAATGTCTTTATGTCTGAGCAATTTTTCCCGACTCGCTTCGCTCGTCGGTAAATCTAATTGCCGTGACATAAAGACACACTTCTCAGCCTTATGGCATAAATAACTATTATGTTGTGTTGTCTGTCATATTAGTATGTATAATCCCTTCCCGCCTTCACTCTGGTTGAACTATCTTCTTTTTTGTATGCGTCACAGCCTCCTAGATCTTCGCCCCTGTATCTAGGGGTGCAGCGGGAAAATTATGCGCAGTGTTGCCTGGCGGTCCTCCTGGCCCCGGAGGTGTCGATCCTGTTAGGTTGGTCGGCCTTCTCGTGACGTCACTTCCTCTTCTCTCTTTTGCTCTCACCTCACCCCCCTCTACCCTCTCAAAAAAAGAAGTTGTTTGGAGCAATAAAAAAGATTGTTATATTATTAGATTAGATTTTTATATTATGAGAGTTTACAAGGATGTGAAGAAGACTTGATAGCCTTCGTTGACGACAATAGTATTTTGCATGTACATCAAGATGAGAATATTCTAAAAGAGACCAGCGAGATAAGATTAAATAAAGTACATCATTGGTTTAAAGTTAATCATTTTACTTTAAATGTTAACAAAACTCAAACAATAATTTTCAGTTTAAGGAAACATTTATCTAATAATACAGAGCCTGTCAAACTACTTGGTATAGTATTAGATTCCAAACTAACATGGATTCCACATATTCAAATGCTTCATAGCAAGCTATCCAGTTATATTTATGTTTTGAGGAAGTTGAGAAAATCATTAACAGAAGATATACTTCGTATTGTGTATATATCTATGATACAGAGTCGTCTCACTTATGGTATAACACTTTGGGGGACATGTAAACCTGCATATGCTTTTGTTAGTTCAAAAAAAGGCAATGAGAATTATGTCTAAATCGGGTTCAAAAGAACAGTGTAAACCTATTTTTATAAAGTTTAAATTAATGACAGTTGTAAATTTGTTTGTTTTTAATTCTTTATTTGTAAAATCTAATATCAGTAATTATAATTTAAATGGTTATAATCATAGTTACTTGACAAGGTATAGAAATGAACTTACCATTCCTCTGCATAGGCTAAAGAAATCTCAAGATGGTAGGAATATTCTAGGAGTTAAAATATATAATAAACTACCTGATAGTATTAAAAATCTTGAAGGAAACAAATTTAAGAAAGAAATTAAGAATTTTTTATTGGAAAATCCTTTTTACTCTTTGAAAGAGTACTTTGATCATGTTCACGAAAATATTTTGTTAGGATGTAATTAATAGTTTTAAGTATTTTTGACGCATTCTTATAACAACATGCTTGTTTTTTGTGAATAAAGGAATTTTTTATTTATTTTTATTTTATTTATTGTTGATTGTTTCTGGGGGGCAGCACCCCCAAAATTTATAAGGGGTATGACCCAAAAAATTAGAATACAATACAAAAAAACGTGTTAAAATAAAATCAATGTCTAGAGATAAAATCTTGTATGCATCTTGGGAGTAAAATGCTATTTTCCCCTCGCAATTACTTCCCTCGGCTTCGCCTCGAGAGTTAAATACTTTGGTTCCCTCTGTTTACGCCTTAGGAACCAACTAACTACTCAGGGAAATAATAGTATGCTTTACTCCCTTGGTGCATAAATAGCTATTAATCCATTGTTTAAAAAAAATGATAAACCCAATGCTAAAAAGTCTTTGTCAAAAATGTTTGTAATATAATAAAATCATTTTGTACAGAGGCTTGGTCAGCAAGAACATTACATTTGACAACAACCTCTATTTCTTTAATTTGCTTTATTTCTTCTTGTTACTGATGGTATAATTTAATATCTTGGTAGTATTGGCTGCCTTCAACATAAATCTTAATAATAATCATAATAATGCCTGTTTAGAGCCCTGGGGCTCATCAGCAACCATTACACTCTAAGTGTATTCTAAAGTTAACGAGAATTTATTTGAACAAT
This sequence comes from Microvelia longipes, assembly GCA_018340805.1. Classification (NCBI taxonomy): domain Eukaryota; kingdom Metazoa; phylum Arthropoda; class Insecta; order Hemiptera; family Veliidae; genus Microvelia; species Microvelia longipes. The sequence goes on from JACMZG010000002.1 coordinate 18,158,213, forward strand.
AATCTTATAGAAACTTAGAGCGTAACCTGGGATGCGAACCTCAGACATCTGTGGGGTCAAAGATCAGTTTAATAACTGATACTTGTATGACCTAGACCACGGAGACGTCTCTCAACATAAAGGAAAGGGTTAAATTGGAGGCGGCTCTCAACATAAGGGGAAGGGTTAAATCGGAGGCGGCTCTCAATATATAATATTATCACATAATAATATTATGTGTTGGTTTTTTTATTACTATAAACACCTGTTGATATTTGTTACAGCGAATCCAAACGTGTTTAACTTCTACGTGTACTTGAGAACACACCCTCTACTCATCAGGCAATACCTGGCGACTACTTACCAAGATAAGAAGAAACACACTGTCGTCTTGTCTGGCTTTACTTATGGCGGAGATGCCAAGACCAACAATTCTGATAGACAGGTAAACCACATTATACTCCATTATAGATATCAAAATAGTGTACTTTATTTCCTTTTAAATTTTTACCTTTCCTCACCTACTTCCGTAGGTATAAGGAAAAGTATTGTGTTCGCTCTTAAAAATCCAAAATCAAGGTTTTATTATAAATATCCATTTTAAGCATTTTGACATTCGCTGTGGTTTTCATCATGCTGTCTGTATGCCTGTGTGTGCCAAATCTTAAACCAATCAACCAACTTTTTACGTTTCATAAAATTTTAAAATTGTAATGAGTCAATTTTTGGGTTTTCAAACTCTTGTGTAAACATATCACTTTCTCTATATACCTGTATACCTGTGGTATAAATTAGAGAAAATTAATCAAGTTTGTGTTGTAAATTTGTTTCAGTTGTTGGTGGAAGACTCGATAACTCCGCTGGAGAGACAGCTGTACTTTACAACGGCTCATGCACATTTCAAAGCAGGCTGTCCAGCTTTGGCTCTGGAAGTCCTATCCAAGCTCCCGTCCAAAGTCATCGATGCCTCCAACGATGAAGCTAACAGTGAGTACTTATATTTTTTTTCCACCTCAAGTGGGAGTTGTAGCTTTAGAATAATCGAATTTTCTTAATAGAGTATCTCATTATCTTTAAGTACGTCATATAAAAGAACTATCTGTAAAATATTAGAATGAAAAAACTTGTAATTTTGAAGATACAGCAAAAAACGAAAAATATATTTAAACATGTTCTTTTGGCGGGAAAACAGCCTCGACAGCTTGTGAGACGTCAGAGGTAATAATACCGCCGTGTAGTACAATATTCCCTAGAGCAACACACATAAGAGTTTATTATATACAATCAACAAGATGATACTGACAGCTGCAGTCATCTGGTTCCTTAGGCATTGTATTACCTGGAACACGGAATTGTTTTATTTCAGTCTTCTTTAAATTCTATTGAACTGTAAGCAACTGTTGACATTACGATATTTCTAACTAAAACTCCCATCTGTACCTTAAACGACCCAACCTTTAGAACGTTTCTGAGGCTGAATAATTTCTGAGGCTAGCCTCAAGAGCTAACTAGTTTTTCTCCCATCATCAATCGGGCTCAGGAGCTAGTGCAGTTTCTTCCTTTGGTTTAGCCTCAGGAGGAAAACATAGCTGTAATACTTTCTTCCATCTTTTATAGTAAAAGTAACTATTATTGACAAAAAATAGAGAGTCAGCAATTCATAAATCACAACCAATAAATAGTTATGTAGACACCTAGTGTGCAAAAAAAAATCTCCTCAGAGGATAAATTTTTAGCCGAGTCAAAGCCAAAGCTGAAAACTTTCTTAACTTCTTAGGCTATACCGAGGAACTCTATAAAAATATTGTACGTATATAAAATATTTATTAATAACATACATCTGTTAAGTATACATTTATTACAATAAATTCTAATATATTTACTTCAATTTCATACTTTTTTAATTTTAATTATTGTTCTAGAAGTATTGTGGGTTTGAAAACATTAACATATTTCTTTTCCCAACTACGTAAACAATAAATAGTTTTGTATCTGGTTCAAAAAGTGTATGAACAGTTTACTTATTGGCTACAGGTGAACAGTATTAGATTTCCTCATATGATTGACAAGTTTAGGATTTATTTGTTTGCAAAATATTTCCTTTAATTGAGAGCAATGGTAGGATTTATATTTATTCTGTTTTCTTTGATTGAGAAGTGTAGGATTTATTTGTTTGCAAAATATTTCCTTTAATTGAGAGCAATGTTAGGGATTTATATTTATTCTGTTTTCTTTGATTGAGAAGTGTAGGATTTATTTGTTTGTAAAATATTTCCTTTAATTGAGAGCAATGGTAGGATTTATATTTATTCTGTTTTCTTTGATTGAGAAGTGTAGGATTTATTTTTTTGTGAAATATTTCCTTTAATTGAGAGCAATGTTATTTTGCTCTGAGCAATCATTTCTTTGATCAAGGGAAGTGGATTCATTTTTATAGATTTTTTTAACAGATTGCAGAATTATTTTTGTAATTATTGTCTTTAAAATAGATTAATTATTTTGAGTGTTGAGATTGTTAAAAAAGTTTAAAAGGCAAATTTTAATACAGGACTGCAGAAGGTAACTGCTGTCTCCATTATTTTGACCTTCTAATGTTAATTCAGATCAGATTATTAAATGAAAAATGAAATTTAGTAATCAAGTTGAAAGAATTAGACTTTAGTCTTACTAAATAAATAGACCAAGAACCCAGGGGTGTTTTGTTAATAAAAATTGTAATGGCTGGTGTCCCAGGCAGAACACACTTTAGGGGTCAAAGGTTCTGCCTGGGACACCCATCCGATAAGAGTCGGCAGAATTGCAGATCCTTGTTCAGGAAGGTATTTACGAAAAATTGAGACCAGTTCTAGCCATTACACTGTTTGTTAACTTGGGTGGTAAATTTGACCTGTAAAGTGCGTTCTGCCTGGGACGCCCATCTGAACGACGCCCATACGAGTCGGCAGAATTGCAGATCCTTGTTCAGGAATGTATTTACGAAAAATTAAACCCGTTTCCAGCCATTACACTTTTTATTAACTTGGGTGCTAAATTTTACCCCTAAAATGCGTTCTGCCTGGGATACCCATCCGATACGAGTCGGCAGAATTGCAGATCCTTGATCAGGAAGGTATTTACGAAAATTGAGACCGGTTCCAGCCATTACACTTTTTATTAAACAAAACATCCCTGGGCTCTTGGCCCTAAAAAGAAGCTCTCCCAAATATCAGAGCTTCACCATCTTATCAGGCATAATAAAAACAGTCAACTTCACGCCCTGCTTTTTGATGTTTCCAATAAATATATTCATCTGTTTGTCCTGTATCATGTTCCCTTAAAAAGTTCACATATATCCACACATACAACACATGCATACACTAATTTTCTGTAATCCGTTTTGAAAAACATGTGTGATATTTATTGAAAATTGTATAAAAGTATATTTAGGAAACTTTTGTGAGGAAATTAATAAAAAAAATTGGCTTAAGGGTTTACCATTGGTATATAAAATTTTAATTCTAAATTCAACAAATAATAAAGTCTTTTAAAGTATTGACGTAATTGGGATGAGTTTACTGTGAGAGTTTTGGAACTCCGTCTAATCAATATCTAGTGCCGCTAAAGTTTTCTCTTTTGTTGGCGATTCTTTTGATTTCTTCTTTGTGTTGATTCTCTTGCTTTCGTCTGTTCTGTAGTTTTCTTCTTGTATTAGATATTTCCTGTACCCGACCATAGATTCCACTAATTTATCTGAAACGTTCAGTAGGTAGTCAGGAAAGGTTGAGGAATTTTGTGAAACCAAAAAAAAAAAGATTTAATAGTATTAAAAAAACTAAAATAAATTTGTGCCAGAGACACCTTGGAATTGGAAAGCACTTTGAAGCTTATCTACCTGCCCCCTCTTAGAACACTTTAGAATGTAACAAACAAAATCTGCAGAAAAGGATGGTACAATTGTTTCATCTTTTGATATTTTAACATTTACTTAAAAATTCGTTAACTAAATAAGTATAGCTTTAAATTATTTTTAAACTTTTGGATGATTTAACCCAATAATATGTCTCACTCTGCTTTTTTACTTATAACTCAATGAGTTAAATGTAACTCATATTTTAACTCATCAATGAGTTAAGTGTAACTCATATTTTAACTCATCAATGAGTTAAATGTAACTCATATTTTAACTCATCAATGAGTTAAATGTATCTCATTGAACAAATGAGTGCGAAACTAGGTGATATCAAATCATATTTATTAAAAACCTCTTTGTGGGAATTTTCCCAAATGAAATTTACTCATTAATTATTATATTATAAAATAAAGTAGTAGTTTAGCAACCCTACTTTACCATTTTCTATTTGTTACTTTGTAGCCTCGAAGTTTCCACACCTTTATTCTATAATGCAAGTCACTGCTTTTTTTTAACAAATTTTGAAGAAAGAATAATAATTATTATTATATTTATGAATCATTAATTAATTATTTAATAATCATTTCGATTATATTTTATTTATAAATCTAATTATACTTGTTTAATAAATCTATATTTTGAGAATAGAATTTTACCGTGTAACTGAATCAAAGATTCTCCACTGCCTCCGTACTCTACTGGTCTGGTCTCCATTGGGAAATCATTGAAAAAATCCTCATGATTCGTATGGAATGACATCTTAACAAACAAACATACAACAAATATCAGTTTATTTACTTTCCCTCATTTATACTGTAGGTATATAGGAAAAGTATTGTATTAGTAAAAAAAAATCCAGAACCGGTATTTTCTGAATTTTTTTTACAAACTTGTGTGTGTGTCTGTTATCATCTTTGCTCCCTGCGTATTTATGCTAGAGAGTTGAAACTTGGTACAAAAATCAATATTCTGGTTTTGTTGTGGTACCCAAAAATATTTTTTTTGGATGTCACTGACCAGATAAAATGTTTCGATTGTTTGGAATTCATCACGCATGCAGTTTAGGTATAGGACGAACAGATATGCGAGTTTCATCTCATTATTAGCATAAGTTAAATTTTTATCAAATGCGTGTATGTGTTTTTTTAAGAAAGTGTTAAAAATTAAACAAAATCTAATTGAGTCGAAATTTGATGCAAGTTCAACCTTTATTTTATAAATAAGTATACATATAAGAGGATGGTAAATATAATGTGGTGAGGAAAGTTCTGAGGTTCCCTGTACCTTAGAATATAATAATAATACTATAGAAGGAGCACAGGACCGTTAACACAATGTAATTCCACTGATAACACGAAAGCCAGTTGACTGGTGCAACTAAGTAATGCTGCCAACCTGACAACAAAACATTATTTTAAATATTTTTCATAAATATCTATTAATGAAGAAAGATCGTAAAGAACAAATATAATAACTTAAAACACGTGCTGAGTATTTAATAAACTTGGTCTTAGATGGCAAAAGGGTGGTGGAATACAAGAATCTACATTTAGTTGACGAGGACTACTTTTAATATAATATTAATAAATACGTTAAACTACAATTTAAAATGCTTTAAATATTGTAATGCACCGATATTTATATTAGTATTTTATGAATAATCAATCATTAATTAATAATAGAACATAATAGTTCAGCAACCGGAAGTATTGCCAACTTTTTTTTAGAAAATTGTATATTGTTAGGGTGGCAGCATTACTTAAGTGCACCAGTGAACCTCCTTTCGTGTTATCAGTAGTGCTCCTTCTATATATAGTATTATTCTAAGGTTGGAGGCAATTTTTTAAACCTATTTCTTACTTTATATTTTGTTTAACAAAAACTAAACAAAATTAACAAGTGTATTGCGTTATTAGTATAAATTATAACTGTAGTAATTAGGGAGAGGTGAGATCACCTAGCAAGTAGGCTGCGTTGTTGGACCCTTTTTGTTAAGGCCCTTAAATAGAAGATAGTGTTCTACCTTATGAATCCGAGTGAGGCATTTTGCGTCTAATCCAGATTATAAGTATATTTTGTAAAAATCAATACAAAATCAATATAATAAAGACTTTACTATAAGTTTCTATAGCTTAACTAGAAACATCACGTGCCCCACTGCCATAAGGCAGAAACATATATATTTATAAAGTATAGTATATTGTTTGGTATTTTGTAGTATATTGTAGTATAATCCAGGAGTAGTACCTGGGTATTAGTATAGCCAGTATAAGTAGGTATTCTGTATTTTAAGTAATTATATTGGTTTGTTATTAACTTACCATGGATATGATTTCTTTACTTAGGAATGGTTTGATCAGTGTGAAGAGTTTCTTGATAACGGAACTTGTGTTAATAACAACCACCCTGACAACCCTCATCGGTGAGGCGTACTGAAACAGTTAGACAGTTATTATTAAAATAAGTTTGGTTGTCCCTGTTTCAGGGATTTTGATGGCAAAAGGCGAGAAATACTTTATTTATAATCCCAATTCAAAAGGGAATCTTTCTTTAACAAAATACTGAAACACATTGCACTAATCTATCTTTAACAATTATTATAAACATATAATTTTTTTAGTCAGTCAACAATCCCTTTGAAAGTATTTTATGAGGATATCTGGCCGCTAGCTTCAGTAAACACCCAGTGTTGTGTCTTTCAATCATAGGTAATTGATTGATGGATCAAGAGGTTCTCATCTCTCCTCTATAATTTTTACAAATCATGACAGGCTATTTCCTACTATATGCTAGAACATAGACATGTTAAGAGCCAAATATAAACTACCATATTTTTCGACTACTTTCTTTTCCAATCTCAATAATCTATTGGTATATACCGTTCCAAAATTGATGTAATTTTTAACCGTTGAGAGAGAGCACTTGAGCATATGAGACATGGTGAAGCCTGAGGCATCGTAGACTATCGTGTATCCTTTGTGAGTTCCTTCACTCCATAATTCAACGTTTGCACTCATCAGAAGCCACTTGGTGCAAGCAGCTTGGTTGAATTTGGATGCTTCGCATTCTCTTAACTTACAGACTATTACTTTATTACCGTCTTTGTCTTTATTTGGAAGCGGTGCTGCTATTCTAGAAAAACAAAGTGAAAAGAGAATAAAATTAAAGACAAATATAAACTAGAAATAAATAATGATGAAATAATAATATTATAAGTAAATAAACAATAAAATAATTAAACATACAAAATAAATAAAAAAAAATACAATAAAAAATAAATAAATACAAAAAAAAATATTTTCGGTTTTTTCAGTGTTTCCACTGGATAAAGAAGGACATTATTATTATTATTATTAATATTGATTAAATTATCCTTATTCTTTTTTTAAGTTTTAAGAATTCAAACAGTTTTGTAAAGTAGGAACAATAACTTCAATTCTATAAGATTAAGTAAGCCATGTCACCCAACACTGTGGGCATCATCAGGCTATTAAACTTAAACATTATATTACCAACTAAAAGATTGCAGAAAGCAAATAAAGCACAAATATAGAGAATTAAATTGATTCTATATCGGTGGCTTATATATATAAAATGTATGTGTCTGACTTATGATTTTAAGAACAGGAAAGCATTGTCTTGCAGTGGGGCAACGTTTAGTTTCTAGTTATGGAAACTTATACTAGAGTCATGGCTCTTCTGTCTATTAAGACACTAAATGCCTTGTCTAGGACTCATGAGGTAGAACACTATCTTCTATCTAATGGTGTCTTTAAATAGTTCCTACTTGGTTGGATATCCATCACCTCTTTCTAATTAGTATCACCACTATCTAAGGATTAGTGGGGTGCTCATTGGTAAATTACTTGCCTTACGACCTGAAGTTTAATAATAAAAAATAGAGTTGTGGAGTCCAGATATAAGGAAAAATAAAAAACAAGTCTCCCCACTGATGTTTAAGTATAATGACAAAGCCAGCTTTCAGACTTGACAGTCCATCATAAGTGCCGGTGAGATCCGAAGAAGGAGTCGATTTCAACGAGTTGGACGACACAATCACTTCCGTTTCTTAACACTTTTTTCGCATCTCGCCGGCACTGATGATGCACTGTCAAGTCTGAAAGCTGGCCTTGCCATTATACTTAAACATCAGTGGAGAGACTTGTTTTTTTATTTTTCCTTGAAGTTTAATGGTTTAAAGCCAGCCAGGGTAGGACTCTTCAAGGGATAAGGTTACCTCCGTTCTTTTGTGAGGTCTTGAATTCAAATCTGACCAACTTATCCTAGTTTTTACAAGTTTCCTTTGGCTGTTGCACAAATGCGGAGTTGGATTTGGCGAGAGGCAACTCTGCATTCATGTTATTAGTGTTAGTGTTATGTTATCATGTGTTACGTTATCAGTGAAAATGGAGACCCAGGTTTACTATGATCTGTGGTCCCTCGAGTAATATTTGTGACTACAGTCTATCGTTTAGTTTAAAAATCCCCAAGGTCATAAGTATTTTGGGGATTGACCAATCAGAGAAGCCGCTACCAACCTCTTACTTAAAAAGAGAAAAAAATCCCTACCACAATAACCGCTGTAGGGAAAAAACCTTCTTCCCGGCAATTGTTCACTTTGTATGTGGTTCTTCTTTTGATTACATTGTTTTGAAAACTACTTTCAAATTAATCTTAAAAATTATATTTTAAAATAAAACTACGCAAAAGAAATGTAAAAAAACATCGTCAAGAAAATACGGGCAAAATAACCTGATTTGTTTACATAGTTTTTTCCCACTCCCTTCTTGCAGGGATTTTTTTTTCTTAAGAATCAGTGGTGTCTAAACTGACCTGTCAAGATTTTTAAACTAAACGATAGACTGTAGGAATGCTGTGTCAATTTCATCAACTCTACACAGTGTGCACTGTGTGCATAATTAACTCTATAAGTAATCAGTAGAGGAGCTTCAGCAGAGTGGAAACTCTAAAAGGACTCTACAGATTCAAGTGACTAATATATCTATCTAGAACTATTAAATTTCTATTACTATTGAATATCTTTAACTATTAAATATCTATAACTATTAAATTTCTTTAACTATTAATTACCTATATGAATGAATGAAACCATTTATTATGGAAACAATGACATATTGATATACATGAATATTTTTACTATATGACTTGGCAATATTATAATTTGGTATAGCTCTTCATGGTTAATTTCACTTACTATATTATTTTTTTATTCAATATTACTTTTTTATTTCTTTCATTTTCTATAACTATTATATATCTATAACTATTAAATATCTATAACTATTAAATGTCTATAACTATTAAATATCTATAACTATCTAAGGTTACTTACAATACAGTATTTATGGTCCTCTGCATTTCCGGATCACAAGGGTCCCAGTTATCAAACAATTCCGGCATAGTGGATCTATACGTGAAATAGGCTTCTATTGTAGACTTGGCTCTCTCTACATTGTAGTAACATGCGTGGTATAAATGCAATATCATTTCCTCTGTAATCACAACATAATCGTATCACTTTAAAAAAAAAAAATGTTTTACATTATTATTATATTTTTAAACTAAACCTTTTTATTTATAAATTATTTTGTAGCTCATACAACCAAAAATAATTATTTCCAAAATTGGCTCCCATAATCACATCTGGTGGCATTCCACTAATAGTTGTAAAATCATTACTAATACCCAAAGATCTTGAATAAAGGGGATGACTCATTGAGGAACATTTCTGACCTCATGGAAGTTGTATGATATAGAGAAATAGGAGCAAACTTACCTTCCCCTTGGTTATAATAAAAAAAGGTGCCAAACGCAGGTTATGTAGCAAGGTTGTCGAGTTTGCTTCTCTACTTTCTTCTGTGTTTCTCATGATTGTTACATTTGTGGTGCTTCTTAAGTCATTTGTGCTTATTTAATTTTAAAGTTTGGAGTATACTTTCCCACTTCAGTGAGTGATAATTTAAGTGTGTTTTGTTATAAACTTTTCAAGCAATAAACAATGGGAAACCATTGAGAGGTAAGTTTACCTCTAAAATTTAAGACCTGCGCTGTTATAAGAATTGTAAGCATGTGCTGTTCGTTTTTTGACGTGTAATTCGTGTTGAATTCTCTCAATTTTTGTTTTTTGATGGGGTCACTATTTCGTATGGCAAATCGACTTAGTGCGTCATCCCCTTTATTCAAGATCCTGGCTAATACCTAACTACATCAGTGGAAGGTTACGGTTATACCTCTATGTTGTCATCTGAACTTGGGCTATTAACTTTTTCATAGTTGGTAGCAATGCATTCTCCCCACAAATTATAGGGAGGAACCAATTAGATCTCATCCTCTTCGTGGGATGTAAACTACATGGTATATGATAACTAGTTTTACCATCTGTATTAGTTGGCAAGTGAGGCTGAGTTTTCATCCATTCGAGTAGCTGGAGAACATCATCTCTCCGCAACCTGTCGTCTCGGTTGTACTCATCCTGCGCCCTGTAGCTCCACGGAGACGTGTCCCCTCCATTCATTACAAACTTCTGCCGACATAAAAATACATATTAATGAAACAAATTGGACGCAGAGAGGGCCACCAATGGGTGCTTGCTTAAATAAAATTTCAAACTTTTAAACCAAATAACCAACTTTTAAATTTTCTATTTACATACTTCTTTTTAAAAATGTGAAATGAACAAGGGATAGATGTGAATTAATTTACTTGTAGTATCTAAAGTTTATTTGCTCTCCAACTTTTCCTTGTTATCGTGTAATCTTATTATTTTTTAAGTACCTTGATATCTTTAACAGAGATAAGTGTAATCACTAACATGAAATGTCAAGTGATTTAGATTCTAAATAATAATACTGACGATTTCATTCTGATTTTTCCTTCCTCTTACTATTTCTTTTTTTAAGTGAATTCCAAATGAAAAATTATATATTTATTTTATATATATATATATATATATATATATATATATATATATATATATATATATATATATATATATATATATATATATATATCCATGGGGATAATTTTAATATTTTAATACCCATTAAAAGCATATATAGCATAGGCTTATAATAGAGCAAATTAAGGAAAAATATATCTATGTATCTATCAATTCATATATATATATATATATATATATATATATATATATATATATATATTATATATATATATATATTATATATATATATATATATATATATATATATATATATATATATATATATATATATATATATATATATATATATATATATATAAATTGATAGATATATGGATATATTTCTCCTTAATTTGGCTCCAATATAAGCCTCTATGCTATATATGCTTTTAATGGGGATTAAAATTTATCTTAAGATAGAAAAGAAAAATATATATTTGACTTAAAACTCAAAAATAGTCGCTATTCAGTGAGTAGTTAGTGAATAGATTTTGAGCGGAAGACATGATTTGAATTAGTTCTTTTTGTTTTATTACACTCCATTTTCAGCGAAAGACATGATTTGAATTAGTTCACACTCCATTTTCAGCGAAAGACATGATTTAAATTAGTTCTTTGTTTTATTACACTCCATTTTCAGCGAAAGACATGATTTAAATTAGTTCTTTGTTTTATTACACTCCATTTTCAGCGAAAGACATGATTTAAATTAGTTCTTTGTTTTATTACACTCCATTTTGAGCGGAAGACATGATTTGTATTAGTTCTTTGTTTTATTACAGTCCATTTTCAGCAAAAGACATGATTTGAATTAGTTCTTTGTTTTATTACACTCCATTTTCAGCGAAAGACATGATTTAAATTAGTTCTTTGTTTTATTACACTCCATTTTGAGCGGAAGACATGATTTGAATTAGTTCTTTGTTTTATTACACTCCATTTTGTTTATTTAACTTTGAACAATTTATAGTCTTTATAAAGTCACTATATTTGTTTAATTATTGTAATTTATTTCGATATTTTTCTGGTTTGTAGTAATTATTGACTTGACCTTCAATGGTTTCAGGTTCTATAGCAGTCACGAATTGAATATTTCCGTATGGGAATTATAGCATAACTTCGGTAGAATCATAAATTAAAACTTAAAAACTTGTATCTGATTCAGAGAGAAGCTCTAACAGAGTTTTGTAGGTTTGAAATGAAATTCAATAAATCGCCTCTTTCATTCAATCAATGGGTAGTTGTGCTTACCGGAAACATTATTTTTATGACCTCATAAACTCAAAATAATGACTCCGCGAAAATTTTGAAAAATCATAAAACGAGGAAAAATTATGAGATCGGATTGAGATCTAGCACGCATGTAGCCATTTATAAGACTAACATATGTGCCAAGCTCCATCTTATTATCAGCATTAGTTTAATTTTTATCAAATGATTTGTGTATGTTTTTTTAAAAAATCGGAAAATAATCCAATTGAGTTGAAAATCAGTATAAACCTTTACGTAATAAATAAGTACACTAAGTTTCGTTTTGATACGACAAGTACATCCATAATTTTTGTTGGATCATAAAAGTTAAGCAGCATCGAGTGTGGTCAGTGCTTAAATGTGTGACCGTTGGAAATAAAGCAGATATATTTATTATCTAAGGACGAGCGAAGCGAGTCCGAAAACGTGTTACAGTATAAATTTAACGACTTGTATATTCTGAGGACGAGCGAAGCGAGCCCAAATTGGGACGATGAGCGTAGCGAATCCGACGTGAAGAGAAAAATTTCCGAGGTACTCCGCATCTAATTTTTTTAATTTAATTTGTTACCTTTATTTCTTTTTAATTTTAGTTTTTCCGATATGATTTTTTATGTAACCGAAAATTAAAAATATAAGTGGGACCTGCATGACGTAATCATTTTTTAATTGATTACATTTAATTATTTTACGCATAACATTATCAATCAATTAGTAAACATAATCATTCACAATTTATTCTTTAATAGTCATAATTTCTTTTATCTTGTATATTTCATCTTCTATCTTATTATGTTAGTAATTGGCTGTATTTTGTTTTATTAATTATCTTGATTTATTGTTAATTTGTCATTTATCATTTCAAAATTAATGAGATTATTGACATTTCATGACTGGATGAATACACAAACCCTGAATCGAACGATTCTGGTAAAAATTTAATAAAACATTATAAAAAAATAGGTTAAAATCTGAAAGTTGACTAACGAGTTGTAAGTCTACACAAAATTAGTTTTGCTTAAGGCTGGATTTTTGGGGGCGAGAATTGTGAATCCGAACATGCGAGGAAAGAAACAGGGTACCCTGTTCCCGATTTTTAAAAAAAAAATAAATGGACTGAGGTAGCTTACTTGCATGTGGGTTCACTAATGACGTTTTATCTGATGCGCACTATGCTTGTTTTAGAACCTTGCGCATTATGCACGTTATCTCTTGATTTTGAGTAGCTTTTGATTTGTTAAAAGATTCTTTTCTTGTTGGTACCAATGTATTGATTATTTATTGATATTTATTTACTTTTTAGCTTGGACCAGTGTGACATTAGTATTTTTTAATGACATATTTTTGTTTTTTAAGTGAATTTCCCATTGAAAAATGAGCTAATGAGGTTGGTTGAGAGGAGGAAAGTGTTTTTTTTATTGAGACACTTTTTTAATTTAAGTGACCCCTCCAGTCAAGATGTTAAGAATTTATAAGGTGATTCAATTCGATGTAAACAAACCAAACGCATTCGGAGGTTATAACCTGACGTTTTTATGAATGACGTGTGACGTCATTATAGGAATCCGTATAGGCGGTCAACATTGAAAATTTACTATTTATTCCTGCAATGCCGTCAATTCAGGACAATAACCTAACATGTCAAAAAATTGGTTTCGTTCATAAAAACCCTCCTATTGAATCAACTTATAAATTGTATCAGCTTTCCCCCCTAGTCACTTGTGTTTATTTACCTTTGTCATTTATAATTGCGAGAATTAGTTTGGTGTCGTGTTAATAATGGGGCGTCTAATCTTAAGATGGACCCAAAAATCGACGCCAGTAATGGCCAGAACACGATAGTTTTTGCACTATTATAAACGTCATTAACCCGCAATAATGACAGCCAAAAATTATAAATTTATTTTTCCTCTAGAAGGAGGATTAGATTAACTTTCAGCCCTTATTTTCAGGGAGAAAAACGTGTATTACGGCCTGTTTGTGAAAATAAGGGAGGGAACAAAAATCTGGGCGGAATGTGAGTTACTTTCCGCCCTACTTTTTGGCTCAGTCGGTGAGACATTTGCTTGGAAGATTAATTGTTCGAATCTAGTCCGAGAAACTTTGTTTTTATTGTTTTACTGTAAACCGAGGCATTAATTAATAATCATTAATTAATTTCATTAACACATACATGAATTTTTATGATATTTGCTACTGTTTTAGTCTGTTTTAATTATGTTACAACGTCTAAACTAGAAAAAACGTATAATTATTACTTAAATACGGTGGAAATAAAAATGGCGTCAGTACTTTTCTTACCTCATCTTTAAAGTGTTTTAGTAGGTAAACAACGTAATAACTAGATCAACTATTACAAAGACAAATCGCATCATTAACCAGTATTTAACTTTTATTAATTCAAAAGTAAACCAAAAAAACTAGCAAATAATCAAATAGTTTCTTATTTGTATTGGTCTAAAATAATTATGTTTGACAGTGTTTTACTTATTTTTTGACTTAAAACTTTTGTTTATTAACAACCGAAAAGAAGAAAGATACTTAAAAGATCAAATAAATAAAGATAATGTTTATATTAATATGTACTTGATTAATTTGTTCATTGCTCGGTAAGTATTCTGAATAAAAATCAGTGTTGTCTTTAATTGAAAAGTAAAATTTAAGTTGGCATTCCTGTTAAGTTGAATTGAATGACTAAGCAAGCCAACCTCTGTATCTTTTTATTTATCCATGATTATTTATTATTTTTTAGTTATTTTAGTTGGGAAAAACAATTTAGTGGTTTTTATGAGTATTTAGTGTTATTGATGAGTATCTAGTTAAAAATTTTAAATAATGCATAAGCTTGTATATTTAAATAAAATATTCTATTTGTTAAAATTTTCTTCCTTTTAGAGGAAAAATCTTGTACGTACCACGTGGCAAAACCAACTTAGTTATTGGATCATATTCAATTATTCCAGAGTGTAATATATTTATGGCGGTAAATATAAATCAAATTTTCAACCACATTGTACTACATAGTTGTGTTATGTTCCTAATTAATATAACTTGAAACATTATTAATATTTTTTTTTCAATAATCGTATCAATCATTGTTGATTGTATAGGTTCAAGGACATTAAAGGGGATAGAAGACTATTCCAACATATCTTGCATGTACGTAATATGTATATGAAAATGAACAAAACATTCTTATCTTTATTATATAACAATATTAGGGGTTTTTGTTTCCTAACGTTTTCTTCTTATTATATGATGAAGAAGAGGGAAATGCATATAACTTTTATATCTTCTATATATATATATATATATATATATATATATATATATATATATATACATACTCTAGGTTAGAGTATATATATAATATATATATATATTATATATATATATATATATATAATATATATATATATATATATATTTATATATACCTATGACTTCGCCAGTATAAAGTCCAAGCAAGTAGACCAAGGTTGAGTAAAACTACTTTTATTAAATTCATATTTTTTAATAAATTGGCTTGTTTTATTTTGACCTTGTAATGGTTAATAAGGTCTAGTTAATGAAATAAAGAAATAGCAATAACGCTTATTAATATAGGTTAATTACCTGTATGGTGATTATGTAGATAACAGCGAAGTAGGGTAATTGTAATGTAATAAACTAATTTAATGCTAAAGTCTCTATGTCAAACCAGTTTTTTTGACAAAGCAATAATAATAATAATAATAATAATAATAATAATCGATAATAAAATACGTTAATCATTGAATACAAAACAAAGCGGCTTCGGCGTTTGCGTTTGGCTGCTACGTGGCGTCGACGCACCTCCTTGTGGGCGCTTCAATCTTATATGTGCCATTTTTCGAAAAGTCGCTAGAAAATTATCAGGATTAAATTTTTATTTAATTTGCATTTTTAATCACTGTTTAAAATTTCACAGTGCTGTTATGTTCTATACGTGATTTTTTTTTAAAAAAAAAACTTCATAAAAATAGTGCTCTTTACTGAAGCTGAAGATGGTGGTTTATGAGGCCACGCTTAAATATATATTTTTTACACAATAATTATATTGTTCGTTCTTGTTTCAAATGAGCAAATTTGGATGATTTGCTGTGGAATAGTGAAGAACGAATCGAGTGGTTAAAAATCAATGACTCAGCTAGAAGTTGAATATTTCTTTCTAAAAGGTCAGCCAGATTGGGGTCAAAGAAAAATCATTTTCTAAGTTTTCCTTTATCAATTCAATGTCATTACTTTATTGAGATTTGTAATTTGCCACAAACCTTGTTTTTTGAAATTATTATCCTTTCATTCGCACATTTGAAAATTTTATAATTAATAAGTTAATTTTTACTTTTCCTCATTTATACCGTAGGTATATATGAAAAGTATTGTGTTTGCAAAAAAATTGAAACCGGAATGAAATCGGAAATATCCGTTTCAGGCGTTTTTAAAGCTTCCTGAGTGTTTTTTGCTAAGTTGTCTGTCAGTGTGTGTGTGTCTGTTATCATCGTTGCGCCCAGTGTATTTATGCTAGAGAGTTGAAATTTTGTACGAAAATTAGTCTACAGCTGTAGTTGTACTATTCGGAAAATAACTTGTATGACGTCATTAACCCGCAATAATGATTCATTGCAGGAATCGTTATAGGCGGTCAACATTAAAAATTTACTATTTATTCCTGCAATGACGTCAATTCCAGACTGTAACCTAACATGTAAAAAAAATATTTCATTCATAAAAACCATCCAATTGAATCGTCTTATAAACTCTTATCAGCTTGCTGTCAGATGACTTGGTAAATAAATTGTATTTATAACAAATGTTCGGAGGACAAAATATAAAATGTTGAGTTAGGAAAATTTTACTTTTCCATCTGTAAATAAATAGGAAAGACGTTTTGCTTTGTTTGAATTAGATTGTTTTATTTATCGAAGGTCATTTTCTGTTATTATTTACTTGGTCATTTATTACAGATGTGTTTATTTAATTTATTTATTAGACCAGAACGTAACTAAAAGTGAAATAGCTTGCTCAGTATTTTATATTTGATTATAATTAACAAAGCCTGGGAAACCTTTGTTCAATTAAACTCGGGAAATAATAGCGTTTGATAAGAACGAATTTAGTTATTCTGGCTATAGAGACATATACTAGAGGGGACATAGCCTATCTTAATACATTGAGATACCTAAAAAATCTTTTTGGGGCTCTCAGGGGCTCCATATAATATATTATAATATATATATATATATATATATATATATATATGTGTGTGTGTGTGTGTGTGTGTGTGTGTGTGTGTGTGTGTGTGTATATATATATATATATATATATATATATATATATATATATTATATATATTATATATATCGAATCTAGTAAAACCACATCTTCTATAAATTTTTCTGTGAAAAATTGGCTAAAAAAGGGGTCCGATGCGGCTGTGTATTTATATGCAATTTTAAACATGTGAAAGTGACACTAATTCCATACGAGGCAGCTTCATTTTTTATTTTAAATAATTAATAATATGTAGTACAACTTGACTAACCTGACTCTACAGCCCAGTGGTATGGACCTGTACCTGTAATACCTTGCAATACTCTCAGGTAATCTCTGTCTGTAGGTAGTCTTGATTATAAGTTATGTGGGTCGAATAACTTTAACAGACACTCGCATTATATATATATTATATATATTTATATATATATATATATTATATATATATATATATATATATAATATATATATATGCTTAACCCATATATAAAATTTAGAATATTATAAAAGTTATAGTTTCATGTGTTATATTTAAGAAAAATGCAATGCCAGAAAAGTTTTAATTTTTAATTGTAAAAATGATTGATTCATGAAAGGGACCTTTAAGGTGCCTACCTGTGTGACGTCACTAGTACCCAGTTTATAGAATATGTATGAACTCTGAACCTGGCAAAAAATGTTCTCTCGTGCCTCCTGGTTCCCAAGACGTGGGGTTATGAAACGCTGAGCTAAACTCTGTCGTCACTGAACACTACCTAGAATATTATTATCTCGATCTACTTATATCTGTGCGGGTTCAATTACCATTTTTATCATTTCCTTTACTTGTGTAGGTTTGATGTTTTACTCTTACTGATCTGATAGTAAGATAATGTGTACTCTCATTATTATTATTACTGACTGTGACCAGTATTATATAACAGTGTAGCCCAGTTCTAGATTTATTCTGATAATTTTATCATCCTTCTAATCTGCACTTTTTCATCATAAAGTTGATCTTGTGATCAACTTGATGTGTTGATCATCGATTTATGAACCTATTATAACAGAAGGGTGCTTCCGAGTACCAAAGTCAGTGCGATTATTTTTAACATGACTGTGGGATTAAAGTAGAATTTATAATTGAAATAAAACAGAGATGTTTGACGTCACAATCTCGCTGGGAAAATATAATTAAGTTAAAAGAACCAATATAAATATGAGAAAAGGTGTAACTGCTAGTAAGATGAAATGACAAGATTGCTGATCTAAGGTCTGGTCAGAAAGACAGACATTTTTAAACAAGTCGATTCACTGATCATATATATCAATGAATATAAATTTAAAAAATAAGTAAACAAATAGCAATATATAACGCACACAATTTATTATATATATTATATATATATATATATATTATTATATTATATATTATTATATATATATATTATATATTATTGTGTGTGTGTTGTATGTATATTGTTTTTTTTACTTATTTTTTTAAATTTATAGTTTGTTTAACTTTTATTATATAATTTATTGTATATTTAGGTTTTACACTTTCTAATGTAATTCCCTTATACAATCGATTACTATTCAGTCTTTCTTAATCTTTTCAGTCAAAACTATTAAATCTTTTTTCTTCAAAACCTATGGAACTTTCAATGAATTCAAATACTTTGAGTATATTTTTTGTTTCTCTTATTTCCTTGTAAAGAAATATAGCAGCAGTACTTGATTGTGTTTTACTCCCCAACTTTTTCGACGTAATATGTTGTTAACTTTTTTAAAATTTTATAATTTATAAGTTAATTTTTACTTTTCCTCATTTATACCGTAGGTATAAATGAGGAAAAGTATTGTGTTTGCAAAAAAAATCGAAACCGGGATGAAATCGGAATTATCCGTTTCAGATGTTTTTAAAGCCTCCTGAGTGGTTTTGCAAAGTTGTCTGTCAGTGTGTGTGTGTGTCTGTTATCATCGTAGCTCCTAGTGTATACGCTAGAGAGTTGAAACTTTGTACAAAAATCAATCTACCGCTGCAGTTGTGCTAATCGGACAATTTTCTACTATGACGTCATTAACCCGCAAAAATGACTCAGCAAAAATTGCAATCCCAAAAATGATGCGGAAAAATGTTGCAATCCCATGAATATTTGGCACGCATGTAGCCATGTATAAGACTAACATGTGTGCCAAGTTTCATCTCAGTATTAGTATTAGTTCAATTTTTATCGAATGACTTGTGTACGTTTTTTAAAAAAATCAGAAAATGATTCAATAAGGTTGAAATTAAGTACAAGTGAATACCTTTAATTAATAAATAAGTACACAAAGTTTCGTTTCAATACGACAAGTACAGCTATGATTTATGTTGGAAAATAAAACTTAAGCAGCATTGAGCGTGGTCAATGCTGTATGGGTGACCAATGAGAATGAAACGGATACATTTATTATCTGAGGACGAGCAAAGCGAGTCCGAAGCAGGGAGGATGAGCGTAGCGAATCCGATGTGATAAGGAAAAGTTCCGAGGTACCCCGTACCCGATATTTTTAACTGAGTTTTAATAGAGGATGAATTTAATATAAATAATTATATACGCATTTACAATTTCTCAATTTAAACTAATAACTTTTTATTCTTTATTTGTTTAGCAAATTATTTATTCGACACAATATAATAATCGTGTGTCCTGCGAGTTTTACCAAACTCGGTGGTATCAAACGATATATAAATTATTTATTTCATTGTCAACATTATTTGTTTACCTTTATTTATTTACGTTGAAGGAAACCCGTTGTTTTTGGGGAAGGTTAAAACTAAGGTTATGTAAACACAGATAACCTGTTTTATCAGTAAAAGTGTTGCGTTTAACGACGTTAGCGGTTCGGAAGCCCGTTGTGCACTGAAATCAACATTTTTGTTGAGGTTATACCCGGTTCTACCCCACTACAGCCTTTGGGGGTGAATTTTCATTCCCGACTTTATTCGCTTGTATGTATATATGTATGTATATAAAAGAATTTACAGAAATAAAGAAATACGCATTTTTACGTAATTATTAACATTTTTTATTAAAATGTATCACATTTTCAATTTGATATTTTTATAAATTATATTAATTATTGAATAACATAAAACTTTTGGTATTTTAACTTCAAATTATTCAAATATTAAGTGGATTCATATATTTTTTTTACTTATATATGTCAAACAATAAAATGTATTCTAACTATTACAATTTATATTTAATGATAAATTTTAAACAGCTTCAGAAGTTTTAGCTGATTATTCAAGTTTAAGTTCGTTAAAAGAAAAAGGTTAAAAGTTATTGAGTAACATATATAATTGAATATTGGGCGAAAAATTGATTATTTTTGTGAAGATTGTCTCCCACTACTGCACTAAGTGTTTCAAGCTCCCTCCTTGTCTTAAGAGTATATTGAAAGGATGTTTACAATGTTTTTATGACGTCATAAGGTATCAGTTATATTTATCAATGGACAATTAAAGGAAATTACCTTTAAGATAACCACACGGGTAGGAATTACCTTCCTTTTACTTTTCCTTATTTATACTGTGGGTATATAGGAAAAGTATTGTGTTTGCGAAAAAATTCGAAACCGGGTATCATTAGAATTATCCGTTTTAAGGCCTCCTGAGTGGTTTTTACAAAGTTGTCTGTCTGTTATCTGTGTGTGTGTCTGTTATCATCGTAGCTCCAAGTGTATTAATGTTAGAGAGTTGAAACTTCGTACAAAAATCAGGCTATTGCTGTAGTAGTGCAATTGAATTGAAACTTGGTACAAGGTTATTTATTTACATACTTGAGGTTACTTTATTTCAAAGTTTCTCAATTGTCAAAATTTATAATGAAATGAAATAAACAAAAAAAAAACAAATTGATCGTAAATTATTACATAGACTGCATAAACATAGACAGCATAACTTGAATAACAAACTTGATTTAAAAAATCAAAAAAAGCATAATATTACATGAGAAACACTAAACATTTAAGGTTATACCTTTACGTAATAAATAAGTGCACAAAGTTTCGTTTCAATACGACAAGTATATCCATGATTTTTTTTTTGGATCATATAAGTTAAGCTGCATTGAGCGTGGTCAATGCTGACGAGCGAAGCGAGCCCGAAGACATGCTGCTGTATTTGTTCGAAACAGGGAGGAAGAGCGTAGCGAATCCGATGTGATGAAGAAAAGTTCCCAGGTACCCCGTACTCGATTTCCGTTTTGGTTTCTAATAGACCAAGAGCCCAGGGGTGTTTTGTTAATAAAAAGTGTAATATCTGGAACCGGTCTCAATTTTTCGTAAATACCTTCCTGAACAAGGATCTGCAATTCTGCCGACTCGTATCGGATGGGTGTCCCAGGCAGAACCTTTGATCCCTAAAGTGTATTCTGCCTGGGACACCCATCCGATACGAGTCGGCAGAATAGCAGATCCTTGTTCAGGAAGGTATTTACAAAAATTGAGACCGGTTCCAGCCATTACACTTTTTATTAACATAACACCCCTGATGGGCTCTTGGTCTATAAAACCATAACATAAAGGTTTATTTACATGGGATTTCTTTAATAAACTTTTGCATGAGATCGAACACCTTTGGATTCATTAGTTAAAGGTGAAGAAAATCTCTCTTCAAACTTATTTTTATTGGCAAAACGCTTTAAACCTAGCCTAAAACCATCATCAGAGCCATATAGTAAAAACGCAATTAATAAAACATAAAACAAATAAATTAAAATCAAATAATTAATATATAAAAAAAAACATAATAAAGCTATTTGAGTGATTGTAGACAACCTTTTATTCCTACCCTCTTATGCATAGTACGCAAACTCGACAAAGTAGAATAAATCGATAGTTATATCGATCTTTATATGTCGAGTTTTATGTGAGTATCGAGTATTCAGGATATGTTTTATCCACTTAGGATTTGGGTTTATTATCTCTGATTTATTGCTTATGAAATAAATTAATCAAAATATATTTTATCGAAATTTTATGCTTCTCTTCTATATATATTGTTATAATTCTATATATAAGTTAAAAGTGTTGTTATCTTGTATAAGAAGAGTTTGTCTTTTCTATACTGAGTTCATAGTTACAAAACAATGATAGCTTTCATGAACAGATAACCTGCACGGTTATCATCTGTTAGCTGCCAGGGAGATTATGCTTCCTCATTGGAAGCCTTGATGAAAGAAGTCACACCGACACACAATACAAAAAGAAGAGCATAACAACATTGAAAAAACAATATAAGGTCTTACAAGCAAATTAAGAATTAGCTACCGTCGATACTTGCTGTTGGGTAAGAATATCGCTGGAGCGGTTTCGGCATAACGCCATCATCAGTAGGCAGGGCAACACTTGAGCTCTTAATAAAGTTATACCAGTAAATAACTTCTAGTCTCAATGAGCACGAAGATAGCTTGAACAGCCCTCTGAAGATAGCACTTCAGAGGAAAACACCTGAAACTGTGCTTAAACTGTTTTATGAAAAACGGTGTAAGAGGTCTTAAAACACCTGAAACTGTGCTTAGACCGTTTCATGAAAAACAGTCAGAGGTCTTAAAACATCTGAAACTGTGCTTAGACCGTTTCATGAAAAACAGTGTAAGAGGTCTTAAAACACCTGAAACTGTGCTTAAACTGTTTTATGAAAAACAGTGTAAGAGGTCTTAAAACACCTGAAACTGTGCTTAGACCGTTTCATGAAAAACAGTATAAGAGGTCTTAAAACACCTGAAACTGTGCTTAGAACCGTTTCATGAAAACAGTATAAGAGGTCTTAAAACAACCCTGAAACTGTGCTTAGACCGTTTCATGAAACAATAAAAGAGCTCTTAAAACACCTGAACTGTGCTTAGACCGTTTCATGAAAACAGTATAAGAGGTCTTAAAACACCTGAAACTTTGTTCAAACCGTTTCTACTAAATTAATATTTTTTGACACTTCAGGGAAATATGCAAAATCAATTATTAATTATAATTGATTAATTTATAATTATTAATAAATTATTAATTATTAACTTACATGAAAAGTTAAATAAATAAAGTTAAAATTTACGAGATTAAAATCATTTAATAAATAAATTTAAGGGATTAAAACTAAATAAGATGGAGCCTACAGAACAACTAATTATCTTTTTACTTCTCAACTTAATCTCGTTTTTGTTTTTTAGTGCCAACATAATACTTTTCTTACGGTGTAAATGATGAAAGTAATAATACATTCATTTATGCAACAGGTAGCAATTTTAAATAAAAAGTTATGAAATTTATAATAGCTTTATTAAAAATAAAACACTTGGGATCAACAACCTCGAAAAACAATTCCATACAATGAAAAATTTACTCTATCTATGAAATCCTCGAGACATATTCTACTCGTGAAGTTATGTTTTATGTATGTATGACACTTTAAATTAAAATAAAACAAATAAAAGTAAAGAATTAATATTTAATAATTAATAACAAAGGACGTAAAACATTAAAATTGTAGGTCTAATTCTTTTAAGTTGTAATTAATTAATAAGAATCATACTGTCTGACTTATTATATTTGGTTGAATAAAACATACTAAGAGACGCTAGAAAATGGTTAACGTATCTTCTCCGTAATCTAGGATATCATTTGCAGAATGATAATTACTTTGGATATTGTTTTACGATGTGCAAGAGTTGGAAGTGCCTTTCTAGAGTGTATGTAACGTCTTGTTCAATTATGGTTCAACTCGCGGACTTGTCAGTGAACGAAAAAAAATTATCAGTTTTCCAATTATCTTTAAAGTTATCATTACATAATTTTTAAAGTTTTAAGATTTTCCGTCGAACTGAAGTTTTTACTATTTTCTTGGAAACATTCTTAGAATAATACTAATATAGAAGGAGCATAGGATTGAAAACACAATGGAATTCCATTGATAACACGGAAGCTGGCTTACTCTTGGGACCGGAATTTACTTCTTTACTATTTTTACTCATAGGGTACTAGAGGGGGCATAACCTCCCTCAATACATTAAGAGACCTGAAGGAGAGTCATCCGTGGTGTAGTGGTTAAGGTACCCGGCCAATACACAGAATGAATGGACTTTTAACTTCCGAGTTTATTTAGTCATAGGTTCAATCCCAGCACGGACCTCTGGGATTTTTATGAGATGGATTAAAATTCTGCGTACCACGTCTTTCAGAAGTGACGTAAGGCCGGTGGTCTCGAGCCTGTGCGTTGTCAGGTACTCGTAAAGAACTCTTACCCTAAATGAAACTGGGTATAGGCAAAATTTAGGACCCTCATAGTAGATTCATTATAATACTCTAGTGTGTCTGCCTTGTAGTTTAAAGTGTATGGAGGTTTGGTTTAACAGCGAGGGCACGTGTTGTTCCTAGTTTTCTCTAGACTATATGAGTCAGTGAAAATATGTATGATTGCTTGAAAAAAGCATGAGAGGAACCATAGAAATTTACGGCTGTCTAGATGAATACACTTGAAATTAAAAGGAGTAGTAGAACACTATCTTAGGGAGCTGACAAAAAGGGCCCAACAACGTGGCCTACTTGCTTGGTAGTTACTACCACTCCCTCCATATTACTAATTACTCATATAATACTAGAGGGGACATAACCTTTCTCAATGAATTTTCTCCAATACTTTTAAATTCTATATGGGACAAGTTGTCCCATGCCCGTCTATTTTCCTTGAAAACGGTGGCGATATTTTTTCCCTTTATGCTCGCCCTGTGGTTTTTCTAAGGAAAAATCCTTTAAACTTAACCCAGGTTTTATTATTTTATGTAAAACCTTCAAAATTCAAGGGGGGGGGGGGCTTGGTCCACTCTGTATAATAATTAACTACTACGCAGAACGAGTTGAAAAATATTGCATTGTAGAGATATATGTTTCGAATCTTATTGTTTATACTGTTAGAATTGTTTATAAAAATAAAGATTCTCGTTTCCATATCTCTCCCTCCATTTAAAGTAGAAATAATTTAATTTTCTTCGGAGCAGAAGGTTGAGACGTATCGTTTTCTTTCTGTTATTCGTCTACAGGATATAATATAATGGAAAAGAAGAAAATTCAATAAACTGTCGGGAAATGTTGAAAGCTAAACATTCAATATTTTAGAGGAAAACTCTTTACTCTAAAAAATCTTGTAACAAAAATATTTTTTAATATTAACTTAAATGTTGAGATGTTTTAGAATGAGCATGAATGGAGTTCATCGTAATAGAACGAAAGAAACAAAAGTTTCTCCACGTTAAAGATTTTATTAAAAGTAAAACAGAGCGTTTTCGTCCTAACAAGAGGTCGTCATCAGTGCCGTTGAACAGAAATTAAAGTGTTGGAAAGAGTAGTTTTAAATATGAAACAAAATCAAGAAGGTTTGAGTAGGCTTGTAACTCGACAAATACTCAGAGTATGCGTTGAGTTACATGACTACTCAAACCTTTTTTTCTATTCAGACCTAACTAAGTTAATTTTTGTTAATGTTTAATTATTTTATTCTTTGTTAGCCTTTTTACATTTTTTATAATGTTTGTGTTTCTATTTTAGTTGATTGTGATGTGCATTTTTAAGATTTATGTTTAAAAGCCTGAAGATGGCTCGCTGAAATATATAGCTACTGTATATTGATACGCTGTTTTTATTGCAGATTTAGAACTATAAGCCATTTTATTCTAATTATCTAAAAGAGAGAAGTTCTATGAGAAAAGTAGTGAAAGCAAAGAGTTTTTGTTTACTCAAACCTTCTTGATTTTGTTTTATATTTAAAACTACTCTTCTCAACACTTTAATCTCTGCTCAACGGCACTGATGATGACCTCTTCTTAGGTCGAAAGCGCTCTGCTTTACTTTCAATCAAATCTTTAACCATGGAGAGACTTTTAATTCTTTCGTTCTATTAAGTGTTGAGAATTTATAATTTTTCCTTTAGATTATCTCAGATGTACATGTAAAATTATTAACTGTTGTTGAAGCTAGCAGAAATATACACGTGATTAACAATTGATGATTATTTTTACATGTAAAATTTTTAACTTTTGTTGAGGCTAGCAGAAATACACATGTAATTAACTACTCATGGTTATTTTACATGTAAAATTATTAACGGTTGATGAAGCAGGCACAAGTACACATGTGATTAACAAGTGGTGACTATAATCTTTTGTTCTTCGTAGATCTACTGTTTAAATTTAAAAATTGTTGTATTTACAATGATGTATGGCTTATTCAAATAGACGGTGTGGACCCATTACTGCGCTAAGTTCTTAAGAGGGGTTTAATCATTGATGGTATTGTTTTAAACCAACCAAATCATTTCCTCTGTATTTGCTTTTTGTTTAAAAGCATCTATACTATTTGTCTCCTAGTTTCTTGGTTTTGCTTAGAAGTATCCAAACCCTTTGCCATCGCCTCGGTTTTTTGCTCCTGTCTGTTTAAAACCATCCTAACCATTTGCCTCTTGGTCTTCTGCTTTCTTCGACTCTATGATTCTCTTCTTGCTTGAAGAATTCCGCGTAATCCTGTAGCTTCTTGTGTGTTTCAACTGTAACAAAATCACTTCCAATCTTAGTTATGCGTGATATTATTGTTATTAGGTTTTAATTTTGGTACCTATAATACAGAGGTTATGCCAAGGGTCTTTAGATGTAGGTTAGGTCGAGGAGTACTTTAAAGGTAACTTAAAATTAGCGGCACAGCTAATGTTAAATGTTTCTTTGGGCAACATTTAATAATGACCATTTTCAAAACTACGTTGGTTCGTGAATTTTGGTTATAAAGATTAACTTATTCCGGTTGTCGAGTCAATGTCTAGATAAATCCGTTGTTTGGCTTCTACTGTAAAAGGCAGCTCAAATAAACAATTCCAAGCAGCTTGAAGTGCTTAACAAAATTCAACTGAATTGTCCAGTTTTTAAAGAACTATTTAGTTACATATTTATCACTATTCAGTATTTTGGGTTCTTCTATGTTGCCTCACATCCCTGAAGATGTATCTTATCTTCAGCGAAACGTCGGTTGATGTACATTGAAGCGAAGGTTCATGTAAGAAGGAAGTGACAAAAAGTTAATTACTTTATAAATGTTCGTACTATTACAGCTAGATTTTATGCGTTATTTTTAATTTAATATTGATTTCTGAGGCTAGGAGCGACTCCTTCAAATTACGTTTTGTATGTTGTTTTACATATGTAGTGGTGTGTAAGTTTGGCATATTAACTTACTTGGGCTATGATTTTTTAATATTAACTTGCATTTATTTTGAAATGTTTTTTTGCTTTGTTTGGTATGTATATTTTTTATTTCTGTTTTTTGTAATTGGTTTATGGTTTTGTTTACTTGTTATTAGGATGCTAAGCATCCTCGCTTTTAACTATATTTCCCGTCATACATTTTTTAAACTCTCTAGTTTATTTAGTATAATTAAAGTTAATTAAAGTATTCGCCATACTCTAAAGTCAGTGTTACCTGTTAAATCTTTAATAGGGCCAGCATTGCCCCCGTACTATCGGTATTTTATCTCTTTTAATTCCATGATCGTACAAGGTCTGATATCCTGGATGAAAATGAATCTGAAACAATA
Source organism: Microvelia longipes (assembly GCA_018340805.1). Taxonomy (NCBI): domain Eukaryota; kingdom Metazoa; phylum Arthropoda; class Insecta; order Hemiptera; family Veliidae; genus Microvelia; species Microvelia longipes. Next base: position 18,186,179 of record JACMZG010000002.1, read on the forward strand.
TACATTGTTAGTATCTTGATCTTCTTTAGATAGGTTAAGATCCCCCCCCCCCCTAGAAAGATAGCCCTATTTCTTCATAGCGCTCATTTTCTATAGTTAACGGCTCTGTCCGATTTCGCCCCCGCCGTTTAACCATACTCATATCTATAAGAAGGGAGTGAAAAAAAGTTGATTTCTTTATAATTTTTCATACTATTACAGCTAGATTTTATGCGGTATTTTAAATTAGAAATTGATTTCTGAGGCGGAGAGCGACTCCTTCAAATTACGTTTTTTGTGTTGTTGTTGTAAAGAAAAAGGAAAAAGTATTTGATGCAAATTTCTCTCACACGGGTGTTAAAATTATCAAAAAAAGAGGGAATAATTACTACAAATTAAGTTTACAAGGTTTTAAAATAGACAAAGAAAATATGAAATACGCTTATGGGGTTGTTAAAATGGACAAAGGGATAATGAAAGTTAATGTGAATTACGTTATAGGGTTGTTGAAATGGATAAAGGGAAGATGAAACTTAATGTGAATTACGCTTATAGGGTTGTTGAAATGGACAAAGGGATAATGAAAGTTAATGTGAATTACGCTTATAGGGTTATTGAAATAGACAAAGGGATATTGAAAGTTAATGTGAATTACGCTTATAGGGTTGTTGAAATGGACAAAGGGACAATGAAAGTTAATGTGAATTACGCTTATAGGGTTGTTGAAATGGATAAAGGGGAAATGAAAATTAATGTGAATTACGCTTATAGAGTTGTTGAAATGGATAAAGGGATAATGAAAGTTAATGTGAATTACGTTTATAGGGTTGTTGTAATGGACAAAGGGATAATGAAAGTTAATGTGAATTACGCTTATAGGGTTGTTAAATTGTCAAAGGGATAATGAAAGTAATGTGAATTACGTTATAGGGTTGTTGAAATGGATAAAGGGAAGATGAAACTTAATGTGAATTACGCTTATAGGGTTGTTGAAATGGACAAAGGGATATTGAAAGTTAATGTGAATTACGCTTATAGGGTTGTTGAAATGGACAAAGGGACAATGAAAGTTAATGTGAATTACGCTTATAGGGTTGTTGAAATGGATAAAGGGGAAATGAAAATTAATGTGAATTACGCTTATAGAGTTGTTGAAATGGATATAGGGATAATGAAAGTTAATGTGAATTACGTTTATAGGGTTGTTGAAATGGACAAGATAATGAAAGTTAATGTGAATTACGCTTATAGGGTTGTTGAAATTGTCAAAGGGATAATGAAAGTTAATGTGAATTACGCTTATAGGGTTGTTGAAATGGACAAAGGGACAATGAAAGTTAATGTGAATTACGCTTATAGGGTTGTTGAAATGGATAAAGGGAAAATGAAAGTTAATGTGAATTACGTTTATAGGGTTGTTGAAATGGATAAAGGTAAGATGAAAATTAATGTGAATTACGCGTATGGATAGTTGGAGTGAAGGAATTACTCCTATTTATGTTTTTAGTTGGATTTGGAATGGAACGAAAAAGAGAAGAGATTCCTCCTAATATCATTAGTCCAACGTTTTAACTCTATTTTCCAAATCATAATTGGTTCGCGGTTTCTTGTGCTGATTCCCTTAACGTCCTATAAAGCTGGCTATAATACCTATTATTTTTTGGTTCTGCTGGTCCCTATTACTTGATGAATTGAAAAACCCAAGGATGGAGTGAATACTTACAAGCTTAGCAGTTCTCTCGTTCAGCAAAGGTTTAATTAGCATCATGACTTTATCTACTATACTGCCTGCTGTGTTGATCATGTGGAATGACATGAGTTTAGTTGGTGAGCCTTCCTGCAATGCAGATAAACATTCAATCAACTTCTATTATTTAAACTTTTTAATTTTTAAATTTTTCTAGACCTGAATTATTGGTCTAACGGGACATTTAAGTCGTTTAACAACCTAAAAAAAGTTTTTTTAAATTGTTTCTATCAAAGCGGTGCGGTAAAACAAATCCTGAAAAATCAGCTCCTCTGCACCAAATATTTTTAGTTTAATGGAGAAAAAGAGCGGATCTGTTTTAGCGAATTTTCAATATAATTACGCCAATGAGGTCTTGGGCATAAAAACAACGGAAGGGGAAGGGGGTAGCGATGAAAAAAATATGATGATTCCTCCAAAGCAATTTAATTTGGTGGATTAAGCCGAATTTATTGTGGATTGAGAATATAATAGTCTCTTTTATGATTAAACCAAAGATTTAATTTCTATTTCTATCTCTTTAACGTCTGAATGATTGATTATACTGAATAGGGGGCATAGAGGTACCTGCATATAGTTTGACATCTCATTTGTAATTCTCTAGAGACTTAATATCTTGTACTTGTTTATGTTTTAGTGTGTCGTGTCTTATTGTCAATTTATGGTCTGCTCTATTATTATTGCTATGTTTCACGATATTGCAACAAACGTCCCCTATTAATTTCATTGTTTCCAATTTAATAAAAATTCAGGGCCCATGTAAATAACATAGATCCTGAATTTAGAGATAAATAACCTTTATTACCCATGATCTATATTATGGTTTCTAAACAAAGTTAAGTTAGTCTTTCAGTAAGACACCTGTTGATTCTAGTTGAAGCTATAGACCATTGCCAAGAGACGGATCTTATGTGGATTGAGACCCTTGAAGTCTTAAGGCTCAAATTAAAGCATTTACTGGCTAGTCATTGCCTGATACTGTACATTTTCAAATATTTAAGTATTGCTTAATTAGTATACCTGTAAATATTTCATAAAATATCGAAGTCCTCCAAAAGGTACTTTGATTAGGTGGGATATGGTGAAGCCACTGACGTCCATGATTACTATTAGCCCTGGTGCTGTTCCGTGCTCCATTCTCATGTAGTCCATGATGAGGGAATTACATCTAAAAATTTTTGTTGTGTTAGAATTCTCTAAAAGTTACTTGATATTAACTTAGGCTTGTGTAAATAAAAAGGCAATCTTTAGATTTTTTAAATTAAAATAGACAAGCTTTGGTTTTCATAAATTAAAATAGACAGGCTTTGGTTTTCATAAATTAAAATAGACAGGCTTTGGATTTTATAAATTAAATAGCTTTGGTTTCATAAATTAAAATAGACAGGCTTTGGATTTTATAAATTAAAATAGACAAACTTTGGTTTTCATAAATAAAATAGACATTGGATTTTATAATTAAATAGACAAGATTTGGTTTTTATAAATTAAAATACTTTGGTTTTCAAAATAAATAGACAGGCTTTGGATTTAAAATTAAATTAGACAAGCTTTGGTTTTTATAAATTAAAATAGACAGGCTTTGGATTTTATAAATTAAAATAGACAAGCATTGGTTTTCATAAATTAAAATAGACAGGCTTTGGATTTTACATATTTAAATATAGAAACTTTAGATTGTATGAATGAAAATAGACAACCTTGGGGTTGTATGTACAAAAGTAGGCGAGCTTTGGATTGTATTAATAAGAATGGGTGACTAGTAGGGACATATGCTTAGGGTTACACTCTCTTTTCGCATTTCTGGCCCCCTATGTAATCATTTATCAAGCTATTATATCGGGTTATCTTTAAAAAGGTTGGTAAGATTGGTTTACCTCATACTGTGAGTAAAATCGTATTTATTCGGATCCAAATCTTCCAAGCGTCCCATTACGCAGTGATTTCCTTCATCATCTACTTGGTTTATGTAAATTTGGTTCCTGTAATTATTACAAAATTTATACCAATGGATAAAACAAATTTTATATTTTTTAATCAAGGTGTGTCTGAAGTGACGATATAATTTTCCGTTTTTGCAAATATCCTTCAATAAATCACTCATAGGGTGGCATTTTAATACATTTGTCTCGTATAATATCCGCTATCCGCTAGGTCTGTTTGAACAATGTTAGGCGTATGAAAATAATTATCTCAGCCGGTTTATTAATAATAATACCTTTAATCAATTTAATATAAATATTCTACATAATAGTTATACATTATTTCAAGTCTAATTATAGTTTGACTCTAATTAGTTTTTAAATTGGGGACCTTCGTCTAAAATGTAGTACACTGTATTTTACAGGGTCTGTAGTGCTGACCAATCTCAAGAGAGTTTGGATCTCTGTCTTTGATACTTACAGTGTCTGTAGTGCTGTGTGTATCTCTAGAGAGTTTGGATCTCTGTCTTTGATACTTATAGTGTGTGTAATGTTGTGTGTATCTCTAGAGAGTTTGGATCTCTGTCTTTGATACTTACAGTGTCTGTAGTGCTGTGTGTATCTCTACAGAGTTTGGATCTCTGTCTTTGATACTTATAGAGTCTGTAATGTTGTGTGTATCTCTAGAGAGTTTGGATCTCTGTCTTTGATACTTATAGAGTCTGTAATGTTGTGTGTATCTCTAGAGAGTTTGGATCTCTGTCTTTGATACTTACAGTGTCTGTAGTGCTGTGTGTATCTCTACAGAGTTTGGATCTCTGTCTTTGATACTTACGGTGTCTGTAATACTGTGTGTATCTCTAGAGAGTTTAAATCTCTGTCTTTGATACTTAAAGTGTCTGTAGTGTTGTGTGTATCTCTAGAGAGTTTAAATCTCTGTCTTTGATACTTACAGTGTCTGTAGTGTTGTGTGTATCTCTAGAGAGTTTGGATCTCTGTCTTTGATACTTACAGTGTCTGTAGTGTTGTGTGTATCTCTAGAGAGTTTGGATCTATGTCTTTATACTTACTATCTCTAGAGAGTTTGGATCTATGTCTTTGATACTTACAGTGTCTGTAGTGCTGTGTGTATCTCCAGAGAGTTTGGATCTCTCTCTTTGAATATATCAGCTTTTGTTCTAATAGTATAGTTGATATCCAGGGCTTTTTTGGCCTGATCAACTTCAAAATCACAGGACTGTATGTGGAATAATAACTCCATATCTGAAGCAAACAAGGAGATATATTAAATGTACTTTTTTCAGGAGAGAAATTAGCAATGTATATTTTTGAATTATCTATCGAAAGGTTATAATAATCAGTACCAAGACAGCGTTATGACGATTTTGTGAGATATACTAAGGCCCGTATTCAAATACGTTTTCCTAACATTCTCCTAACATTTTCCTAATATTCTCCTTACCTAGGTTTAGGTAAGGAAAATGTTTTTAAGCCCCGAAATTTAAATGATCGTTCCCGTGTTTTAAAAGTTTTTTAGAGGCTTCGCATGATTTTATTTAGTAAGAACCTAAGGTAGTTACGTCAAAAGGTGATACCATTGTAAATAACGAAATATATCGCAAAATATCAATGTTATTAACTTATTACCTGGATTTACGACACACTTAGTCATAAACAACAATGCGGCCTTGCTTTGGCGAATGTTAAATATATTGGAAACTTTATTTACTTATGTTTTCAGTAAACAGTAGAGTTAATACAAATACAATGTTCAATTATTGTAACAGCTTTCATACATAAAGCAGTATCAAGCGTTTCAAGTTTGATCGTGGACCAGGTTGTACGAATTCAAAGGTGTCTAAATGAAGACCTGTTAATCAGTGCAACACTGTTTTCATTTTGCTAAATCATTTACACAATTTTGTTTTTCGTATTTTGTCATAGAATTCATTTTTGTTTGTGTATACTTTTTTTGGTATAATAATGGCTGAATTATTCACACCGGACCAACTGAATTTCCTCTTTGAATCGATAGCCCGCCACAAACAGACCATAGAAAAAAAAAAATCTGATTGTGTGCGGGCCGAAGAAAAGAAAAAGGCTTGGGCGGAGGTGTTAAAAGAATTTCAGGGTAAATTCCCTAATAGTAAGGTAAGTGGATTAATAGTAACTTATATTATGTAAATTTATGTAGATAGTTATTAATACGACAAAGTGTGTCGTAAATCCTGGTAATAAGTTAATAACGTTGATATTTTGCGATATATTTCATTACTTACAATGGTATCACTTTTTGACTTAACTACCTTAGGTTCTTACTAAATAAAATCATGCGAACCCTCTAAAAGTCTTTTAAAACACGGGAACGATCATTTAAATTTCGTGGCTTAAAAACATTTTCCTTACCTAAACCTAACATTCTCCTTAAGGAGAATGTTAGGAGTTAAGAAAATGTTAGGAAAACGTCTTTGAATACGGGCCTTAGGTTTACGATAAAAATTTGTTTCGATAGGGTAGGGCAGGCTATCGTATGAGATAAGTAATTTTAGTGTATTATTTGGAGCTTTAAGTAATGACATATTTGCGTTGACAATTACCTGCTAGTAATTGTGGCAAATTACCTGCTATTGACTATGACAGCAAATTACTTGCTAGTAACTGTTGTAAATTGACTGCCAGGGGCTTTCGAATATTAAATGCTTGTAAGTACGGTAAATTACTTGTTATTGACTGTGGCAAGTTAGCTGCTAGCGACTATGGTAGCAAATTACTTGCTAGAGACTGGGGTAGTTTACTTGATAGTGAGTTTGCTAAATTACCTTCTTGTGGCTGCGATAAACTACTTACTTGTGCTTTGGACAAATTACTTGCAATGACTGTGAACAATGTACTCGTTAATGATTTGGCAAATTACTTGCTAGTGACTGGGGAAAATTATTTGCTAGTTACTGGAACAATGTAGTTTCTAGTGCTGTTGTGAAATATTTACTAGTGCCTTTGTCAAATAACTTGCTCATTACTCTGGCAAATCACTTGTTAGAGACTGTTGCAATATATTTTCTATTGCCTGGGACAAATTATCAGCTAGTGACTGAAGCAAATTACCTGGTAATAATTGCGGCATATGAGGTTGTGTTTCAAGCCAGATTCTCATCTCGGCTATCATATCCTGTTTTAATTTTTCATTCTTCTCGAATTCCTCCCTCAAACTAATTTTATACCAAGTCTCCATTGAAAAAATCTATCAAAATTAAACTTTTAATCAAAATTCAACAACGAGCTAAACGAGTCCGATACAGGGAGGATGAGCGTAGCGAATCCGATGTGATAAGTAAATGTTACGAACTACCCCCTACGCGATTTTTAAATTTTAATATAACACTTTTAGCGAATTTTCATAATGAAAATGACGCTTATGAGGTTGTTCGGATGACGGAAGTTGAGGGTGGGAGTGAGTGGAATCGGTTCCTATTGGCTTCCTGATAACAAAAATATATGTCCGAAAAAAGTTTATATATATATGTATATATATGTATATATATATATATATATATATATATAATATATATGTATGTAAGAGTTTCTACCCTTTCGTATGGCGAACGATAACTCTCGAAGGCGTTCTCAAATTGAAAGAAACTTTGCAAATCGCGAGATGTTGAGGAGGTTACGAGGCCTATTGTTTATAAAAACATTATGACGTCATCAACCAAAGTTATGACGTCATGAAAAAAAATTTTTTTTGAAACTTGAAATGGCTTTAAAACAAGGTATCTAGTATTTAGGTAGACGGCTAGCTGAATCGATTAAGACCAATTTCAGCTCAATCGAACCATCACAAATGGCGCAATTGGTATACATATATATATAATCTTGTATATATGTATACGTCTAGGTCAAAGACTCGTACGATATCTGTTGGGTTCAGTAGTGTTAGAAGGAGGGGATATAGTATAAAAGAGAAACCTCTACCTCTTGCTCCATCATGGTAAGCCTACTGTCCCAGAGAGACAGGGCAAAAATGGCTTCCACTGAACCACGCCGAGCTAAGCAGACCCGTAAAGAGGAAGAACATCGAAGTAGTCTTTATATGGTCGAAGTTATTCTAAAACGAATGCGACCAGTTTCAGCTCAATCGGACAATCCTAAGTGACGCAAACGGTATTTTTATTTTAAATAATCATGAATATATTTTTTTCAACCTTAAGATTTTACTCAAATAAACAATTGTTTACAAAAAAAATTTGACATTTTTCTTTAAATTTTATAAACAATCATAAATGTAAGTAAGAGTTGAAGTTGTCTTTATATGGTCGAAGTCATTCTAAAACCATTGCGACCGGTTTTAGCTCAATCAGACAATCTTTAGTGACGGAAACGGTATTTTTATTTAAAACAAAAATCATGAATAATATATTTTTGTTATAATGTATCTTAATTTTAATATTATAGCATACTATTAATAATAGAGTATTAATAAAATCTCAATTAGTAAAATCAAGTTTGTGAGAAAGCCACTCAGGCCCGCGAAGCGGGCCTGTGTGGAGAGGCTGTGAAAATTCGCTAGATACATGGCAAAATGCCATGTAACAAGAACAATAATGAAACAACACATAATACAAAACAACAACAATGTGGCCGCAAAGCGGCCACAGGGAGGCCCCGGGCCGCGAAGCGGCCCGGTGGGCCGACGCCGCGGAGCGGACGAGGCGCGAAGCGCCGAGGCCGCGTAGCGGCTACGGGCCGAAGGCCCGTATTTTAGTTGTGTTGTAAACTTTTTTAGTCACTATTCATATTTTTGTAAACTTGTGTAGTCACTATTCATATTTTTATAAACTTGTGTAGTCACTATTCATATTTTTATAAACTTGTGTAGTCACTATTCATATTTTTATAAACTTGTTACTCTTTTCAGTTATCAGTCATTCACTGTTAATACCTCGTTTCCTTTATCTATTATAATTTATTTTATCAAAATTATTTGTAAAATTAAAAATTACAAAATAGACACTTTTTTCAGATCATTTCTCCGTTTCTTTTACTCGATAAAATTCTTATCTTAACACAACTCAAAGGATATATCAATACTAAATTGTTTTGAAGCACTTTTCCAACAGCTTCCCGAGTTCACAGCTGATTGAGATAAAATAAAATTTATGTTAACCATTTGATTGATTATATATTTGTCTCGATAACGATGATAATAAAAAAACAGTTAATTTATTTAATTAATATAAATTTGCTAAAACTCATTAAAAATTAGTTGTTAATTTTAATTTCACGACCTACCGCAAAACCTTTACACTTTTAAATAGTTTGTTATTTTGTTTTTATTTCATATTTAACTTGTTTAATGTAAAATGGATTTAGTCTCGCACTTATTAGGATTCTTGTCTTCAAATTAATACGTAACAAATAAAGTTTTATACTATCTAATTTCTTTATTTATACTATTGTTCAATTATTTTTTTTTTTATTTTAATTATTATTTTTTGTTATTTTAATTATTTTTTTAATGTTATTTTAATTCGTATTTTATGTTATTTTAATTCGTATTTTATGTTATTTTAATTATTATTTTTTATGTTATTTTAATTATTATTTTTTAAGTTATTTTAATTATGATTTTTTTGTGTTATTTTAATTATTATTTTTGTTATTTCCGTTGTTGTATGTCTTGTAGAAAATAGATTACTGCTATGCTGGAGTATCATTTGTGAATTTGTCTATTTACATACACATGACATGCATGTGACATATGATATTTGTCTATGACATATATTTTTAGTTACATTTGTGTCAATAATTATGAAAATTAACCTTGGCTGTTGAGTTTCAAGTGTGCAGTCGTTCGCCTCGCGTTTAACTGTTTTTTATAATTTTGAATAATTATTTTAATTACTTGTATTTTTAATTAGTTTTTTTATTGTTGTCGTCTATTTTCTACTTTACTTTCTGTATAAATAATATTATTTTATTATGAATTGCTTGTTCAGGTGTTCCGTAATTCCTTTTGCCAACAAATTATTGATTTTATTTGTTTTTTTTTATTTTCTGATGCTTGAGACTTTTGATAGTCGACATTTCGATAATATGGAATTGGTTATTTACGTACCAAGGGAGGAAACAAAGTCATTACGCCCCGGTTTTTTGTTGGCTCCTGAGGCGTAAGCTGAGGGAAACATTATGTTTAAACCCAAAGGCGTAGCAGAGGAGTTTATAGTGATGGTTCGTGAGGCGGAGCTGAGAAAACCAGGAAGTTAGGAAATTAAGAGGGGTGTAACAACTGTTTTCCTTTAGGAGGGAGAAAAAATTAACTTTCCGCCCTTATTTTCAGGGAGGAAAAACGTTCGATTCCAGTCCGGGAAACATTGTTTTTATCGTTTTACTCTAAACCGGGGCATTTACTAATATTTTTATAAACAGATGCATGCATTATGATATTTGCTACTGTTTTAGTGTGTTTTGATAATGTTCCAACGTCTTAACTGGAAAAACGTATAATTTTTACTTAAATACAAACTGTATTTAACTTTTATTTATTCAAAAGTACCCCAAAAAACTAGTAAACAATCAAATAGTCTCGTTTATTATTTCATATTGTTGGTTCATATTATTGTTGTTTTGGTCTAAACAACCAGTGTTGCAGTTATTCATTGACTTAAAACTTTTGTTTTTTTTAACAACCAAAAATAAAAAATCTACATAAAAGATCAAATGAAACGAAGATAATGTTTATATACTTGATAAATATGTTCATTGCTTGGGAAGTATTTTGAATAAAAATCAGTGGTAAATAATTTTATCTCCAGAAGAGTAATAATCAAAACATTTTGGGGATGGTTTTTATGTAATTATACCGTCATTATAACCCGGCGGAATATATTTATATATGTCATATATGACAGACGATTTATATAATTATGAGTTAAAACAATTAAGAGTTGTGTACTTTGCTCTAGTAAACTCGCTTCTCAGCTATGGCATTATTGCTTGGGGATCTGCTCCTCAATCTAACTTGTCTCCTTGATAGTAGCACAAATATAATTTAGAGTAATCCACAAAAGCTCCCAGAGAAAGCTGTAGTCATCTATTAAGTCATTCAAAGTACTTGGATTGAGAGAGATGTTTGAATTAGCGTCCCTGGTTCGTTTATATAGTGGCAAGCATAATATTAAAAAATAGAACATTTAGTAGGTACTAGGATGCTAAGAGACAACTCTATCAAATACCATACTACAGATCCACTACAGCCCAGAGGCATTGGAAATATACTAGTGTCGCAAAATATAATGCTCTCCTATCATTTACAACAAGCTGATAATGCAAAGAAATTCAAAGAAAAATAAATCTTACTTTATAGAAAAATTATTAATCAAGAAGGATTAAAAAATTTAAATAAATTACAATAATATTATTTAATAATTGATAGACTTATTAATTTATTTTATTATTATATTATATTTTTTATTTATTTATTTTTTTTTGTTTATTTATCTACTTAAAATATTAACGTACAAATCAGGATTTTATTTGAATATAATTTGGTAAGACCTTACAATTTTATTTTTTATTTTTATTTTTTTTTATTTTTTTATTTATTTTTTTATTTTTTATTTTTATCTACTATAAAACATTATATTACATAACATTAAACTAGAGTTAAAAATTATTTTTATAAACTTTTGGAACTGTTAATGATTCCACGGTTCTCTTAACTCCATACCCCTTCCCACGCCACAAGACTTTAGTCTTATTAGTGGGAGGTGATTCCAGGTTGACTAATTAATAAATTAATTTAATTTTAGTTTTACTATATTCAAACCTTTGTTATAAACAAATAATTTTAATTTATATAAAATGTAAAATGTAATTATATTATTAAATAAGGAATAATTAAAAAAAAAAAATAAAAATAATAATTTTTATTTCCCGCCGGGTTATAATCCAGCTTAGCCAACTTAATTATTGAGTAGTTAAATTTACAGATTCAAAAATTACGTAAAGAATTTTGAGTAAACAAGTAATGTTGGCAGCACTGATTCATTTAATCCCAGCTGACTGTAAACAATAATTTCTTTACCAATCTTTTTGACGATAATACCTACTTTTTTTACTAAGTTTTTTCTTATCTTTCAAGTAATATTCCTGTAATATTTATCATAAAAGGATTTAGTGCAGTTGTGTACGATGGAAAGTGATAATGAAATGATAGTAAACGACATAGATGAATTGTTTCCCGATATCCTCGATAATCCTCAACCGTCTTGTATAGATGACGAAGCAAATACGGTTAATTGTACATATAATTTTATTAATAGAGCATTTATGTATTATATATTTTTGTTTATTATGAAATTGTTTGTTATGTATGTATGTGGTTATGTTGTATGTTAATATAATATTATACATGTTTTTGTTAATTTTGCATAAAATAGTATAACTATGTTTCACTGATTTCTATATAAACAAAACAGTTTTTTTATTTCATATATATTCTTTTTCCTTCTGGAGAAAAAATGTTGTATGCACCACGTGAATAATGCCCTATTATCTCCCTCGGCAAGCCTGGGAGCTAATTGTAATTAATCCCTCGCTAAAGCCTCGGGATTAAAATAATAATTCCCTCGGCTTGGCCTCGGGATTTATAAATCATGATTCCTTCGGCTTTCAGCCTTAGGAATCATTACAGTACCAGGGTATAATGGGGGTCATTATTCACTAGGTGCATAAATACTATTATTTCTAAGCAAATAATATTATTCATGTTGCATTTTTTCCATTGAAAGGACAAATAAAAAACAAAATGAACACGCAGAGTAATGTCCATTTCTGCACGTCATGGTTATCATATCAGGTCAAGTTAAAAATAACACATCATTTTATTTTATTATATTTTATAATCTTTTTGATTTAAAATAATTAATACAATTTTAAACATTGTTACAAAGACATTTAAATATATTAAATTATTGAAATGAAGAAATAGTTATTTATGCACCAAGGAGTATAAAATTCTATTATTTCCCTGACCATTTAGTAGGTTCCTAAGGCGTAAACCAAAATATTTAACTCCCGAGGCGAAGCAGGGGCTTTATATGTTTAACTCCCGAGGCGTAGCCGAGGATGGTAATTGTGAGGGGTACAATAGCATTTTACTCTCAAGGTGCATACAAGATTTTATCTCCAGACGTTGATTTTATTTTAATATATATTGTTATATTTTATCCTAATTTTTTTTGGACGTGTTTATTGACCTACTCATAAAGATATATACTAGAGAGGGCATTGCCTATCTTAATATATTGAGAGACCTGAAACATCTTTTTGGGGCTTTCAGGGGGCTCTGTGTAACCTCATTAAAACCTCCTCTAAGAGTTTATTCCGGTTTTAATAAATCAATTGTTTTTGGCTTCCGCTCATTTTTTGTGTTTTGAATTGTTTTTAGACGTTATGCTATATAAGTTATTGTAATTTTGTACTGATTATTTGATAATATTTTTAGCAAAGGTATTCAGGTTACATTTTCGGTGTTTCAAAATTTAACCTATAGGGCCTCTCTAGTAATATATCTCTATGGAACTACATGTCTTTGCAATTAGAGAATTTAAATATATAAACTATTCCGCCATATTAGATTATTTGCTATTGCTGTTAATAATTATCATTTATGTGATTGTACTTTATTTGTTTCAGGTAAGTTTTATATTGCTCTTGTATTCACTATGGTATTTATTTGTCTCGGTGAGTTATATTCACGTTTAATTTCTAATTCAGTTATTTATTTTATTAAGTTTTTTTAATTAATTTAATTTTATTAATTATTATAGATAGCAATGGTATCCAAGCTTCGTTCGGAATATTGTTTTTTTAAGGGTGGCTGTAAAGTAGGCACTTAACATCCTCGAAAATGTAGGAGAAAAGTGTTTTTTACCGTGTGCAACAGTTCCGTAGTTTTTTACTGTCGGTGACTACAAAAACCACAATGTTCCTCAAATGTCCACTTGGTAGTTTATTTCAAGGTTTACCTTTCTTCTTTCTCTTACTTTTTCCATGTAAATAATCAAACGAACGATTTTGTCAACAAAGTTTTGTAATTTTCGGAAAGTGAGTTATTTATTATCAAGTGTTTGATAATCATAGATATTAATTCAGACATTTATTACGAATAATTTATTTAGTATGCCATAGACACTGCTGCTTCTATAAGCAGCAGTGTCTATGGCATACCAGTAAGTAATGTGATATAATATTCGCTTGAAGTCATTACCTAACCTCCCTCACAAAGCGAGTTAGGTTCGATTTCCTCTCGCAGCTTACCTCTATTCTACAATATTTCGTTATTTATAATATACAACATTATACTTATGTTGACTCTAAAACTTTAATTCTATCTCAAGTTAGATTTACTTAATTTAATTAATAATTGATTCATAGTAAAAACTTTGCCGCAATAAGGCGCCAGTGCTTGGAGCCTTTCCATATCCTTAAAAATTTACGTGTTGCTAATTTTGAACTTCTGTTGTTACTGCTGTTTTCTATTGTTTCCATGGATTGATTGTTGATCTTGCGTAAAATGTTTCAATATAGGGAATTGCTCGTGGAACTGGTCTCAGGTTCCTTCAGATCCGAGTGGTACGAGGAACCTGGTCTCAGGTTCCTTCAGATCCGAATTGTACGAGGAACTGGTCTCAGGTTCCTTCAGATCCAAATTGTACGAGGAACTGGTCTCAGGTTCCTTCAGATCCAAATTGTACGAGGAACTGGTCTCAGGTTCCTTCAGATCCGAATTGTACGAGGAATGGTCTCAGGTCAGATCCAATTGTACGAGGAACTGTCTCTCTTCAGATCCGAATTGTACGAGAACTGGTACCTGGTTCCTTCAGATCCGAATTGTACGAGGAAATGTTCTCAGGTTCCTTCAGATCCGAATTGTATGAGGAACTCGTCCCTGGTTCCTTCAGATCCGAATTGTACGAGGAACTGGTACCTGGTTCCTTCAGATCCGAATTGTACGAGGAACTGGTACCTGGTTCCTTCAGATCCGAATTGTATGAGGAACTCGTCCCTGGCTCCTTCAGATCCAAATTGTATGAGGAACTCGTCCCTGGCTCCTTCAGATCCGAATTGTACGAGGAACTGGTCTCAGGTTCCTTCAGATCCGAATTGTACGAGAACTGGTCTCTGGCTCCTTCAGATCCGAATTATTAACAAAGACTAAAACGAATTAAAATGGATGCAAAGAAAGTAATGTTTAGTCGGTTCTGCTCGACTGACTGACATACTACATTCTGAATGTATAAGAATGTAGTATTTTGTCTGTCACGCTCTGATAGTTTGCTTCATCTTATTGTTTTTGTAATTTTCGTTACTACGCTGGCACAGCTGACAAGGTTAATTATAACCATCACGTGTTAATCATCCTGTTTAATTAATTTAACAAATAAATGGTATTTATTCGTTTCCGTACTTTCATCCTTTACGGTCAGAGAATAACCTGGGATATCCGTTTATAGTTATTAATTTTCTAGCTGGTCAAGTTTGATTTCTGAGGCCAAACATAAAAGAACCATATTATTTAAATTCCGAGTGTTGCCGAGTTTTTGCATAGCTACAAAATAATTCTGACGCGGAGTTTCGCAAACCGGACGAATTGACTTTTAAGTGTGTGCTTTTTTGCGTAACAAAAGCGTTTGCTGCTTATTTTCCGGTTTATTCTTTATAATCTGACCTGTTGCATTACTTCTTGCTGCACATTTTTTCCTATATTTTACGAAGGTGAAGCGCTAAAACTTTTTAATGTCAGATTATCCAAGCTTAGAGTGTGTACGAATAATGCTGTGTTCTCATTTATGATTTATGCATTTATAATAATGCTGTGCATTCTCATTTATGATTTATGCCATTTATACGAATAATGTTGTGCATTCTCATTTATGATTTATGCCATTTATACGAATAATGTTGTGCATTCTCATTCATGATTTTTGCCATTTATACGAATAATGCTGTTCATTGTCATTTATACGAAGAATGCTGTGCATTATCGTTATGATTTATGTCATTTATGCAAATAATCCTGTGCATTGTCGTTTATGCTAAGGCATAAACCTGAAACATGATAAAAAATCGGGTACTGGGTAACTCGGAACTTTAACTCATCACATGAGATTCGCTTCATTTATCCTTACAATTACGGACTCGCTTCGTTTGTCCTTAGAATATACAAGATGTTTAATTTTTACTGCAACACGTATTCGAACTCGCCTCTCTCGTCCTCAGATAGTAAATACATCCATTTCATTCCCAGTGGTCACCAACCAGGCACTGACCACGCTCGATACTTCTTAACTTTTACGATCAAACAATAATCATAGATGTACTTGTCATATTGAAACGAAACTTAGTGTATTTATTTATTACGTTATGCTATACACTGGTACCGAATCTCAACTAAATCGGATTATTTTTAGATTTTTTATCATTTTTTAAAATACATACTCAATTTGAGTTCGCTAATAATGAGATGAAACTTGGCATTTATGTTAGTTTTTACAATGGCTACATTCTTACCAATTCTCAAATTGATTGCAACATTTTACCGAGTTTTATGATTTTTAGGAATTTTTGCTGAGTCATTATTGCGGGTTAATGACGTCTTAAAAGAAAAGTTTTCCGAATAGCACAACTTCACTTATAGACTTTATAGGGTAAATACACTTAAAGATTTTTGTGGGGTAAAAGCACCACCAGTATCCGGTACCCTTAAGGCGAGTTTTTTTGTTCTTTTAGCTCTTACTCTCCTTGTAATAAAGCTAGGAAGTGGAACAAAAATATTTTTGTCATCGGTAATAAATACACTTTAACGAAGTGTGATTGTTTTTTATTCAAACATAACTATATTCATTAAAAAAATGTTAATTACAAAAAATAGGTTGACCCAGTACCCGGCACCCCCTATGTACCGCTACCTAATGGATATTTCGCTATTTTATTTTCATTCCTTCTTTTAATATTATTAATTAATACGTCCTATATAACGATACCTATAAACTTAGGCTATGAAAGGCTATAAACTTATTATATAGAAGATGTTTCAAAATATCCTTCATCCGTCAGAAATAGTATGTCTGGGATAGTTAATTCTCTCAGAGGTCGAATTGCCAATATATTTTTCAGATTATATGAAGGGAGGAAAGGTGAATAAATATGTTTCTTCATGAACAACAGAACGAACCAATGTAGTCCAAGCTATTGAGTTTATTAAATAATCTATATACGTGATTTTGATGCGATTTTGATTTTGATACATAGATACGATGATTTTTGTTCGGGACTAGCCCTACCATCTAAGTGTTTAAATTGAGAACATGAGCTAAATCATGTATTGTCTTCTAATTAAGTGATTTACCTTCCCCTGGAATAGGACATTCACTGCTAAACCTGGAATACTTTGTCGTATTGCTGATATAGCATTTTTTAAATTCTTTGCTCGTGTAACCATCTATTAACCTGGTTCTCATTTTAGATTTACTGCACCAGCTAATTTAGCTAACAATGAAAAAAGATAGAGAAAAAGTGGTGGTGATACAAGTTTCCTTTTGAGTTTTGCAATTTTGATTTTATAATTTTTTGTCATTTCACACAAACCCCTTTCTGGAGATTAAATTTGTGCCAATCATTTCATTAACAATTCAATTTCTTGGACCGTGCTGTGTTGTGAATTTACTCCCTTCATAGACAACATTCAGCAATACCGAAGGCACCTATTTCTATAAATCAAACACCTAAATTGGAATTTTGGATTCAACAATTAACATAGTCATGTTTTGCTTAGCTATAGTTAATGTATTTTGGAAGTCTGGTGCAGGCATTCTACTTACTCACCACGAGCAACTATTAACAAAATTTATCACTACTGTACCTATTTCTGTCATTGCTCGCTTGGCCCCATTTATTTGATTTATGTATAAATACATGGTATGGTATTTATTTGTAATATATTTGTTTTTGTTGATTTCTTAGCTGATATTACTGTTCCCGAGCTAGTAAGTTGTACTGAGTGTAGGCTAATCGTAACTAGTCTCACTTTAGCCCAAACGATTTTGTTATTTTACAAATAATGAAAGTCTTTTCCGCTGTTCAAATTAAATATTTTTTTTCCACTAATAATAACTATCTTTCTCCCTATAAATCTCTTAATAACTATTTACTATGTGTCAAATAATCAATTTATGCCACATTACTTTTTTTAAGAATAAAAATTTTGTGTTGGTTTGGCTTAAAGGCCACACAGGTATCACGCCCTGAGAAAAATAACTTTTTTTTATAAATAATTGTATTAATTTTTAATACACTTATTTTCTTTTCTTTAGTAAACCCCATCCAAACCATTTATCTGTTTAAAAGCATCCGAACCATTTTTGACTTAAGTTTCTTTTCTGTTTATTTCAAGTATTTGTCTCCTAGTATTTTGCTTTTGTCTGTTTAAAACCATCGAAACCATTTTCCTTTTTGTTTTTTGCTTTTTTCTCTTTTTTTCATTTCCTATATTCAAAACATTTCCCATCGTCACGGTTTTTCGTTTCTGTCTGTTCAAAACCATCCGAACAATTTACTCCTTGATCTTTTGCTTTCGTCAACTCTAAGATTCTCTTCTTGCTTGAAGAATCCCGCGTAATCCTGTAGCTTCTTGTGTGTTTCAACTGTAACAAATCAGATCTAATCTCAGTTATGGTTAATAGTATTATAAGCCACTAATCTAATAATTAACGCTGACCAATACAAATAATGTTACTTTTATTTTGGGGCCAATAAAAGAGAGTTTAGGCTAAGGGTCTTCAAACTTTTTCCTTGGAGTTAAGTACTTTTTCCTCATTAAAAGATAAGTAAATTTTTTTTATACCTTATGTGTTTTACTTTTCAAAAAATTATTAAACTTATTAATTTAAGTACCTCGATAGGAGTACGTTTACGCCAGAGGAGAGATAGAACAGCGTAAGGTTTCTCTATATTTCTGGAATGGGGTGGTACTTCTGTAGATGGTTTTCCCCATGTGTTTGACTCCATTAAATTAATTTGTCATAATCGGGTGGAGTGATGCATTGAGCAAAACTTAGTATTAGCCCTTTTGTAGTAGTAGTAGTAATATGGAGGGGGGTGGTAGTAACTACCAAGCAAGTAGGCCACGTTGTTAGGCCCTTTTTGCCAGCTTCCTAAGATAGTGTTCTACTCCTTTCAATTTCAAGTGTAGGTATATTTCATCTAATCTAAACAGAAGAGGCGTGGATTTCTATGGTTAATTATACATTTTTTCTTTGACTCTTATAGTCTAGTGAAAACTAGGAACAACACGTGCCCACGCTGTTAAACCAAACCTCCATACACTTTAAACTACAAGGCAGACACACTATAGTGTTATAATAAATCTACTATGAGGTTCCTAAATTTTGCCTATACCCCGTTTCATTTAGGGTAAGGGATCATTAACGAGTACCTGAAAACGCACATGCTCGAGACCACCGGCTTTACGTCCCTTCTGAAGGACGTGGTACGCAGAATTTTTATCCCTCATAAAAATGCCAGAGGCCCGTGCTGGGATTGAACCCATGACTAAATAAACTCGGAAGTTTAAAGTCCATTCATTCTGTGTATTGGCCGCGTACCTTAACCACTACACCACGGGTGACTTCCTCTAAAAGGAAGGGAGTCAAAAGGGGAATTAAAAGGGTTGATTGACCCTTTTAATAAACTATCTTATGGGATGTAGGACATCATAGATGGATTCACAGTACTCTACAAAACTGTTATAAACGGTCACCGATGCGAAGCATTGAAACTGACGATCGCTTCTCACCCGAAAAAGCTGAATTCATTATGTACATTGACGCGATGACAACCGGAAGACTTAACCTTCATTGATCCTACCTTGTCTTTTGCTAATAGAGGCCCTCATATCACGAAGGCCTCACTTCATGAAGTAATGACAATTTTAGCTAGATTCATGGTTAAATGAGTTTTCGGGTACACTCTCACCTTCCACTCTAGGTAATATTGTAGAGTGCTATGTGGTAGAATGCTAGTCTCTCTCTACTGTAGGTACAAGGCAAAGTATTGTTTAATCCACTTTTGTTTGAAAAAGGTACAACAACTTTAACTGTGATTTCGGTGCCATAATTTAAGTTTATGTATATCTAAATTAATTAAATTATTCGCAAACAACTTAACCAAGTGTTACCTGATAATTCTTTAATAGGGCCAGCATTACCCCCGTACTCTATCGGTATTTTATCTCTTTTAATTCCATGATCGTAAACGTCTCGTATCTGGATGAAAATGAATCTGAAATATTGATCATTGTTAGTACCTTGATCTTTAATAGACAGTCGTACTTATTTCCCTTGGTTGGCAGCCCTGTCTGGTGATGTTGATGATTCCGTTCCTATTGTGTGGATTTTGTGACAAAAAAGTAATTGTGTTTTAATTTCATTGTTTTTTCTATTATTGAGTTTAAAGATGATACTAATATTAAATGATTAAAGATGTACTAAGTGAAAATAACTCCTCCTGGTAGGCGAATGAGATGTTAAGTAAGGCACGCTTATGAGGATGTTAGTAAGGACGAAGGAGTGAAAAAATTACTTTGAATTACGCTTATGAGGATGTTAGTAAGGACGAAGGAGTGAAAAAATTACTTTGAATTACGCTTATGAGGATGTTAGTAAGGACGAAGAGTGAAAAATTAATTAGGAACTACGCTTAGAAGGATGTTAGTAAGGACGAAAGAGTGAAAAATTAATTCGAATTACGCTTATGAGGATGTTAGTAAGGACGAAGGAGTGAAAAAATTAATTAGAATTACGCTTAGAAGGATGTTAGTAAGGACGAAAGAGTGAAAAATTAATTCGAATTACGCTTATGAGGATGTTAGTAAGGACGACGTAGTGAAAAAATTACTTTGAATAACGCTTATGAGGTTGTTAGTAAGGACGAATGAGTGAAAAAATTACTTTGAATTACGCTTATGAAGTTGTTCCTAATCATGCTCTTAGAGTTGCTAGTATGGACAGTTGAGTATGGAACGCCATTGACTTACACTTGAGGAGTTGTTGGTATGAACATAGAAGAGAAGTGATTCCTACTAATTATTTAACTCCAATAAGCTATTGGAGTTATAGATAATTTTATAACATTATTGCTTAACTCCGTTTAGCAATAACGGAGCAATATTTTTATTTTTAATAAATTAGAAGCACTAAGGATGAATTGAATACTTACACGTTTACTAGTTCTCTCGTTCAGCAAAGGTTTAATTAGCATCATGACTTTATCTATTATACTGCCTGCTGTGTTGATCATGTGGAATGAGATGAGTTTAGTTGGGGAGCCTTCCTGAAATGGCAAATTAACTTAGAATCAACCTTCATCTAATATATATTTGTAAAAATTAAATCAATTTTCGCTAGGCCAGGATATTTAGAGTAATGGATGGACTCGAGGCTGCAAACACTTTTTAGAAAAGCCATTAAAATCGAGCCGGAGCGGACTATTTACATCCGGACTACACACACTGAATGTAGAATTCATAGCTCTTGTCACCAGGCGATACAAACCATGCTCAAATTAAGGCATTTAATGCCTAGTCATTGCTAACCAAGATTAAAGATACATGAGGTAGTCAGATAAGATATAGTAGTAGTCAGATTAAGTTAATGCTTCACCTCATTACCCACTTCCATATCCACTACCACCACTAACCACCAATAATCACTCAGCATGACCTCTCCATGACTCTAATAACCTCTCCATGACACTACTATAACTCCTATCACTACCTCTGACCACTAATAACTACTCAACAACACTACCTCACTATAACCTTTCCATGACACTACTATAACCACTATCACAACCTCTTACCACTACCTCATAACTTTAATCTTGTTTAAATTGTTTGGTCTATAACCTTGTACCTGTTGCAATTTTTAGTATACCTGTAAAAATTTCATAAATTGTCGAGAACCTCCCAAAGGTACATTGATGAGATGGGATATTGTGAAACCTCTGACGTCTATGATTGCTATTAGTCCTGGTGCTGTTCCATACTCTATTCTCATGTAGTCCATGATTAGGAGACTATATCTATAAATACGTGTTGTATGAGAAGTCAATAGATGTTACTTTTAATTATTTTTATTTTAATAATATTACTTAATTTTGAATTATAGTACGACACACACACGGCTAAAATCAGTTGACAGCGCGGAAAATAGTTTTGGGGAATCAATAAAGTTGGCCATCTAGGACTGACCTCATTGGCTCCCTCGCATTATTTTTCCACTCTGTCAACTGATTTTAGCCGTGTGTCGTATTACAAGTAATACCATTAAAAATATAAATGATTTAATTAATGCTATTACTATTTATACTTGTGTGTGTCTCCATAATACTAGATGAGAGTTAGTTTAGGGCTCAGAAGGGAATTAATTGCAAAGAAAATTAATGTATAGAATTTTCTTTGCATGAGTTAGCTTCATTAAACATGAATATGCTACGTGTAAGTAGTGAAATATAATCGAAGAATCAGCTACTGTCGATACTTGCTGTTGGATAAGAATATCGCTGGACCGGTTTCGGCATAACGCCATCATCAGCAGGCGGGGCAACACTCGAGCTCTTTACTGATAAAGTTATATCTGATATAATTTTATTAGTTGAGAGCTCGAGTGTTGCCCTGCCTGCTGATGATGGCGTTATGCCGAAACCGGTCCAGGGATAGTCATATCCAACTGCAAGTATCGACGGTAGCTGATTCTTCGATTGCTTCTTTAACTTGCGGTAAGTACAACCTTTTTAATTTAGTGAAATATAGTTTATTTAATCTAATGAAATCTAGTCTCATCTGTGCCCTAAACTAATCCTCATATAAATATTATGTTAATTGAAATAAAAATATTAGATACGGGGTATTTGCTTATTCATAACTTCGGACTGACTTGGCTTGTCTTCAGAATGTCTTGATTTCTTACACATTGTAGGTGGAATGATTCTTCTTAACACTAGAATGTAATGTGGTAGTTTCATTATTCCTACTGCGAGAATGTGCTTCTGTGATTTGTCCAAGTATCTTCTTTATATAATAATGACCGTGCCGTTAGAAAAGTGAGAACAATGTTGTAGTAAGGAGAGTTAGTTCTATACCAACCGCTAGAGACCAGCACCGACATAATCTCTACTTTCTGTCTGACGCTCCTTTATACCTTCCGACGTTCTATACCTATTACATTCTTTGGTATGAATAAAAATAGACGAGCTTGCGATTTTTGGAGCTTGAGGCGTCATGTATGTTTGTATTTTTCCTCTTAAACTTAAACAACTTAGGTTACTTTAGATGGATTGTTGCATCTTGTTTATTAGGGTTACAATTCAAGGGTTGGCAAGATAGTTTTACCTCATAGTGTGCGTAAAATCGTATTTATCCGAATCCAAATTCTCCAAGCGTCCCATTATGCAATGATTTCCTTCATCGTCTACTTGGTTTATGCAGATTTGGTTCCTGTAAACAATGTGTTTACCTGTAAAATTTCTAACATATAAAATTAGTTATAGAGCTCGCTAGAGTGCTACTAAGGTTAAAACTCGCTAGATTAATGTCAGTATATGATTAACAACCTGAAGCAGTACCATTATTACTTGTTACCAAATTGTTTCCGAATTTTTCGTTGGAAATGAGCATATTGAATGCGAGTAAAAATATTTTTATTGCGGGCTTAACATCTTATAAGTAAATTATAAAATTAGCAATAAGTAGAGTTATAAATTTTTGAATTCACAAAAGTTTAAACTAGGATGTACAATTGTTTATATAAAATATACTAAGAAACAACAACACAATACAAGATCTTATAATAAAAAAAAAAATAAATGTATTATTTAAGATTATAACGCTGAGAATTAACTAAAATTTAATAGTTCTAAAATATGACCATAAAAAATATCGAGACATGGCAAAATTAAAAAGTTACCAGAAATATAATAAGAAGTAGTTATTTATCCCACAGTGTATATAAAATTATAGTCATTATTCCATAATAGGAAATACACAGCCTTATGGACACAATATTTTTCGAGAGTCACCTGGGAAATGTAACTAGCAAAAATGCAATGTTACATCTGGGATTTGTCCATCATTCGACATTCGTCTTATTGATGCTTCGATATAATGACATGTCCCACTCTGTTTCGTTACGTCTCATATAATAAGCATATATCATTTGATATACGAGTTTTTGCTAAACATGAACCGCACAATTATCGCCTTGATGGGCGTTCCATTGTATTGAACAATCAATGATGGCAAATTGACATATTGGGTTAACTATTCATTTTTTGCAAAACTTGATAATATCAAACGACGTTTTACGAATATAAACCTCAGTTTATCTTGATTTTGAAACTTGGGCCTATCTAAAGGATCAATAATGATTTCTCTGTTAGCCTTAACACCACTGAACCCTCGAATGATAAGAGATGGTGCGTGTCATGTCATATGTGTACACTTACAGTGTCTGTAGTGATGTGATTGTTTCTAGAGAGTTTGGATCTCTGTCTTTGAACATATCAGCTTTTGTTCTTATGGTATAGTTGATATCCAGGGCTTTCTTGGCCTGATCAACTTCAAAATCGCAGGATTGGATGTGGAATAATAACTCCATATCTGAAACAAACAAAACATTATTAAAAAATTACACTCCAATGTAGTTGAAGCGGCTGTGGCAATACCTGAAGATGAGTGGTTATCAGTCTAAGGACCAGTGATGACAGTTCGAGCATATACCACAGTATAAGTTGATGGATTTTATATTATGACACGAGCGAAGCGAAAGATATAAATTACTTTCTCAGGAACTAAAGAAATAATAAGGTTGAGCGTAACAATCCAGTTGAGATGAGACAATGTTTTGAGGTTTTCCAATTCGATTTTAACCTTACCCCTATTTCTCTTCCTTTCCGATTATTTAGCATTCAAAATTACCTTCTAATGATTGTGTCAAATTACCTGCTAGTGAGTAAATAACCCGATTGTGACTAGAAAATGACTTGCTGATGAAAGAAAGTGCCAAATTATCTGCTTGAGACTTTAGCGAAATTACCTACTTGTGATTAAGTCATATTGCCTACTAGTGACTGTGGCAAATTACCTGGTAATAGTTGCGGCAAATGCGGTTGTGTTTCAAGCCAGACTCTCATCTCGGCTATCATCTCTTGTTTTAATTTTTCATTCTTCTCGAATTCCTCCCTCAAACTAAGTTTATACCAAGTCTCCATTACGGAGAAACTTTATTTACATTAAATTTGTATTCCAATTTCTTGGATGACTCGATTTGTCTGAAAAAATAAGACGAAATATTTGTATATTCTTGTTAATTCTTCTTGGTTAATTCTTGGTAGTAAGTTTCATCTTTCTATCACAGTAGGAGTTGATAATAGCACACACACACTCGCATCTTGCTCAAAACCATTCAGAAGGTTATGGATAATTCAGTTAAAATGATTAGCGTAACGATTACGATGTAGTGAGGAAAAGTTCCGAGGTACCCCATATCCAATTTTTCTTCTATATAATAATCGTTTAGTGTCATATAATCATCGTTTTGTACCATGTTATCATCGTTAGTCCTTAAAAGCTTTTAATAGAAGGTATACAATATATTATTAATTAATATTAATAACTGGGGATGAATATTTTAAGCACTCACTTACCTGCAGAAAACAATAATGTTTTAATTTATATCATTTAATACTACCGAGTTTTGCAAAACATAAATAGTTGACACACAACAAGTATGAATAGTTGTCTCTCGCACAATTATAGAATGTTTTAATTACGTGTAAAATTAATTTTTTCGACAATAGGCTGAAAATGGAATCGTAATCTGTTTTCCGTTTGAAAAATGTGATCACGTTTAAGTGTGAGATCCTAATTAGATACTAAACCCTGCTGACAGTTTTTTATTGTGCCCCACCTTGGCTAAATGCCTACGGAAGACCATGGGAAACATAATAAAAATTGAATAATTTGGGAAAAAAATTATATAACAATTACAATATTAGCATGTGAATATGGTGCATATACAAAGCGTGTATGATTTAATAAAATATAGTTATTATATTAGCGAATTTTTATTAAAAAATTAATCGCTTATGAGGTTCTTTAGATACAATGTTTAAAATAGTTTATAAGATTTTAAAATTGTTATATACATAGAGATATATACTAGAGGCGGCATAGCCAATCTCAATACATTGCGATGCCTTAAACATCATTTTGGGGCTCTCAGGGTCTCTGTGTAACCTTATTGAAACCTCCTCTGAGTGTTTTTAAGGTTATTATGAATTTATTATTTTTGTCTTCCCGCGCATTGTTTGTGTTTTGATTTGTAATTATGACGTTCTACTATATAAGTTACTGTAATTTTTTATTGATTATTTGATTATATTTGTAAGCAAATGTGGTCAGTGGTCAGGTTACTTTTTTAATGTTTCACAATTTAACTTATAGGGCCCCTCTAGTAATAATATCTCTATGGTTATATATGTATTATCAAATAAATATATATAAAACGATAAAAATATCATTAAAAGAACACACGATGAAATATGAAACTTAAATAAGACAAAAAACTTCATATGGACCTCTATTTTAAATTATAAAAGCTTTTAAGGAGGAATAGGTCCAAAATAATATATAAAACTAATTTTGCCGAGCTTTCGATGTAATGTTATCTTTTTCGAGGCTTATCATAATAAATAATAACAAATAACAGTTACATGGTTTGCTAACAAATAGATGTTTGAAGAACAACCAAGGCGTTTTTAATTGTAGATCTTTGTTTAGAACTTAATATAACTTAACAAAATTGTTACCTTTTTTGTTTTTAACTAAATTATTTGTCTCTTACTCTAGTTGTTGTCCAAACATCTATTTGTTTGCAACCATGTATCGGTTTTTTGTTATTATTTATTATGTTAAGCCTTGAAAAAGATAAAATTATAGCGAAAGCTCGGCAGAATTAGTTTATTTATAATTTTGGACTTATTCCTCCTTAAAACTTAAATAGAGATCGATTTGACGTGAGTTTTATTTAGACAGAGGAAAGGAAGATACCGAATCTCCACAGATTGGCTTGTGCATGCGTGCAAATGAAAAAAAATCATTGTAATTATTAATAATATTTACAATAATACATAAAATTGTAATAAATCGAAAAACAATGCAACTGAGTTAAACTATGCAACTGAAGTGTAAATCTTTACGTACTAAATATGTACAATAAGTTTCGTTTTAATACGTACATCCATGATTTTGATTGGATCATAAATTTAAACAGCATTGAGCGTGATCAGTGGAGTATGGGTGACCGCTGAGAATGAAACGGATGCATTTACTATCTTGGGACAAGCGAAGCGAGTCTGAGCATAACGCCGATCTAATGAGGAAAAGTTCCGAGGTACCCCTTACCCGATTTTTTGTAACTATTATCTTAATGGGGTTGTTTTCATATCACTTAAAATTAGGTCATAGTATATTAATGTTTTAGAAACTCCATACCATACTCCATACTGCCTTAAAAAATTGAAAACCAATATCGCCATATTTCAGTTAGTTTTATCAAACTATTGTTTGTCATATATCATAGATTTTTCTTGTGGTTTTCGAACATCTCTATTATATGTCAATCAATAGCTCAGTGAAAAATTTCGGTAATATAGTGCTATTAATGTTAAATTTCTTAGGATTTAATAGTTTCCGAATACAAGGTTCCTTTGATTAAATTTTTTAACCAATAGTTAGCAAAAGAGGTGAACATTTTTCCATGAGTGGGGAGTAGTTATCTTATAAACATTCGTCTAAGACGATGTTTTCTTCTAATTTTAGGGATTTAATATTCGTGCATCTAAAGCATTACATCCGCTATGTGGATATGTTTTTTGTTTGAATAGAACATTTAGGGACCTTTTGGGAAATTTGGAGTGGACAGCATGACAGGGGTCTGGGATTGTATTTTTAGACTATGTCCAATAAATAATTTATCTTTCCAACGGATAAATATTTTTAATCAAACTTGGTACAAAAATCAATCTTGGGAGGAGGACACGAACTCTATAAAATCCAGGTTTTTGTGACGTCATTAATTCGGTTTTCTGCCGTGGAAGAGGTCCAAACTTGTTCTTTTTATATTTAAAGATTTTTGCTCATTTTCTATTAAAAATACGAAAAAAGATGAGTTACGAGAATTGCTTGATAATTGAGTATTTTTCAAGTTTTAGAGCATAAACCAAAACCTTTTTTAAGAATGACTTTTAAATACGTATACAAGCATTCCAGAGAAAATTCGCCCGATGTGCGGGACACCGCGCCAGAATTTTTAATTCTTTTTTTAATCAATATTTATATTTATTATGAATATTAATAATATTTCAATATGAAGTGTTTGCTCAGTTGTTCTAAACTCAGTGAGTTCATTAAGTTGTAATTGTTTAATAATTTTTCTTCTGAATGCTTTATTTTCCATTATGTTTTTAATTTTTTCCATTTTTACCGTTGGTATAAAAACCGTAAAGGTTCTTGCAATTAAGGTCGTAAACCAGGATTTTAACAGAATTATCCGTTTCAGGTGTTTTTTAGACCTCCGGAGTGGTTTTCACAAAGTTGTCTGCCTGCATGTGTGTGTGTTTCCAGTGCGTTTACTCTAGAGAGCTGAATCTTTGTATATAAATTAATCTATAGATCTTTTTGTGCTCCCCATAATTTTTTTTCTATGACGTCATTAATTATTGATAATGATTCTGCGAAATTGATAAATGCGCAGAAAAATTATTAGATCAATTATAAAATAGCAATATAAAGCTACAATTATTGCAAATTTGGCATACTACCATGATATAAGCCACTTTCCAAATGTGTTAGCCATCGCTGATAGTAAAATTGACCTCCTTACATGTGAATGTATGTTTACCATACATAGTTGTGCACGTGTGTGTATTAGCCCCTTCAGATGACTTATAGAGGTTCATGTTCTAAGAAAGAGCAGATCAAGATAAAGTGAGAATGAGCTTA
This sequence comes from Microvelia longipes, assembly GCA_018340805.1. Taxonomy (NCBI): domain Eukaryota; kingdom Metazoa; phylum Arthropoda; class Insecta; order Hemiptera; family Veliidae; genus Microvelia; species Microvelia longipes. Next base: position 18,214,947 of record JACMZG010000002.1, read on the forward strand.
GCTAATCCGATGAGGTACAAAAAGTTATCAGGTTCCCCGTACCAGATTATACTTGTTATTCTAACACTAGTATTACATCAATGTCTTTATAAGTGTAGATTAAAATTACAACACGTATATGCATTTCGGGTACAGCATATTTTTATTTTTTCTCAAGCGTGTGTTGGTTGATTCCTAAATAGCATGTGAGAGAAGCCAAATACTTTTGCCTTCTCTTTTTAAAGTAATACAAATACATCAAGTAGAATAAATATATTTTATAACTCTATTATCAATTCGAAGTATATTAAAATAATATAATTATAATTCAGTATATTCATGTTTAATTCATGTATATATATATATATATATATATATATATATATATTATATATATATATATATATATATATATATAATATAATATAGAATTCAAAAAATGAGCGATAGTGGAGTTCATCATAATCAGAGTAATAAAATAAGTCTCTCCACTGATTTTAAATTTTTTTTAAAATAAAGCATAACCGGCGTTCAACCAACTAAAGGTCATCATCAGTGCCTAACAAACAAATAAATAAAATAAATTACAAAATGGTAAAAACATAAATCTAATACTAAGTTAAAAATATAAATAAACAAAAAAAAACAATTAAAACAATAAACAGATAAAACATACCGGTGAGATGCTAGGAAGCTAAGGTTTTGAGTCTTTTCTTACTGTTGACTGTTATTAGACTAACATTATCGTATTAAAGAGGGGGCGTTATTTTAGCTAGCTCTCTTATCTGGTCAGAACTCGCTCCTCTATTGTTCAGGTTAAGGTCACCCATAGCCTGAAGGACCCTAGAAATCTCAAACTTTCAGGCGAGCACCTGAGCAATAGTTCTAGCAAATTTTTCCAGCATTTAACGCAAGAAGGACACTCACAATCCGACCACCAGGCAAGGTTTCTATATTTTGTTCAAAAGGGCCGAAAAGTGGATGCTTTGGAAAATTTTGAGATTATTAGGAGCCGTCAGGCTATGGGTGACCTTAACTTGAACAATAGAGGGGAGAGTTCTGACCTGTCGCACCAAAAATATTTATATTTGCCAATAATGTAAATATCCCATTAGCGAATTTTATTCCCAAAGGAAATTCGCTAAAAGTTGAACGATGCTACCGTACTGAGTGATTTCTTATCTGTCAATATTTTATTAGAAAAATTGAAATTTATTGGCCGTTAAAATTTTAAAAATGGCCCTTTACTTTAACATAACAATAACATGACCAATAAAAAAATCAAACTGATAGAATGTTAAGATGATACCGATTCCTGCAATGACGTCACCATAAAATCATTAAAAAAGGTCAGGTTATAACCTCCATAAGCGTTACTCCATTTTGTTTACAATATTTGATCAATACAATATCCATCTTATAAATGCCTAACATTTTTATATAAATGTACATTTGTGTCTAATGTCGATTTGATTGGTCAATTTTTGATGACAGCAAAATATATTATTATATTCTAAACCATGAGTAAAATTAGTCGGACGTTATCCATTTTCAATGTTAATTACAATTAACGACGTTTCGGGAGCAGGTACTCCTATCATCAGGTTCGTCTTGATAAAGACGGTGTGTGTTATGTGTAGGGTGTCAGGATTTTAACCTGACTTAGTAGGGAAGTATCAACCACTTTTCAGAACACTTTGAAACTTATCTACCTGGGGCCTTCCCCGATCTAAGTGGGGATTAGGGTTCCTTATATACATCTCACAATCTTCCGAATACCCCTAACTGAGATCTTTCTAATTTTAATTCTGCCTTTATAATTCTTTCTTGAGCATGGGTATCCATATTGGGTTGATCTTTATATTTGATTGGCTTTTATGCAGGTTGTCAGATACAGCCATGTAAACTGCCTCTTTAATTTTTCGATTTCTCCAATGCTCTTCTTTGTGTATGATTTTTGCATTATTCCATTCCATTCAGTGGTCATTCTTACATACATGAGCTGCTATTTTCAATATGTCGATCTCTTCTCTCGGAACGTTACCTTTATGTACCTAAATTCTAACATCTAGTGGTCTCCCAAATTCTCCGTAGTAGACGCTTCCACACTCGCACGGTATTTCGTATATGTATTTTTTTACGTCTAAGTCTGAAACATTTCATCTCACGACAGCTTATCTAGATCTCAAGTTTGATTTTCGTGTCAAATTTCAACTCTCTAGCATAAATACAGCGGGTATTATGCGTGACACATAGACAGCATGATGAAAACCACTTTGATCGTCATGAAAATGCCTGAAACGGATAATTATGCTGAAAAGTCGGTTTCGGAATTTGTGGCTGAATACAATAATTTTTCTAAGACCTTCGGTAGTAGGTGACGAAAACTACAAATCGGTTTTTAAATATATACAATTTCATTAGAATCTCTCATTTCGCTTGAACCTATGTTTAGCTTAAACCTCATTTGGGGTCAGAGATGACTGCCTGACATCGTATAGACAGACTTCCAACCGCTGAACATTTTTTTCAAAAAATTGTACGTAAGGGTTTCCATTACGCACATAAAAGTCAAAGAGACCTCAACTTTGAGGTAGACGTCTATTTAGTTTACGCTTTCACGCTCGGGGGGCCTGACACTTATCAGTAAAAAGGATCATAAAAAAAAACATTTCATAACAAAATTAATAATATAATTAATAATTAAAAAAATCGGTAAAACTAACTCTAGGAATAGTATATAAGACATAGTAAAGTATTAACAATAAAAATTATAACAATTAACAATAAAGATTCATAGATACACATAAATAAAATAATTACAATTATCATAGGAATAATTTGAAAGCGTAGTTTTATTCCGTAATTGGCTAATATGAACTAAAATTGACTAAATTGTACATAAGACTTAAAAACAATCAAGTTAATAAATATTTAAATGGCTTTAATTTTTTAGATATTCTAGATTTATTTTAATATAAGTTTTATTAAGGGGGAGTCGGAGATAAATATAAGTTAATAAATTTGTTTGAGCTTATGCTTCTTAATCAAGAGATGGCAGCACTGTTTCTTTTTTATCTCATGCCCTCATCAAGAGATGGCAGAACTGAATTTGATTTTAGCAAACGTTTCTCAAATAAGAGATAATAGAACTGATATGATTTGAGCTTATGCTTCGTAATCAAGAGATGGCAGCACTGTTTCTTGTTTAGCTTACGCCCTTAATCAAGGGATAGCAGAACTGAATTTCACTTATTTTCAAGAAATGGTGCGCTTATGACATAACATGTTATATTTATATGTTAAGCGCAACAGTTTTTGATAAAAAGAAGGCTCTAATTACGCTTCTTTCGATGTACGTTAAATTTCGATTGCGGGAATTGAATCTAATATTTTAGCTCTAGTTTCGCAATGAACTCTTTCTTCGTATTTTTGTTGAAAGCTTCTGTGTTTTACTTGTGTCAGTCTTTAAGGAATAAAATAAAAATTAGAAAAAAAAATAATTTAACTCAATATTGTAACATTTTCCTTTAAACTCCATAAAGATGAAAGTACATAGAAATAACTGGTAGTGTCAAGAGAGCTCCACTTTGTGTGACCTCTTTAAGTTTTTACAGTACCTTTTCTTACAGTCAAATCCTTCTTCTAATAAATGTCTATGCCTCAGCCATCTCTGTGTACTTCATCTCTTTGTCAAATTTAAATTCAATTGTAGTCCCGTTGCCATTTATCAATTACTTAGCGCAATAATTCTATCATTAGCAGGTGATGATATTATATGCAAAATCATCAGGTTGCATCATTATAGTCATTAGATTACATAATTATAATCATCAGGTTACATCATCAAAATAACGGGTTTACATATCGTTTCTATCATCATATTATAAATAAATGGTTACACATTATTAAAATCATTGCATTACATCATTTGAACTATCTGATTACATCACTGAAATCATTGATTTGCATCCTTAAATCATCAGATTACACCATTGACATCATCAGATTAAATCATTTAAATTGTCAGATTACATCATTGAAAGCAGCAGATTACATAATTGAACCCATCAAATTGCATCATTGAAATAATCGTATTACATAATTGAAATCATCAGATTACATAATTGAACTCATCATATATTACATAATTGAACTCATCATATTACATAATTGAACTCATCAGATTACATAATTGAACTCATCGAATTGCATCATTGATCTCATCGGATTACATAATTTAAAACACCAGATTACATCAATAAAATCATTAGATTCAATGTAAAACAGGTGGTTATTTTAAATGCAGATTCATCGCCTGATATCACATATTCAATCTGCTATTAAAATCATCAAATCTGATATTTTGCCGGCCCCATAAAGGTAAAATGTTATTGAAGTAGCTGCTCGGTCTCTCAAAACCATCCAAAGTATCGGCTCTTCGCGTGTGGATTTTTACTTTCATCTATTTTCTTGTATTCATCAAGTGTGAAGTATTTTTTGTACGAGTTCAACCTTTGTATGCTTTCGTCTGTAATTCAAAATTACACAAAAATTATTAGTTTTATTTTGGGATGAAGTTTTAGCGAATTTTCGAAGAAAAAAGAGCTTATGAGATTTAGGTTAAGGAGGGGGGGGGCTGGGATTATTTTTTGTAGAAGTAGTTTGAGAAGAGATTTATCTATTGTTAAGGTACTAGTACCTTCGGGTAGGTTTTATCAGAATATTAGATACTCTTAATTTGGCTTGACGATAAACTGAGCTCTCACCTAAATTGTCACTCTTGATATTCGCATTTACACTTGTTATCTCCCTGCTATTTCTTTTTGGATACATTTTGTGTCGTTCATTCGTTTTGGTTAACCTGAGTTGTCAATTCGATTCGGTTAACCTAAGCTGTCAAATTGATTTGGCTAACCTGGAAAGTAAATTTAATTCGGCTAACCTGAGGCGTCAGTTTTTTTAATGAATAGATTGGTTACCTGAAATCCGTTTCACTTTTCCAGCCTGTCCTCCGTATTCCTCTGGAAGTATTTTAACATTCATAAAATCTTTAAGCGTGTCATAGCCTTGATGAAAGTGTATCTGGAATGGAAAATGGAAAACAGTTTAGTCATAACAGATTATAGTAGAATAGAATAACAAGTGTATTAACTCCCTTAAAAACCTTCATCAATGACAGGCATCATGATATTAGGCATAACCTGTTCTTCGATTACAATTGCTGCTAAAAGTAGCCCTTGCGGCTAAAATTTTCTTCATTTGACATTTGCAGTCATATCGAAAGACCGAAATATGAGTAGAGTAATTTGTTAATTTCATTCCACTGTATAGTGGAATATATTGAGTTGTAAAAGAAACTAAAAATTTAAACAAACCCCTTTCCCCCTGGTATATAGCAAAAAAAGTCGTTTGGTTTCTTTTTCTTCTTTCATTTGTATAATTTAATTAAATATCTAAGTCTTGTATCTTGAAAAATCTCCTTGTTTCTTTGGCTTGTTTAAATTTGATCAACGTAGAACCAAATTTAATCCACTTCATTAAAGCCTGCTGAAGAATGTGGGAAAGACGCTTGTTTAACATAGCACGTTTGCTCCCACACAGACAGTCCGGGTTCGATTCTAGTTGAGTGCCTCTAGGATTTTTATCTCAGGGATGAAAATCATGCCGTTCGAGCCTGTGAAACATAAAGATCCCTAGGTCTCAATGGGTCGCCTCGGTTCCCTAACCTGGGAGTCTTGCAGTGGGGCGGTACGCGTTGTTTCTTCTTAAAGCTAAAGATACTTTTAAGTAATTAAGTCTATTGTAGACAGCTATTCTGTAGATTAACCACTAAATAACTTCGCTAGAAGTTTAATAGAAGGGTCTAACAACGTGGCCTACTTGTTACACTATTAAAGTAATTTAAGATAAATATTTTGGTTATCATGGAGTGTAAAGTAAGCAGACCAGCAGACAGGGAAAAGAGCCAACTCTGGTGGGTCTCACCAATAAGGACATTTTTATTGGGGAGAAAAAGACTTCCCTCTTTCAGAAGCCTACCGCTGTGTCTACAACTATGCTAATCATAATTATTGTCTTTGCCAAAGAGGCAAATCTTGTTAGAGCCCTTAATTATGTCATAAAATCAATAAAATAAACTTGATTTCAAATGATAATTTAATACTCGACGTATAATATCATTGTTGAAATGATTTACCTTCTCCAGGAGTGCCTCTTTGATGAAAGGTCTGATTACAGTCATTATTGTATCTATTATGCTTCCCCTGGTGTTGACAAAGTGTAAACCTTTTACTTTCAACGTCAAAGCCTCCTGTAATTATAAATTCAACAATATTATGGTTAAATCATTTTCGACAACAAATTCTCCTGTTTTATCAGAAATACCCTGCTTATATGGCAGACGGGTATTGTCAGTTATGCCTATATGGAAGACGGACATTGGGACATTGTTCGTCTTTATATGGCAGACGGTATTGTCGGTTATGCCTATGTGGAAGACGGACATTGTTCGTGCTTATATGACAGACAGGTGTTGTCAGTGCTGCCTATATGGAAGACGAACAATGTCCGTGCTAATTTAGCAGACGGGTATTGTTAGGTATGCCTATGTGGAAAACGGACATTGTCCGTACTTATATGTCAGACGGGTATTGCCCATGTCTATATGTTTAGTATATGCATGTATATATTGGGATATTATATTGTATTTGAAATAAACACATGATTTTAATTTAACTACAAATAAATTAGAATTAAAATTTAAAGTTAAAATTTACTAACATTCTTATTATTTTATCTTTTTGCAAATATCCAAAGGAGCCTGAAACATATTCATTTTGGCTTTCCTGAGACACTTATTTGGACGAGTTAATACATATACAGATTCATACCTGGGTGAAATTTAGCACAGCTTTTGTAAGATTTAGTGGGATCTTAAGAAGGTGTCTGAGGGATGTTCCTTTCACATCTATAATAACCATGACTCCGGGTGTCGTGCCATGTTCCAACTGGTATGTCTCTAGCAGCATGACAGCTTCCTCAAAGTAACCCTGTCAATTATTAGTCATATTTAAACATAAGTACGATCTGCTATCAACGAAATTGAATTTTGACTGTGGGGAACAAAGATCAAACCTTATAACTATACAATAGTTTGGCAGACGAGTATTTCCAATGCCAATATGACAGACGGGTAGTCCTGATGCCTTTATAACGAGCGTGTTGTCCCATGCCTGTATGGAAGACGAACATGCCTATATGACAGACCTGTAGTTTCCATCCCTATATAACAGACGGGTAGTCCCGATGCCTGTATGGCAGACATGACATTATTCTTGTATCAACCCCTATATTTGCAATTAAGTATTTTTAAAAAGACACCAGATGGGACTTTACAATTAATGTAGACTGACACTAATAATAATATTTAGTATTTATAATTTTACCTAGTTACTCTTTGAGATCTGAATTTTTCTTATTTTTAATTTTTTATTATTTTTGTTATTATTTTTGTCTTTGCATAAATCTCCTATAGATCTATTATGGGTTATTAGAATGTTATAACCCATATTAGAAATATGTTATTTAAATGTTATTATAATGTTAGAATGTAGTGGATACTAACCTGAGGCTGGTATTTGGAGATATCAGTATCAAACAATAGTCCTCCCGCTACCACGCAGCCGTCATCATTCGTCTGAGGCAGAACAAATAGTGATCTGTTGGAAGTAATCAAAGTATTATTTGATAAATTAATGTTAGGTAATAGCTTGAAATACGGCCGTGTTGATAATGACTTTAAAATAGGACCGTGTTGATAATGGCTTGCAATAGGACCGTGTTGATAATGGCTTGAAATAGGGCCGTGTTAATAATGGCTTGGAATCAACCATTGGTTAATATATAATGGGGATTTAAAAGATAGCAGTGTTTGATGTCTGATATTGGCTTGGAAAGAAGCCGTGTTTGAAGTTTGGAATAAATCATTGGTTGATATATGATAATGGCTTGGAAGAAACTTTTTGAAAAGGGGAGTTCGAAATTTAAACTTCACCAATTGTTAAATGTAGAATTAACAAAGAAAATTAGATTAAAAATTAATAAATTAATTGAATTAGAAATAACAAGAAATTTCAATAGGTTAAATCAATTATCAAAGACATAAGTACCTTTTTCTAATGAATCGATTATGAAAAATTATACATCGAATCCATTAAATCGTAATTGTGAGTTCAGACTCCTGCTGTTTAAGACTTCAAGAAAATAAACTAAGAAATAGACTTACACTGACTGTCTGCTCTTGAGTATGATGTCCTTATCGACGGATCTATCTTTAAACAGAGGAGACTTGGTCCTCATCTTGTAATTGTTTACTAAAGTTTTCTTGGCTTCTTCTATGTTGAAGTCGCATGCTTGCAGAAACAGTACTATCTCCATGTCTGTTCCAAAAACCAAATACACTATTAATAATATAACTAGTAATATAATATAATAATACAATTAATTGGAAAATAGCTATTTTCCAAAATAATTTTTAGGCGGATTGGCAAAGGATATATATATATATATATATATATATTATATAATATATATTTATTATATATATATGTATGTATGTATTATAATATTTATATATATGTGTGTGTGTATAAACAATCATGTTTCTTGACTGATGACTGTTTATGAACGTAAACTAAACGACAAAGTCAGGATAATGTTATCAGCAATTGTTTGGTTTTTATCGTTTGGCATGCATAATTTGATTCAAACAAATACGAAACTGTGGGTGTGGTGTTTAACATCCAGGACTGAACTCATTGGCTGTCTCGTATTATTTTCTCACGCTGACAATTGGTTATAACCGTGTGTTATTCTATAATACATTTGGAAATTCGCTTTTATTGAGAGAAATGTATGCACGAAGCGAGTGAAGAGTCTGTGCATTGCCAAATTACCGAATTCCTCGTAAAAGTGTTAAGGTTATTCATCGTTTTTGGATTTCGGATATCGATTCGTTTTTGGATTTTGGATATCGCGTATTTTAAGCGTTTTATATTACTTGCTTACAAGTAGCGCCTAGTCTTTTAACTGTTATAGTATGTATTGCATTACGGTTCTGTACTGCGTGTTTAGTATACTATACATTCTCCTTAGATTTAATGCAAGAAGTACACATATAAGCTGCAAGGAAATTGTGCATAAGTATTTCCTGCGCATGTCTTTTTTTATTGAGAATTTTTTTACCTCCTGCCAGTTTTTTTTTTCAATTAGGTTATAAATAAACGATTTTATTTTAAAGTAAACTGTAAACTCACCCCGCCTGTTTATAATCTCTTTAAGTGTTTTGCTTCCTTAACTCTATATACTGAGAAGCAACGTAATGAAATAAATTTACTTTTTCATTACTAATGTAATTTTTAGAGTCATAATACTGGAAAGAATTTTGTAAGTAAGAATGAGAATAGTTCTCGTAGCATACACTCAGAATTGGAGAGACAGTATATTTTCCATAAAATATACTTATCCTGACGTTCTTGTTATTCTAATTCCTCGGAAAACAATGACCTTGGATTTTAATTCGTTATTGTGTGTAGCCATAGGATTTTTAATATATTAGTTAACGCGATATGGGAACTTGATATATGATATAGAAATAAAGACAAAATTACCTTCCTAGCATGGTTATATGTTAAGGTGCGATACGCAGGTTATATAATAAGGATTAGTCGAGTTTAACATTAACATATTTGTTAAGAACATATATGTATATTAATATATACAAATAAAACTTAAATAAATTTGTTGTGGTATGTAATTTAATTTATTTAAATAAAAAAGTTTTAAATAAAAAAAACATTTACATGCAACCAAATATTATTATTCTTAATAAAAACAAGCAGCCAACCATGGCTGCTTGTTTTAATAAGGCTTCCCTGCCTTATTATAGGAGCATAATATTTTTGTCTTTTCAGCTAGCGTGTTTACAAGAATAAAATTCTGGCACGGTGGTCCGCATGTCGGGTGAATTTCCTTTGAAATGCGTGTTTCCGTGCTTAATAGTCCATTTTTTGCTTAAGGTTTATGCTTCATAACCTAAGCAGTCACTCAATTATCAAGCACTACTCGTAACAATTTGTTCTGCATTTTTCGTAGGAAATGCGCTGAAACATTTAAAGGAAAACACCAACTGCTTATGAAAAATAGTACAAGTAATGGTGTGCACTAATTAATTTCAGAGGCATATTTTTATAACCAACTAGATAATTATGTGCATTTGTTACGAGTGCATTTGTTAACTAGAAATTATTTGTTACGAGCAGCGCCTGATAATTGAGTAACTGCTTAAGTTATAAAGCATAAACCCGAACCTTAAGCAAAAAATGGATTCTTAAGCACGGAAACACGCATTCTAAAGGAATTTTGCCCGACATGCGGACCACCAAGCCAGAAGTTTAAAAAAAAATCGAAAAAGTAATCCATCCAATAGAGTTGAAATTGTACAATTGAGTTGAAACCAGTAACCATGACTTTATGGTTACTTTACTCTATGGTCTTAAGCTTCTGTATCAATGTATTAAGATAAGGTATGTCCTCTCTAGTAATATATCTCAATGGTTGTTTAAGCCTCTATGTTTTTAGATAAGGTATGCCCTCTCTAGTAATATATTTCTATGTGCAATACCGTGACTAAACCTATACGAATTTCAATTAAATTAATTCAACACCATATCCATTTCAACATGTCAGTCTAATTAGCATTATTCTACTATTTGTCATTATTTATTATCCTCATCAAAAATTTAAAGGTCATTATCACTAATTAGCTCATTGTATTATAATAATCTAAAGTAAAAACTCATAATAAATACAATAAAAATATAAACCAGTTTTAATAAAAAAATCGCTGACTCCGATTTCCTGGTTTGTATAACAGGTTCAGTATCTTAACGAATGGAATGTGCTATAGGAAAATTTTTATTTCTCACGTTGGCGATATAAGTCATTTTACTTTTTATTGTTACTTCGGAGGTAGAATGTAACTCGAGAATTGCTGAAGGAAAAATTGTATGTCGCGAATGCAAGACACCTTTTTACTGTTCGTTTCTGTAGTAAATTGTAACTCGAGTATAGTTCGCTTAGGTTTTATGACAGATGTTAGCTTAGCTAATGTTATGCTTGACATTGTTGCCTTATTAATGTCATTCAAATGAGATATTTTATACTTTTGTTTACTTCTTGTTCAAGGTTTTTTTGAAATGAAATTTCTTTTTACTATTTATTATTATAATACGACACGCGGCTAAAATCAGTTGACAGCATGAAAAAATAATGCGGAGAACCAATGAGATTAGATGGTTTTGGTAAACGTGGTTCTGGATGTTAAACCACGCCCTCAATTTTAAATTAGATCAACCTTATTGGTTCCTTAATACTATTTTCCCGCGCTGTCATAGCCATGTGTCGTACTCTACTACAGGTAAATTATTATGTAATTGTTTTGTTAATTCAATTAAGATAGTGCAAATTTGTCACTTACGTTATATTTGTCATTGACGAAGCAATTTATAGAGTGTTTCTAACAACAAGAGAACTTCGGTCTCTATGCTGCTCTATGGCGTCGGCGCTGAAGCCGTTCCGCGGACATGGTCGTTGTACGCCGCGATATAAGCGGCGAATTTTTGAATGTATTAATAAAAACACATGATATGTTTACATTATGTCCATCAATGTTTTGTTTGAAAAATATATATGTCAATCAATAAAACGTAAACTAATGCTAGTACTGTAATAAAATGGAACTTCGTATGATAGTTGAATATATGTGTAAAGAACTTCAGCCTAATCTAAACACTGTATGAATATTTGTGATTTTTTGTTTGTGGGGTCATTTTTGTGAGTTACACATATTTCATAAACAATAAGTATCGAGACAATAACATGGTTGATTTTTGTACTAATTTTCATTTCGATGCACACACACACACAAATATATATATGACACAATATAATTGTGCGAATTTGTGCGAGTTGTGTCAACTATTCATGTTTTGCAAAACTCGGTAGTATCAAATGATATAAAATATATAAATATATATATATATATATATATATATATATATATATATATATATATATATATATATATATATATATATATATATATATATATAATATATAATATACATATATCAGGGAGCCCCCCAAAAAATCTACCTCCCCCCCTCCATGGCTATAATCTCATTTGCTAAAGAGTTTTTCTGAAGGCTTTTCTGAAGAAAACTCTTTATTTTTATAATTAATTTTTTTAACAAAATGTTTATTTTAACAAATGATCCCTACAACTAAAACAGGTTTTTAGTAGAAACTATTTCCGTCTGTGTAAAGTTTTGTTTTGGTACTTAAATTCAAGGCCTCCAACGGCACTTGCTCCATTGGGAGCGACGTGGTTTATATTTATTTGCGGTTCCAAACTACATAAAACATCTTTAAACTTGTTAAGCCGGATTAAAATTCGACTTTTTCCTTCCGAAATTTATTGAATTTTTGTTAATGTGAAATATTAAATTGTTTCTGGAACTTAAGATCGATCGTATGCCCACTTTTATTTTTTGAAAATAACAAAGCTGTTAATTTATTGGGGTTTTGTACATTTTTTTATTATTGCCTTCATATATGTGTATGTAAATGTATGTGTGTATATGTATGTATGTATATGTGTGTGTGTATGTATGTATGTATGGTATGTATGTATGTATGTGTATGTATATATATATATATATATATAATATATATATATATATATAATATATATATATATATATATATATATATATATAATAATATATAAAATAGCTAAAATAATCTATAATAGCTATTAAAGATTGGATATTACCGTATAAACCAAAACCATAGCTATAACTTTTGTAGGTTATATTTTATCCAAGAGTTCTTAGATGTAATTTAAGTTCGTATTGTTCTTTTTTCTTATTATAAAAAATTGAGGGAGAGGAATTAATAAAATATTTAAATAAACGGAAAGGAATAATAGTAGTAAAAATAATAGTAATCATTGACTGATAGCTTCTGGTGAGAAATTATACTAATTATGCAAATATCTTGTACAATAAGGGTTCTTCCCAAGTGAACACACACTTAAATAAATAAAAATTAAAAAAATAACTCCTCTTAAAGAAGGGGAAAGCATCCGGTATAAAATACGGGCCTTCGGCCCGTAGCCGCTACGCAGCCTCGGCGCTTCGCGCCTCGTCCGCTCCGCGGCGTCGGACCACCGGGCCGCTTCGCGGCCCGAGGGCCTCCCTGTGGCCGCTTCGCGGCCACATCGTTGTTGTTTTGTATGATGTGTTGTTTCATTATTGTTCTTGTTACATGGCATTTTGCCATGTACCTAGCGAATTTTCACAGGCTCTCCACACAGGCCCGCTTCGCGGGCCTGAGAGGCTTTCTCACAAATTTGATTTTACTAATAAGATTTATTAATACTTATATTAAATTATGCTATAATATAAAACTAACAAGCATTATAAACAAAAATATATTCATGATTATGTTTTTAAATAAAAATACCGTTTCCGTCACTTAGGATCATAGATAAACAATATTAACATAGATGGCTCACTCAAAGATTTAAAAAAAATAGTTGATGGGATGCAGGAGGCTCAAGTAGTACAGTCTAGTGTGACAGCGTGAAACTGTCACATATTTTTATTTCTGACATTTTATTTATTTATTTTTATTCAACCAAACAACGAGCTGTTGAGGGTAATCAAGTCTTTCCATCCGCTTTTCAGCGCTAGAATCATGAGGAGTCGAGTGATCCCAAGAAAGCTCTATAAGAATTTTGTATAAATTGGTAAAAAGTGAAAAAAATTAATTTCTCACTCTTACTTCACCCATTCTGTCGTCCCTCCTTGGATTTGAACCTCTAATGTCAGAGTTTCAAATTTTGTTTGTTTCCTTTACTTATCCGTTTGCACCAACCCGAGATGTTATACTCAAATAGCAAATTTAAATGTTAAGTCTAAAAAACTAAAAATGAATTATTGTTATTTTTTTAAGAAAACGATGGTGCTGCTTCGCGTGATGAGGCCCCCAAGTTTTATATAACAAAAATACATCGCGAATACTACAGCATACCTTAGATCTTTGTTTACTTTTATTTTATTTTACTAAACGATTGGCAACTGTTTGTTTTTAAAAAAATACTACAGCACAATCTAGTAGAGAATAGAGCAAATATATTTTTACTACTAGCGCTATTCAAAACTTTAGTGATGAGGCCCCCAACTTAAATCATAAACACAAACTTGTCAATTGAGTGTGTTTATTATTTATTAGAGTGTTTATATAAACACTACTACACTCGGGAGTGAACTATCTATCTTAGGATTGTCTGATTGAGCTGAAACCGGTCGCATTCGTTTTAGAATGACTTCGACCATATAAAGACTACTTCGAGGTTCTTCCGCTTTACGGGCCTGCTTTGCTCGGCGTGGTTTAGTGGAAGCCATTTTTGTCCTGTCTCTCTGGGACAGCAGGCTTACCAGGATGGAGCAAGAGGTAGAGGTCCATCTTTTATACTATATCCCCACCCTCTAACACTACTAAACCCAACAGATATCGTACAAGTCTTTGACCTGGACGTATACATATATACAACATTATATATATATGTATACTGTTTGCGCCATTTGTGATGGTCCGATTGAGCTGAAATTGGTCTTAATCGATTTAGCTAGCCGTCTACCTAAACACGAAATACCTTGTTTTAAAGCCATTTCAAGTTTCAAAAAAAAATTTTTTTCATGACGTCATAACTTTGATTGATGACCTCATAATGTTTTTATAAACAATAGGCCTCGTAACCTCCTCAACATCTCGCGATTTGCAAAGTTTCGTTTCAATTTGAGAACGCCTTCGAGAGTTATCGTTCGCCATACGAAAGGGTAGAAACTCTTACATACATATAATAATATAACAATATATAATGTATTATATACATATATATATAAACTTTTTCGGACATATTTTTTTGTTATCGAAGCCAATAGGAACCGATTCCGATCACTCCCACCCTCAACTTCCGTCATCCGAACAACCTCATAAGCGTCATTTCATTAAAAAATTCGCTAAAGGAAATATGGCACGATTTTTTTAATGTCTACGTTTCATCCCCTAGATATTCTAAAATTCGAAAAAAGGTTGAATTCTGAATGAATACTGTTTTTGCCATTCTTGAAGCAATGGCTTAGTATATAAAAATTATTTTTTGTTACACTCTATACACACAACTGTATAACACTCTATATTTATTAGAAGAAAACTTAAAAGACGTAGATTATTCCCAGTCGAGGAGACGCACCATACACATATATAATACATATATATATATATATAAATATATATATAATATATATACATATATATATATATATAATATATAATAATATATATAATATAAATATATAATATAATATAATAAAAATATATAATATATATATATATATATATGTGTTGTGTGTGTGTGTGTGTTGAGTTCTAGTGTATTTCTAGTTATTTATAAAGCTCGATAGCACATCCGATAGCATTTAAATGCATTTAGTACAAAATTTACCCTATTGAAAACGGAATTTCTTTGAAAAGCAGGTTTTGTTGGCATCATAACCTGATTGCCTATAAAAAAATCGGCTAAATTAGTGTTAATTCTTGTCGCTGGAAAAAGGATCCTTAATTAATTGGAATCGCTCTATCCAATAAATCCTGAGTCGTAAGGTCATCCTAAGGAACCAAAACCGAAAAAACATCCAAGAAAAACTTACGACCACAAAAATTCGAGTCCGATGTCGTTCCCTTGTTTTTGGATCAAATAAAATAGTTCGGCTCAAACAAGTAATAAGAGTAATAGAGCCCGAGTTCGAGTCTGGTATATCGAAATAATTGTGGCTCGGCGGTCCGCGTGTCTTGTGAAGTTCCTTTTGACTGCTTGCTCAAAACTCGAACTGCCAGTTCAAACTCGATGAGTAGCATGGCTACTTGTTAATTACTTTTGTCTGGATTTACAAAGAAACTACGATGAAACAAACAAATAAAACATTTCGCTTGAAGATAGCGAAATCTGAGTCCATGTGCGGCGGAAATTTTGCCAAATTAACATATGTTCTAATAAAAATGAGTCACAATAATAACGCTATTTCGACTAGGCATTAACGGAATCTAGACAAGAAATGATTTTTAATCCACGGAACCAAATATCAAATAATCCAAGGAAATCGCTCGAAAAAGCCCCTTCCCATCCCTCCAAGAATCATAGAATAACCGATTAGCGCCTAGCACGTCTGGACGAAGACAATAATAGTATTTGTTAACAATTAATACTGGAAGCATAAAGCCATTAGATCATCAAACAATATTGATTTAGATACTTAGAGTCAAAGTTTATTGATCAGCTAAAACTTTTCGTATTGGTTGTAATAATTATTATTTTTTTTAATTATTCAAAAAGTTCACGAATAGGAAATTGCTGCCATATTTAAATCGTGAAAATCCGTTCCTATAGTCCTGTCCGTTTGATTGAAAGAAATGTAACAATAAGAGCTTAAAGATGAGGTATATACCGTATAAACAAAACATAGCTAAACTTGTAGGTAATTACCAAGATTTAGATGTATTTAAAGTTGATCGTCTTTTTTCTTAAATAAAAAAGGGATGAGATAAATAAATATCTAAATAAACCGGAAAGACTAATATAGAAATAATAGTAAACCATGACGGAACTCTGGTAGAAATAACTAATGTATGCAAAACTTGACAAAGGTCTCCCAAGTAGACACCACACTAAATAAAAATAAAAAAAAAAATAACTCCTTAAAGAAGGGGAAAGCATCCGGTAAAAATACGGCTTCGCCCGGGAGCCGCACGCAGCCGGCCGTCCGCGCCTCGCGACATATTGTGTACAAAGGAACCAATAGGAACGATCCGATACAACCCCACCCCAACCGCCATCCCAACAAACCTCAAAGCGTCAGTTCATTCCTGAAATCCTAAAGCGAAATAGCACGATTTTCAAGTCACGTTCAGCCCCAGATATCAAAATCGAAAACGTGATCGATGAATACTGTTTCCAATTCTTGCCAGCGATGCTTAGTAAAAAAAATATTTGTACTACACCGACTAACACACAACTTGTATAACACCATGATTATTAAAGAAACTAAAAGACGTAAGATATTCCACACTTCAGGAGACGCACCACACAAGTAAAACATATAAAGATAATAAATAATATATAAAGTATAATACATATATATAATAATATATAAATAAAATTAATAAAATATACTAATATAATATTGTGTGTGTGTGTGTGTGTGTGTTGAGTCTAGTGATTTCTAGTTATTTTTATTATAAGCTCGATAGCACATCCGATAAGCATTTTTAAATGAATTTAGTACAAAATTTAACCTTATTGAAAACGGGATTTCTTTTGAAAAGCAGGTTTTGTTGGCATCATAACCTGATTTGCCTATTAAAAAAATCGGCTAAATTAGTGTTTATATCTTGTCGCTGGAAAAAAGGATCTTGATTAATGTTTTTGGAATCGCTCTATCCAATAAAACTTATCCTGAGTCGTTAAGGTCATCCTAAGGAACCAAAAACCGAAAAAACATCCAAGAAAACTTACGACGCACAAAAATTTCGAGTCCGATGTCGTTCCCTGTGTTTTTTGGAGTTCAAATAAAATTAGTTCGGCTCAATACAAGTATTAAGAGTAATAGAGCCCGAGTTCGAGTCTTGGTATTATCGAAAATAATTGTGGCTCGGCGGTCCGCGTGTCTTGTGAAGTTCCTTTTGACTGCTTGCTCAAAACTCGAACTGCCAGTTCAAACTCGATGAGTAGCATGGCTACTTGTTAATTACTTTTGTCTGGATTTACAAAGAAACTACGATGAAACAAACAAATAAAACATTTTCGCTTGAAGATTAGCGAAATCTGAGCTTCTCATGTGCGGCGGAAATTTTGCCAATTATTAAATATTGTTCTAAATAAAAATTGAGTCACTAATAATAACGCTATCTTCGGACTATGGGGCATTAACGGATATCTTAGACAAGAAATGAATTTTTAATCACGGAAGCCGAATTATCTAAATAATTCCAAAGGAAATTCGCTCGATAAACGGCCCCTTCATCCCTACCAGAATCATTAGGAATATAACCTGATTAGCGCCTAGTCACTGTCTTGGTACGAGATCAATTAATATTATTTGTTTAACATTAATATCATGGAATCATTTAATTAGTTCCTATTTAGATCCAGTTCAAACAATATTTTATTTAGATTATCTTAGAGGTCAAAAGTTTATTGATTTCAGTCTAATAACCTTTTCTGTATTTGTGTTGTTTTTGTTAATAATTTATGTTTATTTTTTATTTAATTATATTAAAAAGTTCACGATTATTGTAATTGATGCTCCAATTATTTAAATAGTGAAAAATTCCGGTTTCCTATTTATTGTCCTTGTTCCTGTTTGTATTGAATAGAAATGTTTTGGTTAACTTCTTGTACTCTCATTTGTTTTAAGTTTTTGGTACTTTTTCTTTTACGGTCCTAATTTTTTTAAAGTTATCTGTTCGTATTAGCTATAATCGTTGATAAAGTTTAGTATGTAACAAAGATGGAAGAGTTCAGCTCTTGTATTATATTCCTCGGCAGAGTTTTGAACTATCAACATTTTCAACAGTCAAACTTTGAAACTAAGTAATCTCCCTCAGCAAACCTCGGGAGCTTACTAGATTATCTCCCTTAGCAAACCTCGGGAGCTTGCTAGTTTATATCCCTCAGTAAACCTCTGGAGCTTTCTAGTTTATCTCCCTCAGTAAACCTCAGGAGCTTACTAGTTTATCTCTCTTAGCAAACCTCAGGAGCTTACTAGTTTATCTCCCTTAGCAAACCTCGGGAGTTTACTAGTTTATCTCCTTAAGGCCTGTCGGCCTTAAGAGCTAATAAAGCTTCTTCCTTCGGCTTTGTCTAAAAAAGAAACTTAAATTTGATCTGCTAAAAATTTTTTCACTCCTTGTTACAGAAATAACTATTATTGACGTGTATAGTGCATGTTTGAAGATGTATTGTTATCTTTTCTTGCTAGCTCGCTACAAGCTGACGGTTCATCCGAGAGATATGAAACTTTTTACAATACTTAACTGCTATTAGAGAAAGAATTGATTAGATTTCTTAAAAATTTTAATATGGCGTCTTAAGATGGCGGTAATTCTAAAAATTTGTCTGGAGCCTGAAGACTAGTATGACTAGTTGGAGCCAGACTTACCCCCGATTTACTGACTCGTCCAGCCAACCTCGGACTTCGCGTCACTGTCATTTGTATGAACTTCTTTATGGTTTAACTGAAGATGAATTAATGGTTGTAAAAATATAGAGGGTTGATCATGTAAGACCAAAGTAAAGTTAGCAGGCGTACATGCGTTAGCACATACGCCAGCTATATAACATCCCAAGTTCGCAGCCGGTTGGAACCTTTAATTTTATTAATTTATTTACATACTTGAGATTACTTTATTACAAAGTTTCTCAATTGTCAAAATTTTACAATGAAATGAAATAAACAATAAAAACAAATTGATTGTAAATTATTATATAGACTGCATAAACAAAGACAGCATAACTTGAATAACAAACTTAATAAAAAATAAAAACAAAAAAATAACATTACATGAGAAACACTAAACGTTTAAGGTGAAAATACAAAGTTATCAGCTAAATACTCGTTAACATTATAGTAGGCTTTCTCAAGCAACAATGGATTTTGTTGCTGAAGGCTTTCTCAGCAACCTGGCATTATATTTTTTATTCCAGGAATAGAATCCTTACATGCACTGTCTCCCGAAAGAAAGGCTAACTTAGTGGTTCCGAGCCTGCGCGATGTCAGGTACTTATTAATGTTCCCTATACCTAAATGTATCTGGAGTTGAGGCTAATTTAGAACCCCAAACCGTAGCTTGTATAATGTATTTTGTTTGTGCCTTATTTATTCTAGACCATAAAAACTTTTTATGGCAGTAGGGTACGTGTTGTTTCTAGCTAAAGCTATAAAAACGTAGAATAAAATCACGGCTATTCTGTGGATTGAGAGCGAAATACCTACACAAAGACTCTCTTAAGGTAGTGCAATATCTGTTATCTAAGTGAGATAGGAACAAAAGAGCCCAACTACTTAGCCTCCTCTTTCTTTTGTTACTTATTTTTATTTTTTGAGTAAACAAAACGCGTGTCTTCAACTATTGGCTTTTATGTTGTCTCTTAGAAAAGGCGGATACGGGTTACCTCGGAACTTATAATCATCACATCGGATTCGTTACGCTCTTAGAATAATACTATATATAGAAGGAGCACAGGACCGTAAACACAATGTAATTCTACTGATAACACGAAAGCCGGTTGACTGGTGCAACTAAGTAATGCTGCCAACCTGACAAATAAACATTATTTTAAATATGTGTCATAAATATCTATTAATGAATAAAGATCGTAAAGAACAAATATAATAACTTAAAATACCTGCTGAGTATTAATAAAACTGGTCTTAGATGGTAAAAGGGTGGCGGAATACAAGAATCTACATATAGTTGACGAGGACTACTTTTTATATAATTTTAATAAATACGTTAAACTACAATTTAAAATGATAAAATATTGTAATGCACCGATATAATATTAGTATTTTATGATAATCAATCATTATTATAATAGAAATAATAATTCAGCAACCGGAAGTATTGCCAACCTTTTTTTTAGAAAATTGTATATTGTAAGGGTGGCAGCATTACTTAGTTGCACCAGTGAACAGCCTTTCGTGTTATCAGTATGCTCCTTCTATATATAGTATTATTCTAGGTTACGCTCATCCTCCCTACTGCAAACTGGCTTTGCTTGTCCTCTGAATATACAATTCGTTAAATTTGTACTGCAACTTATCTTATCGTTTTGCTTGTCCTGAGATAGTTAATACGTCTATTTCATTCCCAGCGGTCATCTATCCAAGCACTAACAACGCTCAATGATGCTTAACTTTTATGATCCAATAAAACTCGAATATACTTCCCATATTAAAACGAAACTTAGTGACAATATTTATTACGTTATGTTATACAATTGTACCAATTTTCAACTCGATTGAAATATTTCCCAATTTATTTAAAAACATACACAAATCATTTAATAAAAATTGACCTAGTGGTGATAATGAAATGAAACTAAGCACATATGTTAGTCTCATACATAACTACATGTGTACCAATTCTCAAGTAGATTAAATTCTCAAATGGATCGCAACATTTTCCGCGTTTTATGATTTTTCGACATTTTCGTTGAGTCATTATTGCGTTAGTGACGTCATAAAAAATTATTATCTAGATAGCACAACTACAATTATAGACTGATTTTTGTAAATCAGTTTCAACTCTCTAGCATAAATACTCTGGGAGCTACGATGATAACACTCATAAACACACGCACTCAGACAACTATGAGAAAACTACTCGGGAAGTCTTGGAAGACCTGAAACGGATGATTCCGGTTTCATCCCGATTTCGGATTTTTTTGCAAACACAATACTTTTCCTACATACCTAGGTATAAATGAGGAAAAGTAAGTGGTAGAGTAAGAAAGATAAGTTAATAATTTAAGTTCATGCGTCATTCAGATTATTAACTTTATTATACTCCTTAAAACTTGGCTACTTGGAGCTAAGCATTCAAGTAGCGGGAATACCCTGTACTTAAATATGAAACCCTGATTCTTTATATTCTTATCATGTTTATAACTTGTTCGTTTTATCTTATACAGGACAAATTAAAATATCACCGTTTAGAGAAATTACAACCAGAAATTACAATTTCTTTACATTGAACAAAAGTTATTGTTGTATTGAACAAAAGGTTATAGAACGTTCTGCTATAAGTTTTTAGTTTGTTTAATATATATATATATATATATATATATAATATATATATATATATATATAGATATATATATTATTATATATATATATATTAATATATATATATATATAATATTATATTATATATATATATATATATATATATATATATATAAATATATATATATATTATTATGATATATATATTGAGTAAGGGCGTGATAGATTTTGAAAGCTTATTTTATATACTATAGCTTTTTTTGGCCTCTATATTTTGAGATTGTATAGTGAATGGCTGTCAAATAACCTTATATAAAAATAATTTTCAAGACTGTGCTGCCGCTATGGGTTCGTATTGACTCAGCTTATGTGTCTCTAATTGACTTAGAGAATTTAAATTTGTTCTGTACAGCCTGTTAAATTATTTATAAAAATTGCTTTCACACTTTTGATACTATGGTTAAGAAGGTTATGAACTAATGTCTTACTTTAAACAAAAATAGTCGAATAAATGCAATAGTAACCGGTACCAAGATTTGAACTAGGCCCTCCGGGTTCGAGTATTTAAGTGATCGTATCGATTTCGAGCAAATACCATTTAACTCAGAGCCCCGAATGTAAAAAAAGAAACTACTTTACTCTAAATTACTTTTCCAGCCCTATTTTTTTCGTAAATAATAAATAAATAAATTTTAGTTTTTATTTAGCACGGGCTAGTAAAGCTTTAGAGAAAAACCTAACCTCATTAATGTCTCGAACCATATTGCTTTTGAAACATGCGTGACGTTATCAACCCACAATAATGTCCAGAAAAAAATTTAAAATTTCTCAAAACTTTAATCGGGCTACAATTTTATGCTCGTGAACTGCTAAGTACGGTTATCAAATGTACAAAGTTAAAATCTGTTATCAGCATTGTTCAGATTTTATCGATGACATGTATAACATAATGTAAACGAATCACGTTTTTGGACTAGTCATTTGTAAATTGGCTTATATCGTGGAAGTATGCCCTGATGCGTCTCCCAGTACCAACGCGGATAAGAGGCCTGAAGATAAGAGCCTTTTGTTTTGTAACTGTGAGTTCTTGTATTCGGAAAGGTTGCATTCGATTCGGAACACCACCTCAAACTGCCCATTGCTAATTGATATCCTCTTTACCATTTAAGACATTTTTATTAAAATAACATTTGAATTAATTTTTTTGTTTCAGGTAAGTTGGACTTGTTTTCTCCATTTCACTTATTCTGTTGTGGAATCGTGGTGAGATTTTCAAATATATTCAAACTTTTCTTACATTTCCAAGCATATTTTACTATTTATTTATTTTACTACTAAGCATTTATTTATTTATTTTACTATTAAGCATATTTTATTATTTTGCTTATCTGAGGCTAAGCCTCAGATAAGCATTATTTTTTCAATCTTGGAAGAAAAGAATCAGGCTTAATTATTAAGATTAGGGTAGGGCTAACATAACATATTTTGGGTTGCTTATACCCTCTTTTCGGTGCTGTACTTTAAGGCAAACAATAAGTTAACCGAGCAATACGGTAGTAAAATACAGTTATAAGTCAAAACTGATGCGGGTAAAAATGTTTGGCATGGTTGGTTCCTTATTATTTTAACTTGCTTTTATTAAGTTGTTTGTTTTAACTTGCTAACTTGCTTTTATTAAGTTGTTTGTTTTAACTTGCTAACTTGCTTTTATTAAGTTGTTTGTTTTAACTTGCTAACTTATATTGTTTAGAAATGTGTACTTTTGTACTATAAAGTATAACTGTTGTACTTATTACTGTTTAGAAATAAATTAGGTTTCATTCTGTAAATTATGTTACAAGTTTAAATTTCGATTGAATCTCTCGATAAAGTTTTTGAATATTTAAAAATGTCAAAGGATTTTTTTTTGGACGGCGTTTGCTTGAAACATTACTCTTTAAAGATCATAAAATAATATGATAGTATTCAACACCGATGATTTGTTTGATCGCAATAATATAATAATGTATATCTTGCGGCCTTGATCCTTTGAATACTTGGCACTGGAGCATTTCTTATAAAACGATTCCCCTAATTTGAATCAATTGTTCCATCATTGAGCACAGTAAAAGCGACCTACCTGAGGTTGCTCCCGCAGGATGAATATCCTGATGGACCTAAAGGCCATGAAACAGCCAAAAAACTAACAATTTAAATTACTTAATTAACAGACGTTAAGTTTCATTTTGTTATAACTAAATTTATTTTATATCACCCATATAAAAACCTACAGAAGATCCACTTTTCAAAGAGATCTCTTTTTAAAGAGATCACTTTTCAAAAATACCACTATTTAAAGAGATCTCTTTTGCATGAGTTCACTTTTCAAAAAGATCACTTTTCTTAAAGACCACTTTCAAAGAGATCTCTTTTTAAAGAGATCACTTTTCAAACATATCTCTTTTTAGAGAGATCTCTTTTCAAAAAGACCACCTTTTAAGGGGATCTCTTTTCAAAGAGATCTCTCTTCAAAAAGATCACTTTTCAAAGAGATCTCTTTTTAATGGTGTCCCTTTTAAAGAGATCTCTTTTTAAAAGTCGACTATTAAAGAGTAGATCCGATAATTCTTCAGAGTTGCGAATGTAAAAGTTGTTTAATTTTCTTGCCGCTAAAATCATAATTCTCCGACAATTCGCCTTTTAATAAGATTTAAGGTTTGATTTGACTTGAAAAATTGAAATTGTCGCAGTCATTCATAGAGATATTATTATTAGAGGGGCCCTAGAGGTTAAATTTTGAAACATCGAAAAAGTAACCTGACGACCATCTTCATAATATTATAATAAGTGCAAAATTCAATAACTTATGTAAGAGACGTTAAAAATACAAATCAAAACACAAACAATGTGCGAAGCCGAAAACAATTGATTTATTATAACCTTAACTCCACTCTTGGGGAGGTTTCAATGAGGTTACACTGAAGCCCTGAAAGCCCAAAAAGATTTTCAGGCTTCTCAATGTATTAAGATAGGCTATCCCTCTCTAGTACTTATCTCTAACTCATTGGTATTTCTTGTGTACTTTACCAGGGATCGGTGGGTATTGTGGTTCTTCCAAAAGCCAATTTCGTATTTCGTCGATCATGGCCCAGGTGAGTTGTGGATTCTTCTGTATTTCCTCTTCCACAGTTGGTTGGAACCAATTATTGTCATCCATATTTTATTCGAGAATGTTTTTAGTGAAACACACAAAAATTTTATTTTTAACCTTTCCGACAAAATTAAAGTTTAAAATAATAATATGTTATGAAAATAAAACTATAAACAAATCGATGATGAATGTATGAAATAATTTAATGATAAAAGTTTGATTAGATCGGCAATTTGATTTTTATGAACTCGACTGTTGCCTTTAGCGGCTGCTGTAGCGACTGGACATGGAATGAGCCCTTTACGGGTAAAGCGAGGTTCCCCCGTTGTTTAGACTGAGATGTTTCCGGCAATATAACCTTGTTGCCTTGAATTGAGGGGATGGTTGAAATTTCGTATCCCCACTTCTTGCGTAACGTACTGGTGGTCTTAGACTTGGATATGAGCTGGTCAAATGTTTACTTCTTACATTGTTTATAGTTAAACATCTGATCATTGTTTTGCCTGTCTTCGTTTCTAGTATAGGAAAAGTATAATGTTCGCACTAAAAAACCGTAGCTTAGATTTCAAGTACCATTTACATTTATGTACCTCAAGAATAAAGAGTGCTATTATTTCCCTGAGCAATAAGTTGGTTCTTTAGGTGAAAGCTGAGGGAAACTAAGCATTTAACTCCCCGAGGCGAGTCTGTTATTTATGTATTTAACTCCTTAGGAAAAGTCGAGGGAATTATGACACTTAAAATGTTAGCTATGGTTATTCCGAGCTATGGTTATTCCGAGGGAAACTAAGCATTTAACTCCCCGAGGCGAGTCTGTTATTTATGTAGTAAACTCCTTAGGAAAAGTCGAGGGAATTATGACAATTAAAATGTTAGCTATGGTTATTCCGAGCGAGGGGAAAAATAGCATTTTACTCCCGAGGTTCATATAAGGTTTTATCTCCAGATGTTGACTTTAACGTTAAATTTGATTATATTCTTACTCTAATATGTATTGTTGTATTTTGTTTTCAATTTTTCTTGTTAGGTCCACTTTTGAGGTCCTAATTTTTTATTTATTTTATAGCTCGAGTCAACTTCTTTTTGCCAATTAAATTTTTTGCTAGGCTCGCCTTATAAAATAGAGGAGTGTCGCTTCCGAAAAAAATTAATCGGTTTTCCTTACAAATATCTAAAAAAAAACTCCCTCATATAAGGGGGCTCTATATCCAGTTACATGAAACACTTTTTACTCTCTCAAAACTAGTTTTTAATTTACTTATGTATTCGAAATAAATATATTTTACTTTACCACTCCTTAAATTTACATAAAAAACTATAGTGCTAAGCAATATAACAAACATCTTAGTTGGCACTTCTTTATAATTTAAATTTTGTTTAATTTAAGTACTGTTTTAAGTTTTTGGAGGCGTAATTAATTTAGGAAGTCCGTTTCATGAATAAACATGAAAATGTTTATTCATCATAGAACTCTTATTTTAACTCCTATAAAATTAAAATTGACCGAGCTCAAATTGACCGGAATCAAAATGAGAAAAGAAAAAAATTCTGGCGCGGTGGTCAGTGTTTCGGGCGAATTTTCTTTGGAATGCGATTTTTCCGTGCTTAAAAATCTATTTGTTGCTTACGTTTTCCGATCTATGCTTTGAGCAGTTACTCCTTTATAAAGCACTACACTTAACTCATTTTTTTCTGTATTTTTCAAATGAAATGCTTATAACTATCCTGTTGGTTATACAAACCCAAGGGTCTTGAATAAAGGGATGACGCACTAAGTCGATTTGCCATACAAAAAGTAACCCCATCGAAAATCAAAAAATAGAGAGAACTTAACCCGAAGCACACGTCAAAAACCAACTCCACATGCTTGATTCAAATTGCGCATGCTTACAATTCTTATAACAGCGCAGGTCTTAATTTTTAGAGGCAAAATTACCTTTTAATGGTTTCCCATTGTTTATTTCTTGAGAAGGTTATAAACACGCTTAAATTATCACTTACTAAGTGGCTAAGTATAGTCCAAAATTTAAAATTAAGTAAGCACAAATGACTTAACAAGCACCACTAATTTAACAATCACGAGAAACACAGAAGAATGTTGAGAAGCAAACTCGACAACCTTGCTACATAACCTGCGTTTGGAGCCTTTTTTTCATTATAACCATAGGAAGGTAACTTTGCTCCTATTTCTCTATCTCATACAACTTCCATGGGGCCAGAAAAGTTCCTTAATGCGTCATCCCCTTTATTCAAGATCCTTGACTAACTATACCTCCAAAGTTGGCAGTGTACACCATCAGTTGCACTACTTTAAAGCTAAGTTAGTGTTTATCTATCAAAAGTATATAAAATGTATATCTCTTTAAAAGTATATACGTTTAGCAAGAGAGCCTAAATACGACACTAATCCTTTTAACCTTCCCGTTCATGGAATTAAGTCAGTGTGTTAATGACATTGTTTCTTAATTTTATAGTGCTTTGAGTTATTTTATTAGTTCCTGTTTCACATTAAAATTATTTACCAGTCTAGTTTAATTCATTATATTAAATAATTAAATAAAAAGACAGTTTAAGACTCGAGTACGTGAAGGCAGTGAGAAATTAAATAATAATAAAGTGCATAAAGACATCCTTGTCAATGATTTCTTCCTTATCTTCTTTACTTCGTGTCATGGTTTTTGTTGTGTAACTTCTTCAAGTTTTTATCTATTCACTTTTAACCTTCATGATTCACTTTTTTTACGGAATTCACTCTTGATTTTGAAGACTAGGCGCTAGAAGAATAGAAAGTTTGTTGTTAGTATTCTCATCAAAGACGTGATAAAGCTCAGTTTAGTTGGTTTACTTATTGTCTTATTAGAAAAGGCATAACACAATTTTATTTTTGCTTTGTGTTGTGATGATTTTTATTAGCGCATTTCTTTTGGAAAAAATCGCTGAAGTGTGGGTGATATGACGGGTGCTCAGAGATCCACACACCGGACGAATTTCCTTTGAAATGTTTGCTTTAGTAACAATCTATTCCTGGCTTAGCTTACTATAGTTGTAAAACTTCAACAGTAACATGACTACTTGTTACTTAATTTTTACTTTCCCTCGTTCATACCGAGGTATATAGGAAAAGTATTGTGTTTGCAAAAAAATCCAAAATCGGAGATGTCACCGGAATTATCCGTTCAGGTTTTTAAATAAATAAATAAAGCTTTATTTGCATAAATATACATAAAAAGTACCACAATCGCAAGTGTCGATAAAATTAAGTTTACAAATATAAAATTAATACTTAAAAAAGCGTGACACTACATCACTATACTATATATGAATTATCTAGTATATCATTTCAATTCTATCTTACAATGAATAAAGCCTAATTTACACGGTTTTCATTATAAGAAAACTATATACAATGCAAGTACGATGAAAAATCATTATAAATAAAATACCTCTTGAATACTACATAAATAATAATTAATTCTGGTAAAAATATTAAAACTTAATTGAGTAGACTCTTCAATGAGTACAAGGGATTGTCAAGCAAAATTCTTCTAATTTTATTAATAAATGGTTTTTTGTCTAAACTAGTTATTGAGTCAGGTAAGTGATTAAATAGTTTAAGTCCAAAGTAAGTAATGTTAAGTCTGGCATCTTAGTCAGTCTGTGCTTCTTGATTAGTACTTATTATCTGTCTTGTCGCATATTGTGCATGCTGTCAATCTTGTTGTAATCTGTCGGTGTCATAAATGTAGGTAAGGGTCTGGTAACAAAATAGTGAGTACAAAGTCAAAATTCTCTTGTCTTAACAGTTCTCTACAGATTTCTGAGGGTGCAATTTAAGATAATCGAACGGCTTTTTCTGTTAAGAAAAAGACTTCTAACTAGAGGAGCATACCCCAACTGATGCCGTAAGAAAGATGGCTGACAAAGTAAGCATAATATATAATTAGTAATGATTTTACTGATAAACAACTTGAAGCTTTAACCAACATAAATATCCTGTGCTTAATTTTTTAGAAACATGTTCAATGTGGGGCTCCACATATTTCGTTGTCTATATGATACCAAGAAACTTACAGTTGAATTAAATTAGATTTGTAGTTGTAGTATAGGTGTTTCAGTCTTGTCCTTGTTAAGCTTTAACTTATTAGCATTACACCAGTCTAAGATCGAGTCAAATATCATATTCTGTAGTAGGTCCAAGTCTTCGTCACAGTCAGAAGTTATTATGACACCAAAATCGTCAGCAAAGAGAAAAGAAAAAATGCACTTACGGTTTACCGCAAGGGGCAAGTCATTAATAAATATTAAGAATAAAAGTGGGCCTAAAATTGACCCTTGTCTGACCCCGTGTAAAATTTGTAAGTTTGTAGCATTTCTGAGGAAATTTGCCTGGCATGATGACTTCAAATTTAAAAAGGTTTAGTTACATAGATATTTATGTTTACTCTGATAATCTTTGATTTTGTTGAGATTGCTTCTCGGACCATTGAGATCCTCAGATCCAGTTTAAAGAAATCATGGAGTCGCAGACTGTGTTAATGAATTAATATTTAGTTGCTAATATTAGCTATAACCGTTTTAAATGGACTTATGAACTGACTTAAATAAAGCGTGGAGTAAGAGGGTCCCAGTATGTGGAATGGTCATCACGTGTGCCTCCCACCCAAGTAGTCCAGGTTCGATCCTGGTTCGGGCCTTTAGGATTTTTATGCGAGGCATAGAATCGTTTCATGTGTTTTCTTCGGGATAGACCTTAAGCCTATAATTTCGAGCCTGTGCAATATCTTTTAGTAAGGTTACGGCTCTTCCGTGAAATGCCTGCACTAGGACTCATTAGCTAGACACTACCTTTTCGCTAAGGGAATTGGCAAAAAAGACCCAACAACGTGACACCAGAGTATAGTCCCAGGATTGACTCCCCGGCCCGCCCTTAATTTATTCACTATTAGGGATTTACCTCCTTACTAATCTCGCACTGAATCCTCGGGACTGAATCCCCAGGACCAGATCCTGATATTTTTATATTTGGATTGATTAAGATTGTTCTCATCACAACTCACAATAGGTTGTTATTTCTTTCCATATTGACGGACCCAGGTTTCAATTCTGGGTCATTTATTTATTCCTCGAACTTCTTAATTTTACCTTATTTTTGGACTTTCTTTTTATTCTGAGATGTTTGCGAAGAATTCTTTTCCTCTGTGTTTTCTTGAAACCAAAATCCAAATTCTTCCAAAGAACTTATCATCAAATCTAAAGCAGTAATATACAATTATCACCATTACAATTACAACAAGTAATTTACAATTAGTAGCGAGTAATTTTCTTTCGGCTGTAATACCCAGAGCAATACGGCCGAACTAATGCTACCTCATGCATTAGACAACCATTTTATTTTGAGGCAGCGTGTCCGAAGTTAAACCATATATCATGGATATCCATGTCATTCTGAGGTCTAGCTAAGTAAGTCCTAAGTTGCGAGGAAAATTACCGAGATGCCCTGTACCCGATATTTACAATATTAATCTAAGTCATAATTATAGATTTTATTAAACTGGTTCAGTTATTAAATTAAAAACCCAGCTGGCAAAATTAATTTAAATTAGCTATGAAAATAATTAAAATATAAAATAAAATATTAATATTTTACTAATTATCAATATTGTAATTTGACTAAATGATTTATTAACTAAAATAAATCAAAGTTATTATGTGTTATTAGCATAAATCAATATCCATATTAAAAAATGTACCTTAAAATAAATTAAATGAAACTTAAATTATTCTTCTTTTTCGTATTTCTAATATACATAATTTGTAATTAATTTGTCATTTAATTTGGCATTTTATCTGTAATTTTTATTTGTCATTTTATTTGTCATTTAATTTTTTATTTAATTTGTCATTCTTTCATCATTATTTTGTTTTTACAATCTGTCGTAATTTTCATATTCGTATTTTTAGTCAAAGGCCTTCGGCTACGTAGCCCCTGCTTCGCGGGCCCTCGGCCTGTTTAGAAGATATTTCTTGTGTATTTATTTATTAAAAATACTATGAATAAGACAGCGCAAGTGGAGTAAATCTTAATAAAAAGCATCAGTCTCTCCACAAAATATATATTTAAAAAAGCAAACCGGCTTTCAACCCACAAAGGTCATCTTCAGGCCGGTGAGAAGAGAATTATTGAGCCTGTGAGTCCTTGCTAGTTATGACTCCTCGCAGTCATAACTAACAAGGACTCACAGGCTCAATAATTCTCTTCTCACCGGCCTGAAGATGACCTTTGTGGGTTGAAAGCCGGTTTGCTTTTTTAAATATATATTTTGTGGAGAGACTGATGCTTTTTATTATTTATTTATTACTTTGTACTATAGATGGCACTTTACCATGCCAAGGGTCACTTTTTTTTCTTTTGTGCTTAAATTTGTTTCATGTATTTAATCAATTGCTTTTGAATTAGAATTTTTGGCTTTCCAAATTTGGACCGAAAATTTGTTTTCGGTCTAACATTTTGATGTTATGTAAATCTTATTTAGGCTTTTAGATGTTTTAAACATTTATTATTTCAATGAAACGTATTGACTGTTTTTTGACTTTTTGGTTAAGAACTTTTTGGTTAAGTGTAGCTGCTAGAAGGTATATTTCGATCGTCACTATCACCTCTATGTACTTATATCTCTTATTTAGAGCAAAAAACAAAAAAGCATTATTATCGAGTCCACTGCAATATGAGTTTCCTTATTATTATTATTTTTAATTTAATATCTATTTCTTTTTAAAATGTGACCTTTGTATTAATTCTCTCCCTTACTTCTTGGAGTTTAATATTACATTTAATCTGTTCAAGTCCTTCATACCTCGTATAAATGGGTTTAAGTTTTTAAACCTTTTTCGCTGGAATTATATTAATACGATGTAATGTAAAAATGTATTAATCGTCGTCATACATCTGATATTACAGGCTTTAATAGAGCGATTTAAACGGCTTCTCCCTGCCTTGCTATAATATCCATGAGAAGACTTAAAAACGACCTTAAAATTTTTATTAGTTTGGTTATCATTATCGGGCTTCGTCCTTAAGACGACTTAAATCCATTTTTACTTCATTTTTAATTAAAATTCTTATTACTTGTACTTGGGAGGGTGAAACATTTTTTTATTACAAACGCAAAAGGTTTTAACCAGTTTCTGAATCAAAAATATTT
Source organism: Microvelia longipes (assembly GCA_018340805.1). Lineage (NCBI taxonomy): Eukaryota > Metazoa > Arthropoda > Insecta > Hemiptera > Veliidae > Microvelia > Microvelia longipes. The sequence continues at coordinate 18,247,232 of JACMZG010000002.1, forward strand.
CTTTTTTTAAGCTTATGGCGATAAATCATCCTATATGAACTTGCGATTTGTAAAGTTGTTTGAATTTTAAAAATAGTAGGATTTAAAAAAAATCAGCTACCCTCAAGCTGATAGAATTTATAAGGTGATTCAATTGGAGGGTTTTTATGAAGGATATTAATTTTTTTTTGACATGTTAGGTTATAGTCCGGAATTGACGTCATTGCAGGAATAAATAGTAAATTTCAATGTTTACCGCCTATACCGATTCCTGCCATAACGTCACACGTTATTTATAAAAACGTCAGGTTATAACCTCCGAATGCGTTTGATTTGTTTACATCGAATTGAATCACCTTATATATTTCTAACTTCTTAGGCTACCCTTACTCACATCACAATTATGTAAAAACAACAGATCGATGACATCAGGCGCTTCACCGCACGTAGCTGCTTTGTGGTCAGGTGGATGTTGTGATGGAAAATTATCGGGTTCGGGTTAAATTGGTTTACAATTTCCTAAGGTTTCGTGTAGTCTTCTAAATAGGCAATATTACTCTAGTTCAACTTTTCAAAGTTCCCAAAAGTAGCAAAATTACCATGTTTAGGGAATAGTCACCATAATTTTATAATTATGGTATAATAATCAAAACCATAATTACCATTATACCATAATTATGGTATTATGGTCATATTTTTATATTTTTTTTATTATAGTTATCATCTAAGTCGCAATTAGCTTTGTAATCTAAGTGCCAGGCCTAAAAAATTAAAAAATGTGACTCATTTTGTACTACTTCGAACCAAAATTTCTGAAAATATACCTTTAATTATGAATGAAAACCATAGTCTGCCTATCGAGAGTGAAGCTCTTCTTATGAATGCGCTCGCTCAAAATATTAGAAAATCGCTCAAATGTATATATTAATATATATATATATATTATATATAATATATATATATATATATATATATATATATATATATATATATATATATACATATACATACACACATATACATAAAGTAATATATTTGTATGTGACTGCTGATGTATCTTATATAATTGATCCTTATCCTCTCTTTATTGCTATGAAATTATTTCTATCATTACATCTGTTATTATAAAACAGAATAAAACAAATTATATGAATATCACTTGTGATGTTTCGTGATCTCTAAGCATCATTATCTTTTGGCCGGGAGTTTCGATTCCCTCGCATCCGTGACGTGACTTTGGAAATAATTCTACTGGAATTAAATGCTTCAATTTGACTTTATTAAAACCCCCGCGAAAAGCAGGTTTGCCGTGAAGGTGTAATCTAAATCTTTAGTATAATTTGTTCCTTCAAGTTGGCAACTCTGAAAATTACTTTTAAAATTCATTAACTTTGGTTATTGATTTTAAATATTTTTTTTCTGTCTGGTGTGTTTAAATTGTATTATGTTCGTAATTAATGACTTTTCCTCATTGCATCGGATTCGCAACGCTAATCCTTCCTGTTTCGGACTCGCTTCGCTCTTCGTCAGAATTTACAAGTCGTTAAATTTATACTTCAACACGTGCAATAAAATTAGTAATAATAAATAAAACATATATATTTATATATATATATATATATATATATATATATATATATATATATATATATATATAATATATATATATATTAAACTATGACTATATACATTTTCTCACAACTTTGAACTCGCTTCGCCTTTCCTCAGAATGTTATGATTATTCGAGGCCTAACATAGTATTGTCTCGGTCTCGCTACACTTGACCTCAGGATAAAAGGTTCTCCAAAGTCTAGGGTGCTACGACTTTAAAATTTGCGATTTCATCAAATTTTTAAAAATTTGGATGAGTCACAAAACAGGATACCGTTTTCTAAAAAAATTGTTTATCTCCTAGGTAACACAACTGGTCCTGATGAGTGGCCTAAAGGCGCAATTTTACTTTTCATTTTCAATTTAAGACGAGTACTCTGGCACTTTTAAGAGTTACTTTTACGATTTATAATCGAAATCACCTTAGCGATATATACTAGAGGGGTCATAGTCTATCTCAAAACGTTGAGAGGCCTGAAACATCATTTAGGGGATCTGTGTAACCTAACTGAAACCTCCTCAAGGAGTGAGTTCTGGTTATAATGAATCAATTTTTCCGGCTTCCTGGACATTTTTTGTGTTCTAATTTGTATTTTTTAACGCTCTACTATATAAGTTAATGAAATTTTGCACTGATTATTTGATTGTATTTACAAGCAAAGGAGGTCAGGTTACTTTTTCGGTGTTTCTCAATTTAACATATAGGGCTCTAGTAATAATACCTCTATGAAAGATGGTGATTATGTCTGGTGTAAAATTTTCTTTCAATATATAATTTTAAGAAGCCTTAACAACTTAAAAGATCCCGAGGCCATTGGTTTTTCAGTCGACGCCAGAGGTGCGTCTTAAGTCAAATTATTTAATGTGCCTAATTAATTGATCATTGTTATTGGTTAGCAACGCATGATACCCTACCTATATTATAATGAAGTTAGTTATTTTAGTTAATTATGTTTAACATGCCTCATATCTCTCTATATGACGTGCACGCACTGGAAGGAAAGAACTCGATGACGTCATTACTACCTGACCTAGACCATCGTCATCATATTGACCTTTTTCCTTGTATTTCTTAACTCAGTCCAACTGGTTTCTGTTTTGCTTCCATGTGAATCATTTTAAAAATGAAACGAACTTATTGTACTCTACGATCTAAATTTCTTGTAATAACAATATTTTCAAGTACTAAGTTTTTAAGGTACTGATAAGTACTTTTAAGACGTTTTTGACTAGATCAGTGCCACCATGTTAGTACTTTATATCTAAGTACATACTTAAAGCATTTTATTTAGTTATGATCTGATTTGATTAGTTATTCAGATCAGGTATATGCTTATAGAAACAGAGGATGTGGTTTTTCATATAACAAGTCTCGTTTTGTTGGTTATTTCTCGTTTTTATGAAGTTGTTTCTGCGTTGTTGGTTTTATTATTGGATTCCTTTCTGTTTTACTCTTGATTTCATTGATTTAACTTCTTGAAACACATACAGGGTGGACCAAAAGTCCCCCCCCCCTTAAATGTTGAACCATCAAACATAAATTTTTGAAACTTTGAGTACTTTTTGTGTGAAGGAAACTTTTTTTGGTGGCCAATATCAGATGGCCAAATTCGCCCATTCCGAGTTTGGCGAAGAAATAGAACAAAGTTTGGAAGGTATACTTTTATTAGGTTTTTGGGTTCTAGGGATCAATATAAGACATTATGGCCTTTGCATATTTTTGTTTATGATCTCGATTTTGGTGGGAATATGTGGTCAAAGTATAAATATTGAATATTTCAACATTTATATATTTTTTTTTAAATTGAAATTTAAGTATCGACATTAGGAAGATTTTGTCGAGAGTAAAAAATACCTTATTTTGAATTAAGAATACAAATCATTGATGATATTTTATTACAATTAAAACAAAATCAGTGTTACAATTTTCCTAAATCTAGCAGTATAAGTTGCAAAAAAATACCCGTTTAGAGCCTTGCGGCCCATCAGGGATAACCCCTGCGGGAACCATCTCTAGTGGTTGTGGCAACCGTTACGCTCAAAGTGTAATCTAAAGTTGGCGATACGTTGTTTGAACAATAATCTTATATTAACTGAGAGCTTAACCTGGGATGCGAACCCCAGACCTCCGTGGTGTCAAAGATCAGTTTAATAACTGACGCCTTAACGACCTCGACCATGGAGGTGGCTGTTTTTTTAAAAAATAAGTTGCTATAAATAACTTAAAAATGTGTTATGGTAAAGATTGATTTGTGTTCTTAAGAAGAAAGTAAATAATTTTTTACTCTAGACAAATTCTTTCTAAAATCAATACTTAAGTTAAATTTGAGTTAAAATGTCCAATTTTTACACTTAGAGGACTTATTCCCTCTAATAACACGGTCTTAATAATGCATGGGGTGCATGACTCTTTTATGCATGCACTAAAATGATGCATGGGGCAAATTTTCATTCATCCCTAGAACCAAAAAACTCAATAAAAGTAGACCTGTCAATTTACTTTTCTACAACATCACCACAAAAAGTTCCCTTCACCCAAACAAAGTACCCCTTTTGGTTTAATGGTTAGAAATTTAAAAGGAAGGAGAGAGACATTTGGTCCACCCTGTTAAGTATAAATGTTTAATTTCTTAAATCTATAATTGATAACTATCTATACTAGTAGAATGAGCGTGAATGGAGTTCATAAGTAATAAAAGAAAAGAAGTCTCTTCACAAAACAAAACTTTATTGGCAAAGCGCTTTCAACCTAACTAGAGGCCATCATCAGTGCAAAACCGTTGAGATCTCTATACTATCTCTATCGTCTGACTCTAGTACCTAGTAAGAAACATAGACTCACTTCTCTACTTCTTTATTATCTCAACGGTTTTGCACTGATGATGGCCTCTAGTTAGGTTGAAAGCGCTATGCTAATAAAGTTTTGTTTTGTGGAGAGACTTCTTTTCTTTTATTATTGATAATTTAAAATTACTAAATATCACATCATTTGATTGTCTTCAGACAACATTTTCAAAGGCCATCTGTGCTTCTTTTGAACATATATTACTCATACTTAAAGGTGTAGTTACCTTGTATCTGATCTAGAGATCCGTAGCAGCCTCCTAATTCATATGGCAGTATTTTCGGTGATATGACATCTGTTAGCTTGGAGAACCCAGTTTGAAATTGTAACTGCAAATGAAACATCAAGGGTCCCATTATAAGTACATTATAGCTCCAAGTATAAGTTCTTGTCTATCACTTGACCGTAACTACTAGATGCAGTCAAAGAATCAGCTATTGGCGAATACTTGCTGTCGGATTTTGAATCTTCAAGATCAGCAAGTATCGATGATAACTGATTCTTCAATTATTATTAATATTATATCCAGAGGTTATATTACTCCAAGTTGAAGAAACAATATTAAAATTAGTTATTATAGTTGGTTTTATGTATCGAGTTCCATTTTTGTTGCCGAGAACTCTAATATCTCGCTGTTTATGGCTCTTGTTTCTGCCACCTTTGTGGTCTACATCGTTAAAGCGTCTTTGTTTGCACTGACTTTAGATTGCACATTGAGACTAAGGGTTGACGCTTTTACCTGAGTTGGATCTTGTGGTGCTATCCCTGTGAAAGGCTCCATAGGGGCATTATTATTATTTTATAAAACCTTCACGCCGTAGGAGGTTTGATGAGAATATGATGACGTGGTTTAGTGACAGGTGGATGATTCCGTGGTTGGACAAAAGGACGTAAAAGGTGTGTTCTAATTACCAAACTTGACTTATGCCCTCCCTTACAACTGCTAGCTGGAGGTATGAGGATAGTAATGGTGTAGGGATGGATCACTGTTTTTAGGATTGATGAAAAGTACAAAAATGTGAGATCTACTCACCTACTGTCCGCTATTACTACGGGTGTCAATGAGAAGAGGAAACTGAAATAAATCAGTAAAATTGGTCAGGAAGAGAGGCTTAATTAGTCTCTTAAAACAGCAAACTGAACTCGTCAACCAGAACCAGGGGGGTCTCCAGTAAGCAATCCTCATCCTTTTACCATTTTTACTTTTCCTCACTTACACCGCAGGTATTTAGAAAAAGTATTGTGTTTGGAAAAATCCGAAACCGGGTTGACACCGAAATTATCCGTTTTAGGTGATTTTAAAACCTCCTAAGCAGTTATCTCAAAGTTGTCTGTCTGTATGTGTGTGTGTTTTATGTCTCTTATTATCAGAGGATACGATGATAACATCGTATCCTTCGTAGCATAAATCGATGTATTTATGCTACAGAGTTGAAACTTGGTACAGAAATTAATCTTTGGCCTAGCTGTGTTATCTAGAAATTTGTTTTTTATCACATCATTAATCCGCAATGAATTACCTAAATTTTGAAAAGTTTGAACAAACACGCTATATGAATGGATTAACGTGTGTGTGTTTGTGTGTCTGTTATCATCGTAGCTCTCATTGTATTTATGCTAAAGAGTTGAAACTTTGTACAAAAATCAGTCTATAGCTGTAGTTGTCCGGAAAATATATTTGATGGCATCATTAACCCGCAATGATGACAGCAAAAACAAATCGAAAAATCATAAAACGCAAGAAAATGATGCTATCGGATTGAGGATAAGCACACGTAGCAATGTATATGACTAGCATACGTGCCAAGTTTCATCTAATTGTCAGCATTAGTTCAATTTTCATCAAATGACTTGTATATGTTTTTAAAAAAATGTAAAAAATTGGAAAATAATCCAATTGAGTTGAAATTTGGTACAAGAGTAAACCTTTACGTTATAAATAAGTACACCAAGTTTCGTTTTAATACGACAAGTACATCTATGATTTTTGTTGGAATATAAATATTGAGCAGCATCGTGCGTCTTTAGTGCCTGGATGGGTGATAGCTGGGAATGAAGTGAATGTATTTATATCCGAGGACGAGCGAAGCAAGTCCGAAGACGTGTTGCAGTGTAAATTTAACGACTTGTATATTCTGAAAACAAGCAAAGCGAGTTCGAAGTAGGGAGGATGAGCGTAGCGATTCCGATGTTATGAGGAAAAGTTCCGAGGCCCCACCCACGTACCCGATTTTTTTATTTATCGGTTTATATTTTTTGTTGCCTTCAAGTGTATTTCAAAATGAAAATTGATCTTATTAATTTTAGGGCACTATTGGTAGCGGGGGCACCTGGAATATCCCAATTTGGTTTCACCAAACTATTTTGCTAAGGGGAGCTTACTTCTATGTTTGGCAGTATGCTAAGTTCGCAAGGGATTTATTTAAATCTTTTTTGTTGAATCTAAAGTGTTAGACCTTTCACTTTAATCGCTTCCACTTATAAACCCGTTTATCTACTATCTTAGGACTCAAGTTTGAATGCCATGTCGGGTTAAATAATTTCACTAATCCCTCCATTTGCGTGTTGTCTTAATGACCAGACTCCATTATTTAATTGTTGAGCACCTTCTTTTAATTACCATGAAACCCTATAATCCAGGATGATATTTTTGAGCATTCGCTCAGCTGATGGTATGAACACAGGAATCCCGGTTCTAGTGCTCAGACATTTATTGGTGGCTCTGAGTTAATAAGTTTTAATGAGAAATTAAATGAGAATAGAGATGAGTTGACCATTTATAGTTTATCAGAAACTGGATTGTCATAGTCATGACCTAACCAACCTAGAATTTAGTTATACTTTGTATGATGGTATACTCTGGTAACACCTTTTTAGCTATCCTTTATTATTATTCTTACCTGATGATAATTAGGTAAGAATATACCCTGCGGGGTTATTCTTGGAACAAATTCAATAACCCAAGTTATTCTTTGGGTTATTGATGAGCAATCAAGAATAACCCCTGCGGAAACTACCTCTTGCGGTAGTGGTAACCTTTACGCTCACAGTATGATTTGAAATAGAACTTAATTCAACTGAATTATCTTATATAAACGAAGAACTTAACCTGAGATGTGAACCCTAGATTTCCGTGTTGTCAAGGGTTAAAATGCCAACTCTTTAAGTACGACCTTTACCACGAAGGTGGCTTACCTTTACCTGATACCAAATGTTGCAAGTGCTCAAAACTTGTCTCATACAATTTGACAATGTTACTTCTTGTATTTATTAATTCTTTTATTATTTTTGTGACATATTTTGTTTTACGAGTTCCGTGTTTCCGCATTGACTGTAACTCGTCACTTCCGTTTTACCGAAAAACAGGTTTGGAACAATTTTAATAAGATGACATTGAAGGTACGCTTCTTCAAAGTGGTCTAAAGTCGGTTAAAACTTTAAATAAGTTCGAACTTAAAAATTAAACTCAATAAAGGAAGAAAACTTGGCATTTGTTTAATATAGGTTTGCTAATTTCCTGGAGTTCAGGGCCTCGACTGATAAGACCTGTTTGTCCTATCGAAGTTATATTTCTTATATGTATACTTATATTTCTTACATATAAGTATCTTTACTTATATGTATACTTTTTGTAATTCTATTACAATTAGATCATCAAAATAGAGTCAACTCCTGAGTTAAGATGAATATAAATATAAATAGAGATAAACATTGTTATTATCTCTATAACAAAGAAACAAACAAGAGTTACCTTCTATATGTATATATATATATATTATATATATATATATATATATATATAATATATATATATATATATATATATATATATATAAACACAAAAAGACAAAAAACAGTAAATTATTGGAAAGCAAAATTATCAAAATTTCGAGTAGGGTGTTGTTTTCAATATCTTTGGGCGCTGAATCGATAAATTCGGTCCGAAGTCGATTAGGGAACCCTAGGTGACCAAAAAGTCGAAAAAACGGTGGTCAATACGGTGGAAAATTTAAAATTTTGCCCCTAAACATCAAATTTTAAGTGAAGAGTTCTCCATGTTTTTTGGACCTGTGATTTGAATGGCATTGGTCCGGAGTCGACATAAGAGCACTTAAACTGAGATTCACGTAAACATTGTTATTATCTCTGTTAACAAATAGTTAACAAACACAGAGTTACCTTTATCACAAGGAGTTAATAAAAGTAAAACAGTAGACAAATTCTGTATCAATTTATTTTCCCATAAATTAACTTAGATCCGGGAACTGTATTTGAAACCCCCTCTATTAAAACGTTAACACATTATGTTTTATTTATTAGCGAGAACTAAAAGAAATATAATTAATTAACAATGTATGGCAGAATAGTTTCAAACGCAAATAAAGTTCAGTTTAAAAGCAATTAGAATAACGTTTAATATTGAGAATGATGGAAGAATTCAAATTTGCTAAAACTGGTTAAGAAGAGACAAATTAAAATAAATAGCGGCTAGTTATTCATATTATACCTGTAATTATCATATTATTTTAATTAAAGAGATCCGCGCGCATAACTTAAGCGTAGCAATAGACCAGGGGTTTCTAAATTGTCTAAGCATACTCAAGAGGGGTACGCCTTACGCGAGTACAAACACTATGACCATTGTACAAATGTGACCATTGTACAAATATGACCATTGTACCAATATGACCATTGTGCCAATATGACCATTGTGCCAATATGACCATACCAATATGACCATTGTACCAGTAAAACCATTGTACCAATATGACCATTGTGCCAATATGACCATTGTACCAATATGACCATTGTACCAGTAAAACCATTGTACCAATATGACCATTGTGCCAATATGACCATTGTGCCAATATGACCATTGTACCAATATGACCATGTACCAGTAAAACCATGTACCAATATGACCATTGTACCAGTAAAACCATTGTACCAATATGACCATTGTATCAATATGACCATTGTACCAATATGACCATTGTACCAGTAAAACCATTTCTACCAATATGACCATTGTATCAATATGACCATTGTACCAGTAAAACCATACCAATTGACCATTTGTCCTAATATGGACTATTGTACCAATATGACCATTGTGCCAATATGACCATTGTGTCAATATGACCATTGTACCAGTAAAACCATTGTACAAATATGACCATTGTACCAATATGACCATGACCAGTAAAAACCATTGTACCAATATGACCATGCCAATATGACCATTGTACCAATATGACCATTGTACCAGTAAAAACCATTGTACCATATGACCATTTGTATCAATTGACCCAGTAAAAACCATTGTACCATATGACCATTGTATCAAATATGACATTGTACCATATGACCATTGTACCAATATGACCATTGTACCAGGTAAAACCATTCTACCAATATGACCATTGTATCAATATGACCATTGTACCAGTAAAACCATTGTACAATATGACCATTGTGCCATATGACCCACCATTGTAAAAACCATTGTACAAATATGACCATTGTACCAATATGACCATTGTACCAATATGACCATTGTACCAGTAAAACCATTGTACCAATATGACCAATACTATTCTCCACAACTTTGGGCTCGTTTCGGTCGTCCTCAGAATGACACGTTTATTTGAAACCTAATGTGGTATTACTTCGGTCTCGCTATGCTAGACCTCAGGATAAAATGGTTATCTAAAGTATTGGTTGTTAAGCTCGCTTCGCACGCTTTCAGAATGTCATAATTATGTAATGTCGAAGGTGTTATGACTTCGATGTAGCTTCGCTGATCTCAGATTGTCCGTAGGAAGTACTTTTTCATTACGGAAGGGTACTTCCTACTCCTTACGGAAGTAAGGAAGTACTCTTTCCTTACTTCCGTAAAGAAGAGTACTTCCTACAGGAGGTACTCTTTCGTAGATTCTTCCTTCCTTCCGTTGGAAGTATCTTCTTATTTTGGAACTCACCTACTTATTTCCTCGCCTCGTAGTTGGTGAGGAAACGTTACAATATTACTCATTTAAACATATTAAAAAATTCTTGATTTCAATATAAAATAATAATTTATATTAAAACAGAAATTTATAAACATTTAAATTTATTTCTCACAATTAGTGTGAGAAACGTTTATTTAAAAGTTTTTACTTATATTTAGTTTTAGTTGTATACATTATTCAACCACACAAACATTTTAATTACATTACATATATTATATTAATTTTATTGACAAGAGTAGATACTACTCGGCAGACAAATTTCCTCTCTTAAATCAAACCAATTTTTTAAATTTAATAAAATTTTAAGTATTAAATGTTTTGTTAAATACTTTGTTAGCCAATACAATACAATACTACTAGCCAAAACAATACTTTGTTAGCCAATACAATACTACAAGCCAGTACAATACTCTGTTAGCCAATACCATACAATACTACAAGCCTATACAATACAATACTACAAGCCAGTACAATACTCTGTTAGCCAATACCATACAATACTACAAGCCATACAATACTTTGTTACCAATACAATACTTTTGTTAGGCCAATACAATACTTGTTTAGCCATACATACTTTGTAGCCAATACATACAATACTTCAGCCAATAAAATACTTTGTTAGCCAATACAATACAATACTTCAAGCCAATACAATACTTTGTTAGCCAATCGCTCAATTTTGCTTTTGTATTTTAGGTCAACCACTCTTAATTTGTTGAGGATTTTCGTATTCTAATTTCTTATTGTTTTTTTAAATTATTTTTTTGGCAGTTTGTAAATGAATTTAATATTGCATCAATAAATTTAGATGTACAATCTTATAGACGATAATTGAATAGTAAAGATAATTAGACGTCTTGTTCATAAATTACTAAAAAGAATTCCTATCAGAAAAATAATATCTTTTTAAAATTTTAATCACACCTTCTACCTCTTAACTCGTCTTAGATGACGCACGTAAGATTTTTTTAAATTTATTTACATCTCTTCAGAATTTGGTGCTTTTTTAAATTAAACGTAATTAACGTATTTAGGATATTTTTATGGTAAATTTTTGCTCCGGCGAAATCTAATGACGCTCAAGATTTCTAGTAGACAAACTGGTTCATCGGACGAAGTTTTAATTTCATGTGATTTTTAAGTTACTTTTTTAATAAGTTTTGATAAGTAATTGCACTTAATGGTACTTTCTCTTAAGGTTTAATTTAACGTTAAGGGTATTTTTATGATAAAACCTTTGCTGTGGTGAAAACTAATGACGTTCTAGTAGATTTCTAGTAGACATACTGTTTCATCGGACGAAGTTTTAATTTCAAGTGATTTTTAAGTTACTTTTATTATAAGTTTTGATAAGTAACAGCACTTACTGGTACTTAATCTTTAGGTTTAAGTTGTAACAACAATTTTAAGTTAAATTTTAAAGCTTCTACTGGCTAAGTAACAGGATGGGTTGTGTAGAATTGTAACAAGTTGTCCGTCTGTGCGTGTGTTTTGTTAAAATCCACACCTGCAGTGTTTTTTTATGCCAGAGTGTTGAAACTTGCTAGTGTTGAATCTCGATGTATAAAACAACAAATACTTTAAGTGTCTTCTCATTTTCAGCATCAGTTAAATTTTTATGAAATGTCATGAATACGTTTTTAAAAATTGTTAAAAATGAAAAATATTGAGTTGAAATTTAGTATCATTGTAATAAATAAGTTTACTTAGTTATATTTCAATACGGACAGTATTTCTGCGATTTTTGTTGGATTCAAAATGTTTTACTGCAGGAAATAAACGGATTATTTATTGATTGAGGACGAACGGAGGGAGTTCGACGATGTACTGCAGTATAAATTGGGTTGTTTCCTTATTCTGAAGCGAGTCTGAAGTGGTTTCGATTAGTGTATCTGATATTGTGATTAAATGTACAAGGCACCTTGTACCCATTTTTTTTTAAATAAGATAGCGAAAACTAGTTGCATATTTCGCAGCTTGTCTTTACATATATTACCGAGTGAATATAGGTGAATTTATCTCAATTACACCAACCCAAGGCCAATTCTTGGCTGGACCTTGCCACAATTAATGTAACCTGCTTTAAATAATCGTTTTTCATTATATTAGTTAATTGGAACTTCCACAGCTTTTATGCATTTTTAAATTTATTATATAGGTTTGTGTGAGGTGACTAATATAGCTCCGTCATTGAAGACTTATCCATGTGGTAAAAAATCACGTGTCGCGTAGACTGCTATAATAAAAACTGAAAACTTTTTAAGTTTGTTCACATCATCTGCGAATTATAATATAATATTATAAAAATAACTAAAACGTATGTTCACATCATCTGGGAATTATAAGATAATGTTATAAAGATAACTAAAACGTATGTCTGTATGTATATCATTATCTTTACAAAGCTGCTTAAATTATTGGCTGCTAAATTTTGTGTAGTCTCATGTTCATTTAGGTGTTAATGATATTTTACAAGTATCTAATATCGCACACACAGGAGCATTTGACAAACGACTTTTTCAAATGACATGGAAAAATTCTACATGCATTGACCGTATCGAACCTGGACTGTCTAGGTAGGAGTCTCATATGCTAAACAATGACCCCTTACTCAGTGTATTTAAATACTCTATATTGAATATCTTATGTACCTTTTCGATGAGAGCTCGAGCTATGAACGGTTTAGTTAGGAAATAAACTTTTCTTATAATAGGTGTCGTGTTTATCACATGAATTTCACTTATCGTATGTGGCATTCCGTTCTGAAACAACAAATTAAACTAAAGGAAATTTCTGAAAATGCTGAAATTAAAGAAGATAAAAATGAAAATTGTAGGCGTAGACGGATTTAACTAGAATCCCCTGTATTTACGATTAGATGTGCTAATTTATAAATTTAGTGGGCTTAATTTTTAATTTTCCTCACTTATACCGTAGGTATATAGGAAAAGTATTGTGTTTGCAAAAACTCCGAAACCGGGATGAAGCCAGAACTATCCGTTTCAGATGTTTTAAAGGTCTGCTGAGTGGTTTTTATAAAGTTGTCTGTCTGAATGTGTCTGTTATCATCATAGCTCCTAGTGAATTTATGCTAGAGAGTTGAAATTTTGTACAAAAATCAGTCTACCGCCATAATTGAGCTATTCGGAAAATATTTTTATGACATCATTAACTTGAAATAATGTTTCATCTTATTGCTTGCTTAATTTCATCATCTCTTTGCTTAATTTTTATCGAATGATTCGATACAATTAATAACGTATACATTTTATTGTATACGTTATTTAAAAAATTGTAAAAAATCGATAAACAATCCAATTATTTGGATACTTATTATTTGGATTGTTGAAATTTTGTACAAGTGTACCCCTTGACGTAATAAATCAGTGTACTAAGTTTCGTTTTAATACAACAAGTCTATCTATGATTTTTGGTGGATCATAAAAGTTAAGCAGCATCGAGCGTGGTCAGTGCCGAAGTGCTGAACTCGTTTTTACATTCGTAAAAACAAATGTATTTACTGTCTGAGGAAGAGCGAAGCGATTCCGTATACGTGTTGCAGTATAACTGTTACGAATTTTATTTCATAGGACGAGGGAAGCGATTCCGATGCTGGGAGGAGGATGAGCGTAGCGAATCCGATGTAATAAGGAAAAGTTCCGAGGTACCCCGTTTTTTATCCCGACTTTTTTAGAATCACCTCTTGTTACTATTATATAAATATAATAGTAACAATCACCTCTTGTTACTATTATATTTATATAATAGTAACAATCACCCTTGTTAACAATATACTATATTTATATAATAGAAAATCACTCTTGTTACTATTATTATACTATTTGTTACGCAAGAAAAAACAAAGAACAGGTTACAAATAGTTGCACATAAACTGCTCCAGCCATCCTCGAGCACGAGCACGACTCATTCCAAGATGTGCTTTTAAAACAGAAGTATTTTGTAATATTTTATTTTTAATTTTAATTTTATAAAGTAGAATAAACATATTTTATTATTTATTTAATATTTGTCTGCATTTAGCTTAAATTTCCTCATTCAGTTAAATTTGTTCTTAGCCTCTCATATGATTACCTTTACCCCCCCCCCCCTCCTCTTTTCGGAATTCCCTCTATTGATTCTTACAATGATCATTCTTTTCTCTTTCGATTTTCCTCTATCCTCTCTATACCTCCTATCACATCTTAGAAGTAGTGATATTACTTTTAAGAATCCCTCTTCCTCCTTAGAAGTGGTCCTACTCACTTCACATTAGCTTCTTAATATTTTATTAACCTTATTTAGTGGAATTTAGAAAGTAATCTAAATTATTTTTTTCAAAGCACTTCAAACTGATTACACCGTCGTTCATTTCTAAAACGACTCTATTCTGTATTAATTGTTTCTATTATAGAATTAACTTGGCAATCCAATTACCTGGGCATAATCCACAGCTAGTTTCATCTGAGGTAGATTGTGGAACGAGAAATGTCTCATTGTGACTCCCCTTCCGTCCAATATTAAAATGAAATCAGCATCCAGGTCGCCGTTCTGCACCAGCATGTCCACACACATGTAGAATAATTTTTCCGTGTTCTCCAAGTCAAAACTACCTGCATAACAATAAGCGTCTTAGTACTCAACCACTAGTCTCAGGGATAGATGCTTCTTAGATTAGGACACGATCCCTATTAAAAATAAAAAATATAATATAATAGTATAAAATACGGGCCTTCGGCCCGTAGCCGCTGCGCGGCCGCATTGTTGTTGTTTTGTGTTATGTGTATGAATGGTTTCACTATCGTTTCTTGTTACATGGCATTTTGCCACGTATTTAGCGAATTTTCACAGCCTCGTTTCATAAGTATATTTAAATACATAACTAATACGTTTTTTATAGAGGTATAAAGAATACAAGAAAAAAATCCACACGTTGCAACTGTTGGAGTAACCTTGTATAAAGGGTAAGAAAAGATTATAGTTTCATCCTTCATCAGTTTTAGTTATCGTCCACCATAAAAAAGGGTATTAACTCTTACATACATTTATTATTGTTTATGCAATTTAAAGAAAAATGTCAAGTTTTTTCGTAAACAAATTGTTTATTTGAGTATAATCTTAAGGTTGAAAAAAATATATTCATGATTTTTTAAAACAAAAATACCGTTTTCGTCACTTAGGATTGTCCGATTGAGCTGAAACCGGTCGCAATCGTTTTAGAATGACTTCGACCATATGAAGACTACTTCGAGGTTCTTCCTTTTTACAGGCCTGCTTAGCTCGGTGTGGATCAGTGGAAGCCATTTTTGTTTTTATCTCTCTGGGACAGTAGGCTTAACTGGATGGAGCAAGAGGTAGAGGCCCCTCTTTTATACTATATCCCCACCCTCTAACTCTACTGAACCAAGATATATCGTACGAGTCTTGACCTAGACGTATACATATATACAAGATTATTATATATATATATATATATATATATATATATATATATATATATATATATATATATATAATTATATATATATATATATATATATATATATATATATATATATATATATATATATATATATATATATATATATATATATATATGTATACCGTTTGCGCCATTTGTGATGGTCGATTCAGCTGAAATTGGTCTAAATCGATTCAGCTAGCCGTCTACCTAAACACGATATACCTTGTTTTAAAGCCATTACAAGTTTCAAAAAATGTTTTGAAAATTCGCTAATAATACAATATAATATTAAGACATAATATAAAACAATATAATAAAATATAAAATTATACAATATAATATAAAACATAATATAGAACAAATATATATTACAAATATAAACTTGGATTTCCAGGAAAATTTGCCGGACAAACTTTACTGTCACATCCCGTAGCAATTTCTTCAAATCCGTTGTAAAGTCGTTTAGTCGCATCTGTTTCAGTTATTTTTTTAGAAAAAAATATTGTTGTATAAAATTAAATAAGGTGACAGATTTCGAGATTTTTCAACTTGTAATCTAAGGGTTTTTAGGTATTTGAAAATGATTTGAAAACACTTCACATCATAACATTGTATTTATGCGTGTGATAAAATTTTACTGCAATTGGGATGATCACTTATCAATTGCATCTACTTTTTTTATGATGAGTTAATTTATTTTGTATTTACTTTGCGATATGGTTTAAGTGGTAATATCCTACTTGAAGTCACTTGACATTAATTTATTACAGTCTCCTCTTGCATACTTGTCGCTATCTTCATGCAATTTTTTTTATCTTTACTTTAATTTAGTTTTAATGTTTGATAACGTAATTTATAGGCCTAAATGCATTATTACCGATAAGAGGAGTCCGTTCTTGAGTCATTAAGATTTTATCTGCATTCTTATGGTTGAGAGTTGCATACATCAAGTGTTAAGTTCTTTTTCTGAAGAAAATCACTTTAGTTTGCAGTTTCGTTTATTTCTCCGTCAAGATTACTTATTTAAATTTGAGCTTTTGTATACATAATCTTGTAAGTTTTTTTCATGATTTGTTCACCCTTATTACTTAGAACTTCGTCAGTATGATCATTGAATATAAAGCAGTATTTCACGTTTCTTTAATACTTCAGTTCATTGGTTCTTCGTTCGGTCAATGGGAAGAAGTACAGAAGTACTTACACCGTTACGGATATTTGGACGATATCTGTTGTATATCAGATGAACTTAACACCGGAACTGTTGAGGCATTAAAAAAGTTTCAAGATTTTTATGGTCTGAAAGTGACTGGTGAATATGACGATGATACTAGACTTGAGATGGAAAAGCCGAGATGCGGGAACAAGGACATATATGACAAGAAATCTAAAGACGCCGAGATAATTGTTCCATGGAGTCACCGAAACTTGTCTTACAACATTACAAAATATCATTTTGATTTAAGTAAATCCGTTGTTGACAGAGAAGTAAAAAAGGCTTTTAGAACTTGGGAAGCCGTCACTCCTCTCAGGTTCTATCAAAAATTTCATGGTAATGCTGACATTGAAATAAAGTTTGTAAGTAGAAAACATAGCGATGGTTACCCCTTTGACGGCCCTCATGGAGTAACTGCTCACGCTTTTTTCCCTAATCGCGGAGGCGACGCGCATTTCGATTCCGATGAGCTTTGGACGTTAAATTCTTTTGAGGGATACGATTTATTTCAAACTCTCATTCACGAATTTGGTCATTCTTTGGGTTTAGACCATAGCCGTAATAGACGATCTGTGATGCATAGTACTGAACCTCGTTTTTATTATCCAAATTTCGAGCTTCACGATGAGGATATTAAAGCTATTCAGACTCTTTACCCAAATGATCCTGATAGTTTTAAACCAGATGATATGTTATGTTCGATGGATAAGATCGATACTATTTTCGATTTCTTCAACAATGATACTTACATGTTTAAAGGTGAATATTACTGGCGCTTTACAGAAGAATCCGTCGCTTTAGGTTATCCTAAAAAAATCAGTAGTACGTGGCCAGGTTTACCGAGTGACATTGATGCCGCATTTACTGTTAAAGATTTCATAAATAACAAAACGCCTACTTACTTCTTTAAAGGTAATCGATATTGGAAGTACGATAATTATTCACTTGCTGAGGATGATGATTATCCACAGTATATATCTAAGGGGTTTCCGGGTGTACCAGACAACTTGGATGCTGCTATGATATATCCTAGCGGACTTGCGTTCTTTTTTAAGGGTTCTCAAGTTTGGACTCGAGATCACCCAAGCCAATATCGATATCATTCTATACCTATTAACTCCAAATGGAGAGGTTTGCCGCGTGATTTAGACGGAGCTGTAGCCCGCTTAAATGGTTACATGTATTTCTTCAAAGGCAACGATTACTACCGGATTTATTTTAAGTCGGATGGCATAGATCGTGCAATTCCTCCTTACCCTCGCCCCGTCAATCAGTTTTGGTTTGGTTGCAAATTTGACTCCAACAGAAAATGTGATAAAGACTCTTCGAGACAAGATGATTCTGATTCATCGTGCATTCCAGCGTGCTGTCCTACGTACTTTAATTGCTGTTAGAAATAATATCTCTTATTAATTTCATCATTTATGGGAACTAGTGTGGTGAACTGGTAGAGAGTCAGCCTTGTGAACTTGTTTCAGACTCTATACTAGATACTATACTAGTTTATGTCTATGCGAGGAAAAATTGGTTTTAATTTTTTTTATAAACAGGGATTTTTTTATTTTTCTAGTGACTTGTGGGAATTAAAATTTGTTTGAATTAAAAATTAAAATTTGGCTAATGTTAGTCAATCAACTATTTCTTAGGAAGTATTTCCTGTGATTATCCAGCCACCAGTTTCAGTGCTCTGTCAGTGTTTTCTTACTATACTATTGTGAGTTCACTTATTAATCAAATAGTTCTGTATAAGATTCTAATTACAAATCCTGTTGGGCTGTTTCCTGGACTCTGCTAGAATATATTTATTTTGTTTTGTTATAAATTGTATTTGTTTTACTGGTTTATTTTATTTAGAAATAAATATAACCCGTAGAGGGGTCGAAATATATTAATTTAAGAAGAATTTACTTTTTTCCCCAAAGTGTTGAGAAAATAGTAATGAACTATTATGGGGAACTATTAATGGGAAACAAAACCACAAGGCCATTCGACAAGGGATGGAAGAATGATTTTCTGCTCATGTTTACGTTTTAAGTAAACTTTATTAGCTCCCGAGTTCGAGGAGATTAACTAATTAGCTCTCGAGGTGGAGGAGATGAACTAGTTAGCTTTCGAGATTGAGAGGCCGAGGAAAAAACTAGTCTGTGGAAGAAGTGGAGGAGTTGCGAGGTCAGTTAAACAGACAAAAGTTTCGCACCATCCTCTCTTTGATTTCCTTCTTAGCCTGTGTAAATATAAATCTGAATCTTTTGGTCTGACTCTGTGATGTGCTCCGTTGGGAGGAAAAAAGCTTTTACAGCAGGTGTTAAGACTTTGTTTACAAGTGTAAAGTATAAGTACATAAATGAGCAAAGTATCAACCAATAACAACACCAAAATCTCTTCACAAAACCTTTATTCAAACCAGAGTCGGCTTTCGACCTCTCGATCATCATCAGTGCCGAAGAGTTGAAAAAGGAGAATCCTAGTCTTTTTTAGTTATTATTTATTATTATTTTTTTATTGTATATATTATTATTATTATATTATTATTATTATTATTATTTCTTTATACTATTATTTATTTTAGAATCTAGTCCTTGTTAGGTAGAGTCATGACTTAGAGTTTGTTATATGACTTTCCTAAACTATCCTATGACTAGGATTCTCCTTTCCCAACTGTTTGGCACTGATGATGATCGTGAGGTCGAAAGCCGACTCTGGTTTTATTAAAGGTTTTGTGGAGAGATTTTGGTGTTGTTATTGGTTAGCTGTGTTTACTCCACTGCTCAGTTCACTGTTAAAGAACAAGGTACATTTCAGGGGTATTTTACTCATTAAATCTTAGTCCAATTTTAATATTTTTAACTTAGATCTAGTTATTACTCATAACTAAGTCTCTAATTATGACCTAGGCTAAAACAATAATGAAAGAAAAGAAGTTTCTCCACAAAATAAAACTTTATTGGCAAAGCGCTTTCAACCTAACTAGAGGCCATCTAGGTATCTCCATAATTTTTTGGAGTGACTTCTTTTCTTTCATTAATTATAATGGACTTCATTCACGCTCACTCTAAGGATATAGGCTAAAACAGATTTATATTAGTTAAAAAGAAAATTCTGGCGTGGTGGTCCGCATGCCGGGCGAATTTCTTATGGAATGCGTGTTTCTGTGCCTAACAATTAATTTCTTGCTTATGGTTCTGGTTTATGCTTTGTAACGAGGTTCCATTTCCGCCATGACGTCTATTCTATTTTATCGAGGTTCGATTTCCGCCTTGACGCCTATTCTATTTTATCGAGGTTCGATTTCCGCCATGACACCTATTCTATTATCGATTTTTTCTATAAGAAATTCCCTAAATCAAAACGAGGGGGGGGCAGTTTGAGTGGTTTTCATCATCCTGTCTGTGTTTGTGTGTGTGTCACGAATAACTCCCACTGTGTTAATGCTAGAGAGTGGAGTGGCACAAAAATCAGACTGTAGGTCTAATTTTGCTTCCTTGAAAATATTTTTCAGACCATTATAACCTTTTTTGCTGAGTCATTAAAAATTTGTTAAAAATCGGAAATCTTATTGATCAAGTTGAACTTTAACACAAAAGTATATTTAAAGTTGGTAAATGGATCCACAAAAATGCACTGTAATATTAGTTGTAAGTTCCATCCTAGATTTGTAAATAACTATATTTGATGTATTTATCTATCTTTCGTTCTAAAGTGACATCCCCATGTCACCCAAAACAGTGTACCCCATGTCACACGAAAACAGTGACATCCGCGTGTCACACGAAACAGTGACATCCGCGTGTCACTTGAAACAGTGACATCCCCCTGTCACACGAAACAGTGACATCCCCATGTCACACGAAACAGTGTACCCCATGTCACACGAAAACAGTGACATCCGCATGTCACACAAAACAGTGACATCCGCATGTCACACGAAACAGTGACATCCGCGTGTCACACGAATCAGTGACATCCCCATGTCACACGAAACTTAGACTTCCCTAAGTCTCACGAAACTGTGACATCCCTATGTCACACGAAACTGTGTTATCCCCATACCACAATAACAACAAAGGCTCCTGTCGCCTCCTCATGTCACAGGACACCTGCTTATTATGTTGTTCTTTATAATGAATGAGTATTTTTAAGAAGTAAGGTTTTGACTGATAAGACAGTGCTCCGACTTAGTCGTTTCTACTTAGGAGATGGACTCACTTGGGTTCAAATTAGCCGCCCTAGTTCGGTTTCGGCAGTCAGCCGACCTCTAAACCCGTATTCTTACATCCCTTGTAACTTTCGTTAATTTCCTATAAGTCAAGCTGTTCAATTTCAGTACCTTATAAGTCAAACTGAATCTTTAGATAGTCAGTTGTTCAGACAACGTGACCGCATCTTATTGTACCAAATAATAGCTTTCTAGACAATGCCTTTGAAACCTAATAAAATTATCAAACTGATTTAGACCCTTATCAGCGTGATAATAATTGATTGAAAGTCGTTATCTTTGTAGGAAGTTAATATTAAATTAACCTATTAACCCATTCATAAAATGTTAGTCATTAGGTAGAGGGATAGTAAAAACATTGACATCCTTGATGTAGAAGATGTTAAGTCTTCCGGTGGTCATCCCGTCAATGATGAATCCGTCGTTTCGCTTTCACTGTGCGAGGCATCTTCAGGGAGTTCGGTTCAGAGCAACCACTGGAAGACTTAAATCTTTCTGACGATAAAAGTTGAAGTCTACGCAGTCTACGTTATATTCAACTTCCTTAATAACGAGGTCTTGCCGAAAAATATAATCAGTGTTGTGTTGTTCAAAATATGGGCGTCCGCAGGATTTTTTTCAGCGGGGTGAGGGGGTCTAAGCTCAGTAATCCCAAGTTCAGTAATGAGTACTGTGCTGTTGGTTTAGTTTTCAGCATTTTATGACATATGTCAGTGATGAGAGTCCAACAAACCACAGGAGTGGGTTATGCTAAAATAAATGTTAGTGTATTGACGAAAATTGTGTAATATTTAATTTATTGTGCTGAAACAGTCACAATCTAGCGAGCGAAAGGAGTATCTTTTTCTATATCCGCGTATATAATTATAAATATCCAATGAGTGAATCAAGTTCTTGATAATTTACCAAATATGTATTTTAGTAATTTTGCAAGCGAAGCGAGCCTTTTTGCCCGTTCCTAGGGAAGCCTTGTTTAATTAGTTTTGCTTGTTCAATAATGCAGGATAACAACCACTAAATATTTAGTAATTTGCAGTGTGGGTCAATCTAACTTTCCAGGGGCGTCAAGTGGCCCTTTTAACCTTCCATGCGAATGCCCCTGGTTCAAAACCTAGAATTCCGCCAAAATCTACCCGGCATGCGGACCTACGCGCTATATTTTTACTTTTTCTCATTTATACCGTAGGTATAAAGGAAAAGTATTGTATTGTGTCATTATAACCGGAATTTTCCTTTTTAGGCGTTTTAAGGCCTCCTGAGTGGTTTTCGCAAAGTTGTCTGTCGGTATGTGTGTGTGTGTTTGTTATCATCGTAGCGCCCAGTGTATTTATGCTAGAAAGTTGAAGTTTTGTACAAAAAATCAGTTTATCGCTGTAGTTTTGCTATTCGGAAAATAATTTTTTATGACGTCATTAACTCGCAATAATGACTCAGCAAAAGTTTCGAAAAACCATAAAACGCGGGAAAAGTATGCAATCGGATTGAGATTTGGCACGCATGTGACTATGTGTAAGACTAACATATGTGCCAAGTTTCTTTTCATTATTAGCATTAGTTCAATTTTTATTGAATGACTTGTGTACGTTTTTTAAAAAAATTGGTAAAAATTGGGAAATGGTCCAATTGAGTTGAACTTTAGTACAAGTGTATATTATTATCCAATAAATAGGTACATTAAGGCCCGTATTCAAAGACATCTTCCTAACATTTTCCTAACATTCTCCTTGTTCCTTAAGGAGAATGTTAGCAAGATGTCTTTGAATACGGGCCTAAGTTTCCTTTTAATATGACTATTACATCCATGATTTTTGTTGGATCATAAAAATTAAGGAGCATTGAGCGTGGTCAAAAGGTGGATGGGTCATCGCTGAGAATAAAAGAGATACTTTAATTGTCTTGGGACGAGCGCTAGTCTGAACATATAAAATTATAGATTAGGTTTTTTTTATATTCTAAGGACTAGCAAGGGGAGTTGGATGGCATAAGCGCAGCGTATCCGACGAGGTAAAAATTCCGAGATATCCCGTACCAAATGTTTTTCTAAAAATATCTAATCATGCTTTCATCTAATTGGATGTGGTCACGTGTTAGGAACGCATCCTAAAACTCAATATATGACCCAAATATCCCGGTAACCTTTTTAACCCCCCATCTCATTTATTATCTGTCTTATAAATTTGGGACATCTAAGAGACGATAACCCAAATAACTTTTGTTTAGACATCCTATCATCCTATATAGTTGAAACATTTATAATTACTTCAATCTATTCTTGTACTATAATGAATAAAACTAATCAATTCTACTAAATATAATTAATGTCAGTTTTATTAGTTAGTAATTTCTCTACTTTTTTGTAGTTCAAATTTTAAAATTTGTATCTACGTATTGACATTAAATGTAAGCTTTTGAAGATCTACTAGGTAGAATTCATTAAAAGTTAACTTTTGACGATCTACTTGGTAGAATTCATCAAAGTAAGCTTTTGAAGATCTCTATGTAGAATTCATCAAAAGTTATCTTTTGAAGTATTACGTTTGTAGAACTCATCAAAAGTACGGTTTTAACGACTTACTAGGATTGTAGTTTTTCAGTCCTATATAGAACACACTCTGACAGTTAAATCGCAGTGGCAACTTCATCATGTACCTGGAAAAACATTATCACTTTCACGTTAAACATGTGTCGACCAATTAATGCAATAGTCGACATATGAATACACGAGTCGACAAATAAGCAATGAGTCAACGAAAAAATCTATGATTCGACAATAAATGAATATAAACTTGTTATCGTTTAATTAAGCATTTTCATTAATAGTTTCTCGCTAAAAAAATATATTTTTTAAACATGGTTTAAGGTCTATAATAACTGGTGGTCTTGATGGTTTATACAGGGGTCAATTATAAAAGCGTAGTTGCAGGCGGGCGAATTTCAGAGCTCGTCAAGGGGCGCTTAAATACCTAGGTCCGTCCCTGATCTTACAATTATATGGTGTTAACTATCTATTTTTTTGCAAAATTCGGTATTATCTAATAATTGACAATTTTTGAGGTTTTTAGCGAATTTTCCAAGAAGAAATGAGCTTATGAGGTTAGGGTCATGGAGGAGGGAGTGGGGAGATATATTTTAGAAAGGGGGTCTTCCTGATCAAGAATATAATATATATATATATATATATATAATAATATATATATTATATATATATATATATGTATTATATGTATATTATATATATATATATATATATTATATATATATATATATGTGTGTGTGTGTGTGTGTGTGTGTGTGTGTTTGTGTATGTATGTACGAGATTTTTTGTTCCTATACATTTCTATAGGAAACGATAACTTTAAGAACACTTTCTTTTCTTGGACAAAATTAAACTTGGTACAAATCAACTCGCTAACATCCCGAACCCTATTGTTTATGAAATATGTGTGACATCATTTATCCACATTAATGACTCGCAAACGTTTCAAAATCACAAAATCTTCACATAGTGTTTAGATAGGCTGAAATTTCAAACATTTACTAGTATTTATGGTTGACAAACATATAAAGTTTTTCATTTATTATTAGTATTAGTTCCGGTTTTATTGATTGACATATATATGTCAAACAAAACATTATTTCATTGATTGACGCAATCCAAACAAATCGCGTAGTTTCACTAATACATTTGAAAATTCGCTTTAAACCAATATGACGACCTGATGAAGTATAACAACCATTTGGCCGCGATGCGGTCAAAGGGAAACGCGGGGGCCGCTCGGTGGCCCCCAGGGTTTATGCCGCGGAGCTGTCAAGAGGCTAAAAACCTCTTGTTTATAACTCACCGAGTACGTGTAAGATCAGAGAAGGTTAGTGCCATTCTTGGTGGCTTGTTATATAAATAAATAATAACATCTTTATTCAGCTTGAGACCCTTTTTGGGGTATACATTCGTCAAAACAAAATACATAACTACAATGACATAAAAAATTAAAACATATTAAACTTTAAAAAAACCTTTACTGCTGTCCTCGAAAAACTCATTGACACTATAGTAAGGATTCTCAAGTAAGTAGTCCTTTACTTTTTTTACAAAACTTATTGTACTCTAGGCTTTTGATATTATCATGCAACTTGTTATACATTTGGATACCCAAATGGCCAAAGCCAATCTTAGATTTATTTAACCTGTGGCTACTTACTTTTAAATCCCTTCTATTCCTTGTGTTGTACCTGTGCACTTCCTCATATGTGTTAAATAGATTAACATTACTCCTCATATATTTAAGGCAAGTGTATATGTACAGATTGAAAATGGTTTAGTATTTTAAGTTTTCTAAAAAGTGGTATATAATAAGAATCTTACATGTGGTTTATTCTGGATTATAACAATAAGACTGTTAATTTAATATCACAATAATAACAGTAATTAGAACCCTCTAATTGTTATCGGAGAGTTCGCACACCTATATTTATTCACCTATACATGTCCGACGTAATGTTTTGTAAAATAAATTTTTATTATAATTTGTTTGTTGAATTTCCCAAGTTTTTTTAATTGAAGCAATTATGTGGAAGTTTGTTTTATTATTGCCTTATTACATTTATTGCGTAGAAGAGGTGAATATTGTATGTTAAATTATTAACATCCTCGTACGGATGTAATTTCAGTTTTAATCGTAATACTGCATTTTGTTTTCTAATAAGGAGTTATAATTTTTTCAACTTAACTATTATTTTTTAAAAAATAAAACCTTATTTATCTCCAGACGGTGTATAATGTAAAGTTTATTAACTAGTTTTTAGGGAGTAAAGAAGCACTTTTCTTCCTTGGGAGTGAAAAATGTTTCTCATTATTGGGAGAACCAATAATACCAATTTTTTAGGGGAGTGGTATTTTTTAGATTTATACAGGTGACATATCAATTTTTTGTAATTTTCCCGGGGGTGGCATCCCCGGGAAAAAAATTTATGAGGGGGACCCGACCAAAGAAATTTTTTATTGGCTCAAAATCCGTTTCAGGTCAAAAGAAGTTGTTTGGAGTAATAAAAAAAATGTTAAGTTTTTTTTGGGGGCAGCACCCCCAAAATTTATAAGGGGGAACCGACCAAAAAAATAAGAATGAAATACATCAAAACATAATAAAATAAAATTAACGTCTGGAGATAAAATCTTGTATGCACCTTGGGAGTAAAATGATATTTTCCCCCTCGCAATTACCTCCCGAGGCGAAGCCGAGGGAGGTAATTATTATTACATACACATTCACACACACAAACAGATATATGTATATTTTTTTATCAGTGACTTAAAAAAATCACCTCCCCTACTCCCCCCTTCCATGACCCTAACCTCTTAAGCTCATTTCTTCTTCGAAAATTCCCTAAAAGAAAAATACTTATTTACGAATTTTAACTTATCAAAGTTTTGAACTCATGTAAATTTGTTTGTGACTGAAATTAAAAGCGAAATATATTAGATTCGATCATATATTTTAAATAAGTTTATTTACGCTACATTTTTTTTTTTTTATGCTTGTGCAATTGTTTATAACTTTGCATCTCTGAACAAGCGTAAAAGGTTATAATAGAAAGTAATTAAGTCATTTAAAGTTTGCAAAACTACATATCTTGATTAATAGATGAATGCACAACGTGTTTTATAACTAATATTGTCGGTGGTAAAGTGCTATATATAATACCTGACATTAGCATTTTAAACACATTTGTTCGACGATTAGGTTGTGTCTATCACAGGCAGAGGTGCGATGGGTTTTATTACGCTAATCTGTAATCTTGGTTATAAGTGGCTATTAATTTTTATTATCTAATTTCAATGATTAAGTTATAAAAATGTAAAGTATAAGTATATCAAGGTTAAACGGGTGTTCTTGCTTGTGATTAATATTTTCTTTTATTTTTTTAGTTTAGAATGTTGTAAGCGTAAATTTTAGATTTTTTTTTAGAATGATTTGTGCGTGTACAATTTTAGATTGTATTTTTCAAGAATGATTTGTGAGCGTGTAAAATTTTAGATTGTATTTTTTAAGAATGATTTGTGAGCGTGTAAAATTTTAGATTGTATTTTTTCAAGAATGATTTGTGAGCAAAATTTTAGGTATTTTCAAAATGATTGTGAGCAAAATTTTAGATTGTATTTTTCAAGAATGATTTGTGAGCGTGTAAAATTTTTAGATTGTATTTTTTAAAAATGATTTGTGCGCGTGTTAAATTTTAGATTGTATTTTTTTATTCTTACTTGATACAGGAAAATTTGACTCGTTTTCGATGCGAGTTTTTCTTAGCATCTTATTCCTTCTAAGAACATTGTAATTCGTATTTAATACAAATTGAAATACAATTTTCAAGCTGAAATTGTATTTCTAAAGATGTATTTAAATGTCGATTTCTTAATGACAGATTTAATTGATATCTTTTATTTGAACTTGACCTTTTCTTCCCATGCCTTTGTTTTGCTGCAGTTTTAATGATCTTAGTTGCTCACTTACTCATGGGGAAGTATTGCAGGATTCAATTTTAATTGTGGCCTTCCATCACCTGTAACTGTTGGGTTCTTTTAAATAAGTCTTGTCTGTTAAATTAGTATTATTATTTCGTAGAAATTGTATCTCATATCAATCATTGTCTAAGAAATGTTTTAGAGGCTTGTCAATAGCTTGCATTCCTCGACAGCTGTTAAAATGCCCAGGTTGATTGAAAGAGACGTAATACAAGGATCAATACTTAAATTGGTTTTACAGTGTAACCTTTGTTTAAAAGTATATTCCCTTAATTAAAGTAAGATCTACGTTAAGGTAACTAAATTGAGATCAAATAAATTGGTAACTCATACACAGTGTTCCAAACAGCCTCTATCTGAGGGTGCCTGGGATCTCTTCGTTTAAATATAGCTGGTCTGGAGATCTGCATTTTCCTATTTAGCACTAGTAGTTTTGCGGCTTCTTCCACGTTGTACTCTTGTCCTTTGAGGAACCAGATCAGTTCGCGGTCTTTCTTTAACAGAGTGTGACAAGAACATTGAGTATTTTGCACTACAACAGTGCTTAGCATATATATATATATATATATATATATATATATATATATATATATATATAATATAAATATATAATATATATAATTATTATATAATATTTTATGCTTATAATGGGTCTATCCTCCAATTATTTACTTTATTTATTGCTTATAATGGTCTATCCTCCAATTATTTACTTTATTTTATTGCTTATATTTGTCTATTCCTCCAATTATTTACTTTTTTATTGTTTATATGGTCTATCTTCCAATTATTACTTTATATATTCTTATAATGGTCTATCCTCCAATTATTTACTTTATTTATTGCTTATATTGGTCTATTCTCCAATTATTTAGTTTATTTATTGCTTAGAATGGTTATCCTCCAATATTTACTTTATATATTTTATGTCTATATATTTACTTATTAATGGTCTATCTCAATTATTTATTTATTTATTGCTTAGAATGGTCTATCTTATTTTTTATTTCGAAGATTGCTTATAAATATGAAGCATTTGTAATATTTATTTTAATTTTTTAAAGCAAAATAAACATACTTTATTTTTTATTTATTTTATTTATTGCTTAGAATAGTCTATCCTCCAATTATTTACTTTATTTATTGGTTAGAAATCGATAAGAAACCCGCATAATCAAATCAAATAAATTTCCCCAGAGACTACAAATTTAGAA
Organism: Microvelia longipes; assembly: GCA_018340805.1. Lineage (NCBI taxonomy): Eukaryota > Metazoa > Arthropoda > Insecta > Hemiptera > Veliidae > Microvelia > Microvelia longipes. The sequence goes on from JACMZG010000002.1 coordinate 18,276,302, forward strand.
CATTTATTGAAGGTGGGTTCATAGCAGTTCTCATTTATACAAACTCGATGAAGGATAAATTGTGTTCTCTCTAGGGTTGATCACTTATTGTGGTCACTTACTGTTGTCATTTATTGTGGTCTTACGCCGTTGTACATAGGACGTTAGGTGCGAAACAAATGTACCCAAAACATTAAAAGCATAACATGAGAAAGGCATACCAGTTTTAGCCTGAATGTCTCTCTGCATTTTCAGCCTTTGCTTCAGTTTTTCCAATTTTTCCTCCAAATATGGCTCTTCTTTGTGACACTTTTTGCCACTGGTCCTTCTTGCCCCAAACATTTCCACGATATTATTTCTCACATTTAAGTCCAATTCTCGTAATACTTTCCCTTTAACTGATAAAGTATTTTACTTATCGTTTCGCTTTCGTTCCATATTAACAATTAAATTTAGAAACACCAGAAAAATTTAAATCGGTCATAATTTTTCGTAATTTATGAATGACTCGTTCATTTATCTTTTTCTTTTTCACATTTTACAAAATTTGTCAATGTCATACTTCTATTATTTTTTGAGATCTTTATTATTATAATGTGTAAATAAAACCAAAGGTCCTATTATTTAATGTCTCTCTGTATTTTATAGCTAAATAACTGTAAATTTAAGAATCTAGTTATAACTTATTATTTATAAAGTAATACATAACTATTTATACTTTTTTTTATCATTATCAAGGTGATTGATATTTATCATATATTATATTTATGTATATTAATGTTTGGATTATTCTCAATAAAAAAATGTTTGATGTTTAATACTTAGTATTTTATTACCCTATGATACATTAATATGTTTATTTATACATAAGATTTATGTTGAGATAAGGATCCATGTATTTATTCATAGTTTTTGCCAAGTATTTAAATTCGTGTAATCAACACATTATTCGATATTTTTAGTTAACAAATAATATCCATCAAAATATGTTTAAATAAATGCGCCAATCCCCTTTTTATTTGAAGATTTAATTTATAAATTGTAAACATTGTGATGATAAAGTGTAGTCTTTATGTCACGGCAATTAGATTTACCGACGACGAAGCGAGTCGGAAAAATTGCCAAGACATTCTCAGCCGGATGGCACACTATTTTTTTGAGGTAGCACTTATTAAATAAACTGCTACTTAATTGAAAAAAAAAAAAAACTAACGTCCAATTAACTCCATATTATCGTCGTCATTGAATTCACCATAGCTTTTACTCAAAATGTAAAAGCTTTACAAATAAACACAAAAGTTGTCAATTAGAACACCTTTTAAAAACGAAAAAAAAATTAGTCTACGAATAAAAACAGAAACAAAATGAACGTTTTTAAAGAAACCTCATGAAGGTTTTACACAGATTGTTTTTTGAACACGCTACATTACAGTAATGGCGGCAATATATGAATTACTTTTACGTCCTAGGAGTTTTTTTTTACATTCTATTGTCCTCGGAGGTGAAAAGTACTAAATAACTCTATAACAATAATGATTGGCTTCTCATCCTAAAAACGGTCCAATAAAGGCTCATTACGTACTACCTCAAAATATATTATATCTGTGACAATTTTTCTTTATTGAATTTCAAAGTTTATTTAAAAAACAAGTGGCCTTCGATCTCTTAGCTGCTCTGCAGTAACTATGGCTTGTTTACATTTGTTATGAGGTTAAAATATATATACTAGAGGCATAGCTATCTTAATACATTGTGAGCCCGAAACATCTTTTTGGAGCTCTCAGGGGCTCTGTGTAACCTCATTGAAACCTCCTTTAAGAGTGAGTTAAGGTTATAATAAATCAATTGATTTCGGCTTCTCCGAAATCAACTGATCACTTGTTTGTGTTTTGATTTGTATTTTTAACACTGTCCTATATAAGTTATTGTAATTTTGTACTGATTATTTGATTGTATTAAAAGCGAAAGTGGTCAGGTTACTTTTTCGACGTTTCACAATTTAACCTATAGGGCCTCTTTAGTAATAACATCTCTATGAGGTAAAAACACAGTATGAGGTGTATTTGTCAAAACTTTTCGATGAAGCAAAAAAATTGTTTAATGTAATTTGAATAATTAATTAGACATATATTATGACATAATTAGTTAGACTATTCTAACGGTGTAAATTAGTATTATAAATATTCTCAGGTTTAAGCGAAATATAATACCTCGTCTACAAGATGTGTTGAACACTGGGTTAAACACCAGGTTGAATCCATCGATTTAAATACAATACATCGATCCATCCATCGATTTACTCCGTGTAGACGGGGGTTCAACTCGATATCGACACTGATAATTATAGGTTGAATCCCAATAATATGTCGTGTAGACACTTATTGGGGTTGAACTTGGTGTCCAAATTAAGACTATTTTAGTAATTATTGTTGCTTTAAATTTCTTTGTTTATTCAATAAACATACGAAGTTTTATTATGAATGTATGTGTTTACCTTTCCCTTATGATATTTAATCAAAATATTGATTTAGCAGCATTATGCTGTCTGCTGTCAAACTTTATTGGTAAAATAAGTACATTCTTTACCTCAAATTTAAGTCGTGGTTCGCTGTAATAAACGCTGCTTATGATATTGGTTCTTCGCCTTCTCATAAGAGCAGTGTATTTTCTTTTTCTGTTGTTCCCTTGCCGCATATGCCTCGTTTAATAAAAACACTAATTTGTAGGTTAAAGCAGTTATAATTATAAGTAGCGGACACAAAATAAGCAAAGAATAATTCATGTTTTCAAAAATATTCAAAATACTAAGGAGAATACAAAACAAAAACTAATAATTGCATATCATGTTGATTTTAAAGAATTGCCAATCTATACAAATAAATATTCCCTAAGAAAATATCGATCTTTAATTAGATTTAAATTATAATTTAGAATTATTTTATTAATAAACATCTTTATTATTTCTATTTTATATTACTTAAATTATATTACTCTAAATTAATACTGGATAGTTTTGTTTGTATTTTTATAACAATTTTTGGGTTTATTTACTTGGTTTTATTTATTCATTATCATTCTACTTGACTAAAATGTTATTTACAAGTGTCTTCCAATACTAATGAAGTTCATACATTAAAATAAAAACAGAAAACAACTTAGAGATACAATAGGATAACCACTGAGCAAAGGTTATAACTTTAAATTACATTATTATTATATTATAGGTGTTGAATCCCGGGTTGAACCTGTACCGTGTAAACGTTTGCGGGGTTCAACCCAGAAAATAATTATAAGTGTTCAACCCAGTGTTCAACACATCGTGTAGACGAGGTAATAGTTGTATAAATTTCTGGCGCGGTGGTCCGCATGTCGGGCAAATTTCCTTTGGATGTTTCCGTGCTTAACAACAATCCTGGTTATTTTGATAATTTTTATAGTTTTTTACATTATATAAGTTTTCAACTACTAAATAAATATTTCCGGCGTGGTGGTCCGCTGTCGGGCGAATTTCATTTAGATGCGTGTTTTCGAGCTTAACAACCATTTCTTGCTTAAGTTCCGTTCATGCTTTGAACTAGCAGTTACTCAACTGTCAAGCACTGCTCGTAACTTATTTTGTCTGTGTTTTTCAAAGGAAATGCGCATAATTATCTAGTTGGTTATACAAAACTATGCCTCTAAAATTAGAAGTACGCTCTATTATTTGCACTAGTTTAAAGCTTAGTTACTTATCTTTAAAGGTTTTTGTGCATTTCTTTTAAAAAATACAGACACCTATATATATATATATAACACACATATATATATATATTATATATATATATATATATATATATATATATATATTCTTGATGGCTGAGATACTCAGAAAGATCTCTTCTTCGGTATATTTCATTGTATCCTAATATTGTTGCTTATTTTGTGTTGCAGGTCTCTTAAGCAGCCCTACTAAGAATAAAGTGCAGAATTACCAAATTGATACTGGAATATTGAATTGGAATGATGACACCTCTAAGAATTCTAACAAAGGTATTTTCTATTTTCTCTACCAATCCAATTCATAATAGTTAAAGGGATATACAGTGTGTCCCCAGATGGGGTTGCCTATACGTGTAAATGACAAAAAATTACATTTTTTGAAAAAAAGTCATTCTAGATAAAAGCTCCTGCATGTATTTAAGTTATGATTTTTCATATATTTTTTTTACTTTTTTCAAAAACTGCAATTTTTGAAAAATGGACGAAGAGTAGAGTAGGCTCTCCAAAATAAAGACCTGTGACATAGACGCTGACTCCACAGTTGTCTGGGGCATTAGCGTCCGTCCCTACAATCTCAGCTCCAAAACTTCATCACTGTGAATATGATGGGTGCAGAGGACTGGGATTACAACCCCCATGACTTACTCACGACTTTTACTCCAGACAGTGAGCCGAAGGCGATGACCTAAGGTGGAAGATGCTAACGTTGATGTTTTTTGGTTGGCGGCGATGATGTCCACGATCGATCAGAAAGCCACCTATACCCAGATACGTGAGACACCCCAAGAGGGTTAATCCTTGCTTCCTGGGTTACCTGGATTATTAATTGCTATGAATAACAGTAAACCATTGAATTTACTGTTGCTAACAATGTTAACTTCAAATATCAACAGCTTTTAAAAAGCCTTCTTGCATTATTATAATAATGTTAACTTAATGCACTGTTATTGTTTAGCTGCTGATAGCACGTTCTCTAGCGGTATTGAAATAGACTGGTCTCAGCCTATACCAGCTAAGGAAGAAACGCTGGAATTGAACTGGGACGATGATGATGAGGTAGGCGTTGCATCGGGGAAAGAATCGGAAGATGACGATGATGGTCCCCTGCAGCTCAATATGGACTCAGCCTCGGACAATCACTCCAATGGTTTTTATCAGTTTTATATCTTATTTCTTTCATTATCTTGAATCATAAGAAAGTTTCCTGTGTTAGTCTGGAGAGCTTTCCCATTTAACTTTTCACCATTTATGCCCTTTTTACTAGATCGCTTACGTTGAAGGATATCTAACACTGTGTGCTATGACAGCTTTCCATTTAACTTTTTTTTCTAAACTAACCCTTATTAGCAAATTTTTCGCCTTTTTTTTTTCTTAATTCCTTAAGTCAAAGGATACCTAACACTGTGTGCTATGACAGCTTTCCAATTTAACTTTTTTCTAAACTAACCCTTTATTAGCAAATTTTTCGCCTTTTAGTTTTTTTTACTAGATTCCTTAATCAAAGGATATCTAACACTGTGTGCTATGACAGCTTTCCTTTTAACTTTTTTCTAGACTTAAATGACGTATGGCGAATTTTCTACACCATGCTAGTAGCAATAACTTTTAGGCCTTTTTATCTGTTCCCTTAGGATCTGAATGTCTAACACTGTGTGCCATAGCCAAATTTGTGCACTGAAGTCAGCTACTAATCCCTTTTATTGGTCTTTTAATTATATTATTATAATTAGTAGTTATTATTAGCAATCATGTGATTTATTGATAGGAGAGCCTTAACTTCACATTGGCTCCCAGAGCATTAAGTGTAAGTGATTGGTGTAAAGTGCTGGTGGAGTGATTGATAATAATCAATACGAAAATTCTCTCCATATGTTTATTAATTTAACCATAACCGGCTCACAATCTAAGTGGTCATCATCAGTAGTCCCTTGTGATATTATAGGACTAATTGTGGCCCCCAGCAGCTTTCAATGTACCTTTATACAATATACATTCACGTATAAGATCCTTTTGGCTAAAATGAAATCTCTGCCTGCAATCAGAGCGCTTAGTTCTTCTTAGCATGGAGATAGCTTAGGATCCTAGTTTACACAAAATAACTGCTATGTTCCCTTGCATCATAGCCCCTTATTGTTCACTTGTTATGCCAATTCCGCCATACTTTGAAGCATTGTATATTAGAAATCTGTGAATAATAACACTTGTCCTTGATTGAAATTACATTTTTGATATTAAATGTTTTTTTGTTTTACTTCTTCAATTATAGTATGCGGGGGGCATACACAACAATTTGAACCGGGAGGGGTTCAAATTAGTTGACAGCATGGGAAAATTTTGTTGAGGAACCAATTAAGTTTTGCCTGATATGAAATTGTTGGCATGGTTTAACATCCAAGACTAAACTCATTGGCTCCCTCGCATTATTTTCACATGCTGTCAACTGATTTTGACTGTTTGTCATACTATAACTCAGAGGTTTGTTGCCCTGTTCTATCTGGTAATTGAAAATTGTTTCCAATATATTTGATTTCAATTGACCCAGCTTTGATTGTATCTTATTTAGCTTAAAATTTTCTTTTTGGATTTGACCAAAAGTTTTTAATTGTTAATTCAGGTTCAAGCGAAGGTCAGATGGACATCATGGCACAGCAGCTGAAATTCGTTGCTTGTTTGAAGATACTGATGGAAGAATTGTCGACTCTTGCGACTGGGTATGAAGTTGACGGAGGGCAGTTGAGGTATCACCTGTATCTCTGGTTAGAAAGAGAAGTTGAAGCTCTGAGACAGCTTTGTAACTACAGCCCTGGACCTGATGTAGAACCTCCTGATGGTAGCTTTCATTTTCTTAAGTATAATTATTATTAAATCAGAGATGCAACAAGAGCTTTTAGGATTCAAAGTATGAGTGCTAGAGGAATTCATCATGATAAGAATAATAAAAAGCCTCTCCCCTTATGTTAATATTTATTTGAAATAATGAATAACCGGGCTTTCAACCTAATAAAGGTCATCATCAGTGCCTTACAAACAAACAAATAAATATAAATAAAATAACAAAAACATTACAAGGTAAAACTAAGATAAAAAATATATAAATAACCGACAAAAAAAGATCAGTGTTCTGATCTCTTATCAAATCAGAGTTCTGATCTGATAAGAAAACTAGCTAAAGTAACGCCCCCTCTTCAATAGATAAGGTTAGTCTTATAACAGTCAACAGTAAGAAAAGACTCAAAACCTCGCTTCCTAACATATCAACGGTATGTTTTTCTCTTTTTGTGCGTTTTAAAGTTTGTTTTTTGATGGTTATTTATGTATTTTTATCTTAGTTTTACCTTATAATTTCAACGTTTTGTAATGTATTTGTATTTGTAATTTTATTTTTATTTATTTGTTTATTAGGCACTGATGATGACATTTAGTTGGTCGAAAGCTGGTTATGCTTTATTTTAAATAAATATTAGCATCTTTTATGAAGCAATTTTAGTTTATGGCTCTTGGGCCAACCAAGAACAGTGTTTTTTTTACTAAGTTTTCTTGCTGATGTGTGTATGTTATCAATGTAGCTTCCAGTGCTTGTACTAGAATTTAAACTTGTACAATAATCAATCTTAAGGGTATTTATGCTTTCCAGAAAATATTTTTTATAGCAACATTAACTGTCAATAATGTGGCAAAAATGAGCAAAAAACCAGAAAATCCAGAAAAACTGGATAGATTTTATATTATTAAAGCTTTTGAGGAGTATTAGGCCCAAAATAATAAATAAAACTAATTTTGCCGAGCTTTCTATATACCTTTATCCTTTTCAAGGCTTAACATAATAAATAATAACAAAAAACAGTTATGGTTGCTAACACATAGATGTTTGGACAGCACCTAGTGTAACAGACAAATACTTCCGTTAAAAACAAAAAAGGTAACAATGTTGAGTTACATTAAGTTCTGAACAAAGATCAGAATTGAAACAATTGAAAGATGTAAAATTGAAAACTCCTTAGTTGGGGCAAGGCCCTTTGTTTGTTGATGTTTGTTGTCCAAACACCTATTTGTTAGCAACTATGTAACTGTTTTTTGTTATTATTTATTATGTTAAGCCTTGAAAAAGACAAAATTATATCGAAAGCTCGGCAAAATTAGTTTTATTTATTGTTTTGGACCTATTCCTCCTCAAAAGCTTTAATAATTTAAAAAAATAGAGGTCCCTATAAGATTTTATATTACCTGTAAGCCTTACACATATTTTGTACTTATTAATAGTTTGTATTTATTATTTATTTATGGCTAGCTTATACATTTATGATTATTAATATTGATCTCTTGTGATATTATCTACTTAGGTGAGATGGGAGATCCACTGGGAGACTCGAGAGATTGTAACACACCTATACAGCATCTGAAAGACAAACCTACCTTGCATGAAATACTAATGGCTGAGAAATCAGACTTTGAGGCCAAAGTACAAAGAGCTGCGAGACGCAAGAAGTGGCTTAAAGGTATTACTTGATTCATTTCACTTAAAAATTAATTCAGTAAAATTTAGGATGTAAAATTCATGAAGATTTAGATCTTCCGGTGGTGACCACATGAGTGTAGATGAAGAATCCAACGTTTCGCTTCCACTGTGGCATCTTCAGGGATGTAGGAGATCATTGATGAAAAACTTCTCTTCAAAGTTGAACTGAAGAATGGAGACGAGAGTTGGCTTATCTATACATGTATCTGAGCTTGTCTTCTAGGACGGATATTGTAGCTGTGAGAAGGGAGAGTAGGGTTCCTACGTCCAGTTTGATGTTATCCACTTGGAGGTCATGAAAGAGCAAAGCAACCTGCCCAGCTGATGTGCTGACCAAGGATCTTGAATAAATAGGATGGCACATTAAGGAACATTTCTGACCCCATGGAAGTTGTATGAGATAGAGAAATCGGAGCAAACTTACCTTCCCCTTGGCTATAATGAAAAAAGGCGCTAAACACAGGTTATGTAACAAGGTTGTCTAGTTTGCTTCTAAACTTTCTTCTGTGCTTCTTGTGATTGTTACATTTGTGGTGCTTGTTATTTAATTTTAAATTTTGGACTATAGTTTGCCACATCAGTGAGTAATAATTTAAGCGTGTTTTGTTATAACCTTCTCAAGCCATAAACAATGAGAAACCATCGAGAGGTAAGTTTGCCTCTAAAATTTAAGACCTGCGCTGTTATAAGAATTTTAAACATGCGCAGTTTGTACCAAGCATGTGCAGTTGGTTTTTGACGTAAGTTTCGTATTGAATTCTCTCTATTTTTTGGTTTTCAATGGGGTCACTTTTTTGTATGGCAAATCGACTTAGTGCGTCATCCCCTTTATTCAAGATCCTTGGTGGTGACTAATGAGGGGTTACCATCAGGTGACATATTTGGTGGCTTAGTATTGTCTAATGGAATTATCCATTAGACATTATCCAATATAGGAGACCTACACTTTCATAACAGCCATGGAAACCTACACAGTTTATTAAAAACATTATTATTTCAGGAATTCTTCTCTGACAGTTTTGCATTCTTTTAAAACAGAAATTACTGTAAATTTCTATTAGGTTTTTATCTTGAGATTTATAGTATCAATAAGTCTACCCTGGCTCTAGTTAATAAGAGTACATTTATCAATATTTATATATTGCTTTCTATAATTTGTAAGTACAAATAATAGAAAGTAATGCTATTTAAGTTAGTATTTATAAAGATTATACTAAGTTTCTTATGGTGTATTTTTTATGTATATGTAGATGTATATTATTATTATTTTTTTGCGTCAAATGGATTGTCGTCTGTAAAGGAATGTTTTTAATTTGCAAAAAAAAATTAATTAAACAAAATCATCCAACAAAACATTATGATTAAGGATCTATTTTAGAGATAAATTACTGGAGGCGGTAAACATTACCTTAATACAAGGAGTTTGTGAATTGTGTTTGTTTATTTTTTATTTTATATTATGTTAAACTCTGATGATGACTAATTTTTAGTCAAAAGCTTAGTTACTTATTATATATTAATAATAAAGGACTTCTGTGTTATTATTTATGTGTGATATGTGTGTATTTATATGTGTTATTTATATATTATTATTATTTATTATCTGTGTTATGTTATATGTTTTGATTTATTATTTTTATAAGTACAAAAAAAGAAACGTTCATTTTAGAAATATATATTTAAATTGTTTCATTGTGTATCATTTCAAAATAAATGCGATGGTGATTTGATATGTTTGAATGTTGCAGCTAACGAGACTTTACTGAGAACCCTGCTGAGTTACTGTTCCCTGCACGGTGCCAGTGGTGGAGGGCTGGCTTCTGTTAGAATGGAATTAGTCTTACTTCTACAAGAACTCCAGCAGGAGAAGACTCAGCAACAGTTGCTGTCTCCTCTGCCTTTTCCTACAACTCTACCTCTCTTGTCTGCCAGTGTCGCTTGCAACAAAACTGTTATCGCTGATCCAGTCAGATTATTACAGGTCAGTTCACTTCCTTGTAATAGAAAGATAGAGAAAGTATTAATATGACATAACAATAGTTATTTATGGACCAAGGGAGTAAAGATTGCTATTATTTCCCTTAGCAATTAGTTGGTTCCTATAATGTAAGCCGAGGGAACCAAAGCATTTACCTCCCAAAGCGAAGCTGAGGTATTTATGTGCTTAACTCTTGAGGTAAAGCCGAGGGAGGTAATTGCTAGAGGAAAAATAGCATTTTAATCCTTAGGTGTATACAAGATTTTATCTCTAGACGTTGACGTCATTTAATTATTATTATATTTTTATTTTGTTTTGTTGTATTTTATTCTATTGTTTTTTGGTCGGTTCCCCTTATAAATTTTGGGGATACGGGGTACCCCCAATCACCTTTCCGGGGATGGGGGGGGGGTCCATCCCCTGAAAGGTCCCACAAAAATTGATTGGTCTCCTGTATCAATTTAGTGGATACCACTCCCCTAAAAATGGATATAATTGGCTCTAATATTCTAATAATAGAAAAAAAATTATTCTCAACATTTTATTTATCTACACAGTCTGGAGATAAATGATATTTGTTCACTTGTTTTATCAGCTCCTTTAGATGATCCAAAAAATTTTATTTTTACTTAAATTTGGACTCAGTTAAGACAAAGTCCTTAATACTAGGTAAGTATAAAAAAGAAAAAATCTGAGATTTTCTTTTCTGAAAAACTGAGAGCTACTCTCTTTGTTGTCTATATTAGACTACAAAATAACCGGTATAGATTTATAGGGTTTTATTATCTATTGGTATATATAGGTTGATTATTACTATACCTTGATATTTCTTTTCTTATAGTTGTGGTCAGGTCTCATTCCTGGTGCTTAAGCCAGCTATTTATTGTCTGCTGGTCTGTTTTCATGATAGCCTGTATAGGTTTACTGTTACTCTACATTGATGTTTGATTAGTAGAGGTACTTGTAATGTAAATAGTAAGATTTGAGATGTTTGTATTACGCATGATTTGTATTTTTGCAGGCTCATGCTCACGACATGCTACAGACAGTCATGGAACAAACAACTCCTCCGTCCTTAATTCAAGTTAATCTGAGTGAAATGTTTGTGCTGAGAGATCTTGCCGTAGCACTTTCAGCTTGCATATACCAGTCGCTCTGCGATTCGGATACTTGCACCATTAAAAATGCTATTGAGTGAGTCTTGTCTAATGTTATTTTAATATTTCAAAAATTTTTATTCCACATTAATATTTACACCAACAAAATCTTTTTAATAATTACAAACTTAATTAAGCAGAGCTGCTTAAGGCAATATTGTCATATAAAGTGCTATGTTGTGATGTTGTTTTCAATTCCTGGAATCTGAACTTAAATATCTTGCCAATGAATTTAAATACCTCACAACTGCATTCGAATACCTTACCTCTGAATTTGAATACCCTCTGAATTTGAATACCTCACTCTGAATTTGAATACCTCACTTCTGAATTTGAATACCTCACCTCTGAATTTGAATACCTCACCTCTGAATTTGAATACCTCACCACTGAATTTGAATACCTCACCATTGAATTTGAATACCTCACCATTGAATTTAAATACCTCACCACCATTATTGCTAAATCCAGCTCTGCTTAACTAAGTTTAGAACTTTGTTTAATGACGTTGTTGGTGTTTTGTATTATTGCAGATGATTCCACTGTTTTACTAAAGTTATTTTTATTCCACATTTTATAATTTTTATAGTTTATTTTTAATTTTATATTATTATTATTTCTTATTATTTATTTTTAATTTTATAATATTATTATTTTATTTTTAGGTAATTTTATAGTTTATTTTTATTTTATTTTAAAAAAACAACCATTGGTCCAATACAAAAGTGTTACAAAATACAATATAAATAATAAATAATTTTAAATTGCTATAACAAAAAAATAAGAATTAAATCAAAACATCAGAAAACAAAAAAGACATCAGAACAAAATTAATGGGAAAAAATTAAAATAAATAAAAATGATTTTGAATAATACTGGCATGGAAATAATTAAAAGCATGAATAGAGCAAAACATGAATAGTTGACATAGTACAATATTATATATTCAGGCTCTGTCGGAGCCCTGATGAGTTAGACGTAACGAAACAGAGTGGGACATGACATTATGTCAAGCCATCAATGATGACGAATGTTGAATGATGGAACAGTTCCCAGATGTAGCATTGCATTTTGCTTGTTACATTTCTAGGTGTATCTCGCCAATTATATTGTGTCATAAAATATAATTATAAATGTCATAATTGAATGCAAAGTATTTGAAAATGTACTACAACCTTTATAACCTTATACATAACTATAAAAATAAAGAAAAAAATAAACATATCTTAAATTTTGTTATATTTCAGTCACATATATTTTGCTCACAGTCACAGTGTTTGCTCTAATTATGTCTGGTGTTTTTTGTTTTGCTGCAGTTTCCATCAAAGCAGCGCTGACACCCTGTCATTCGTCAGTTCTAGAAGTCATTTAATTGCTAGTCACAACAGGAAACGGAGATATTCAACAGATGAGCCTGTTGGTGTTACAACTACACCTGCTAAGTGGCCTGGTAACTTAGTTTTAGAATTATTAATAAACTAATTAGATAGTAGTGATAGTGATTAGACAGAGATGATAAATCAACTAGCAAGTAAGCCACCTTGTTAGGCCCTTTTTCCTAACTCCCTGAAATAGATGATAGTGTCTACTTTATAAGTCCTAGTGCAGGTATTTTTCTGTCTAATCTCCAGATGAGCCGTGACTTCACTATAACTTTTAATAGTTTTAATTAAAAATCAACGCATGACCCCTCTGCCAGACTAAACTTTCCTGCACTTGAACCCATAAGACTGAAACATATGTATTTTACATAAGCTACTATTGTGAGGGTCCTAAATTTGATCTAAGCCCAGGTTCTTTTAGGGTTAGGGATCTTTTACGAGTACCTGACATAGCACAGGCTCAGAACCACCGGCTTAACATCCATTTTGCAGAATGACACTTAAAAGGATTTTTATCCCTAGCATGAAAATCTTAAAGACCCCAACCGGGATTGAACCCGGAATGTTTGGGTAACAGGCGTGCATGCTAACCACTACACTACCAAGACTCCCATTCTAATAAACCATTTATTAATGTTTAACTTACCAATGTAATACAAGGAGGAAACGGAGTCTCTAAGTTGACAGGAGTTTCTCACTTTTATCCCGTCCAAGTATGAGGTTTGAGGATTAAACAGTGGAGGTGTAGTGATCGGTGAATGATTTCAGGATTGGTTTGAAGGACCCAAAAGTGTGGTTTACTAACCAGTCTTGACAACTGCCCTACCGATATTACAGTCGGACCTCCATATAACGAACTTCTATACAACGAAAGTCTCTATGTAACGATTTTTTTTACGTTCCCTTGAATTTTGTGTTTAAAAGTGTTTCTATTTAACGAAAAAAATTTCTATATAACAAACAAAATTTCCAGAAATAAAGATAAAAACAAGACCCGCAAACTTTCAAGGAAATGACCAAAACGGCACTTCTGTTTTTCTGTAATTTCCCAGAACAATTATTTATTGATTCTCGCCCTGCCTTATTTAATTTTGCAAACTCTTTCTTTACAATTTTCTATGAAATTAGGATTAACACAGCATAGAACTAAAAATCTTTCAGTTAATTTGGTATTCGATCTGACCAGTTCGTTTGTGAAACTTTTTATTTGTTTGTAAATCAAGTTTATTAAAATGTCAATACGGAAATCGCTGTCCCTTTCTGAAAAAATCAATTTATTAAAAGATTCTGACGATGGAGTGAAAAACGAAGACTTGTCTCTGAAGCATAAAATCGCTCCTAGTTCTATATCAACAATTTAAAAAAATCGGGAATCTATACTTAGGTTATATGAAACGAGTGGCGAGTTCTCGAACTTATAAGTTCTCGAGTGTGCAAGTAGGGAGACATTGATGACGCAATTTTATAGTGGGTGACAATGTTAAGGGACAAAAATATGCCTGTGACAGGACCGCTAATAAAAGAAAAAGCTGCTGAATATGCTACTGCGAGGTTATTATTCATCCTATATATCCATTAAAATATCATAAAATAGTACAGAGTTATTTATTTTTTCAATTTCTATACAACGAAATTTCTATATAACGAATTTTTTCACTTGAACCTTTAAGTTCGTTATATAGAGGTCCGACTGTAGTTCAATTATTACACATAAAAACGGACGGAATTACTTATGCCAATAAAGAATGTGTTTAGTACTGGTCTTACTTATTTCTTTAATCATTTTCTATTTAATTTTAGACTCAATTTATTTAATTTTTTTGAATTTTTAATATTAAAAATATTAAATTTATTTTTACAGGTGTATCAAATTTGCGATCTCTATTAGCTGGCGAAAAAGACGAAGATGCTCCCAAACTAAACATATTGCTGTGTGAAGCATTTGTTGCTACTTACATGGCACTAGCACTCTATGCTATTTCAACGTGTGACTGTCACATATTGTACAGACTAGTTGGACAGCACTTTACCAATCAAACGTGGTCTACGCTGTTTGGCGGAGGAGTCAAGAAACTGCTTAGAGTGGCTCATACGACTGTAAGTTAGGCTCATTTAATGTTAGTGAACTTAGTGAATGAGTTTTAACAAATATGAGTTCAAAGATAATATGAGCTTATGAGGTTGGGGTCATGGAGGGAGGAAGTAGGGATATATATATATATATATATATATATATATATAATATATATATATATATATATATATATATATATATATATATACATACAGGGTTTTTCATATAAAGTGTCCACCAAATAAGGAGGTGATAGTACTCCTCAAAGGGAACAAAAAATGTCCTATAATATAAACCCCTATCTCCAACTGTTTTTCCACAAGGTCAAATTTAATATTTTAAAGAAATATTTGACCTCTATAAAGGTGAAATTAGTCTCATTAGAAATCTGAGTAAATTTTCTAAAGGACGAAGTATTAACTATGTCAAATATTTTGGAACTACTGCCCAAAAATTTGCATGAAAAATGATTTTTTGCAAAAATTGAATTTTATGGAATTTTTATGGTGGGTATTAGAGGAAGTAAGAGATGAGCAAAAGTTTAGCCAAGAAGGGAAAAAACTTATTATTTTTTATATATATCAATTATATCATAATATTTATATAACTAAATATATAATAATATTTTAAGGCCACCAAAAGACTTGCTTTTGTGTTATCAGTGGAATTCCATTGTGTTTACAGTCCTGTGCTCCTTTTATACCAGTAATATTTCAAGTCTATTAACATCCTACAAATCTACTCTTGTTCTTAGAATTGTGCGTTGATTTCAGTCATCAGGTAGTGTTGAGAGAGAAGGGAGTGTGAGCAGTGACTCGGGAGTTTGGACTTCAGTGGCCGCTCTGACCAAACAAAGAGTCAGACTTAATATGAAGATACTGGGTAGTTTCGGTTCTCAACCCGGCACCAACATCAAGGAAGACAAACCAACCTATAGGGAACAGTTTGTTCCTCCTGAAATGTCTATGATATCCTATTTCCTGAGCAAGGTACATTCCATTTTTTATTATGCTTCATTAATACTTAAACATCTGCCTCCGTAGCCGTGGTCGTATAGTACTGGACTTCGGCACCGGAGGTCCGGGGTTCACAGCCCGGGCTATGCTCTCAGTTTTTATGAATAGAATTTGTTGTAAAAAGATTTTGCCAACTTTAGCTTTACTTTGAGCATAGTAGATGTGACCCACCTGAGGTGGTTCCCGCAGGGCCAATACCCTGAAGGGCTGAAAGGCCCTAAAACGGGTATTATTATTATATTAATACTTAAACACTAAAATATTGGTACATCTAGGGGCATTTACTCCCTAGTTATTTTTTTAAAAAATGCTTGATTTGATTTATTTATAAAAGTGAGTTTAACTACATAAATTATTAGTAATCATTATCAATGTGTAATTTATTTAATCTGTATAATTAGTTATATAACAAATGCTTTAGGGAGTGGTAAGACCATCTAGCAAGTAAGTCATGTTGTTGGGCCCTTTTTGCTAACTCCCTTAGATAGAAGATTGTGTTTTACTTTATGAGCCCTAATCAGTCTTTTGCGTCTAAACCACAGAAAAACTGTGGCTTTACTATAAGTTTCTTTATCTTTCACTTGAAACAGCACATGCCCGACTGCCAAACTAGGATCTACTGCTCTCGAAACCATGAGGCAGAAACATATTTATATTTTATATAAATTACTATTGAGGGTCATAAATTTTGCCTAAACCTAGGTTCATTTAGGGTTAGGGATCTTTTACGAGTACCTGACATCACACAGGCTCAAAACCACCAGATTAATATCCCCATGTGAAAAGATTTCTATCCCATATGAAAATTCTAGAGGCCCTGACTGGGATCAAATCTAGACTAGTGGCAGACGCACATACTAATTGTAATACAACAGGAACTTATAGTACAATAGGACAATGATTGTCCTATTGACATCAGAATTTCTTTCTTGATCATTGACAACCAACTGAAAAAGCTACATGGAAGTAACCATAAAGATAATATTACTAGAGGGGGTGTATCCAATCTTGATACATAGGGAGGCTTGAAGCCATAGAGATATAATACTAGAGGGGGTGTATCCAATCTTGATACATAGGGAGGCTTGAAACAATAGAGATATATTACTAGAGGGAGCATATCATATCTTAGGACATTTAATGGCATAAAAAAATAGGTATATATCACTAAATGGGACATAGCCTATCTCAATACATTGAAAGGCTTAGATAAGATAAGATGAGCAGCAACTAGTTAGTAATTTAAAATTACAATAGTCTTGTAAAAATTTAAAGAACAAAAAACAAATTAAAATTTACAGTTAAAGTATTTGTTAATATTGTAAAATCATTTGAAAGAAGAAAATTCTTGGAATCATTTGCTTGAACCATAGATCTATTTTATTATATATCTCATACTCAACAAGCTCCTATCTCACACTGACATCTATATTGTAACCTTCTTGCCACACAGCTCACTCCCAACAGTCTCCTTATTTTTATATTTTTTATTTGTTTATTTTTTTTTATTGTTGTTGACATGTTGTATCCAAAAAAGTGGCTATATGCAATAAATAAAATAAATCACATGCAATCTTTTTATTTAATGATACTATATTTGTTTGGTTTAGCCAATTCTAAATGAAGATGCCGACGATGTTGACTATGACTCAGCAGGTTCTGAAAAGTCTGATTTGTCAGATGAAGAGGAAGATGTCTTTGAAACATCGGATAAGGTAAATTATCTCATTTTCCTTATTTTTATAAAATGACTTTCATGTCTAGGCCTTTTTTTGAATTTTCTATGAAAAAATAAGGTCATTAACCTACTAATGAGCAGTCGTCTCCAAACTCTTAACAGAGGTCCTGGACAATTGATGGCTCGATAAATCTCCGGCACTGATGATGGCATAAGCTGAAAGCCGGTTCTGCCTTAATAAAGTAAAAATCTTGTGGAAAAGACGGAGTTGATGGTTTTCATGATTAAATTATAGGTCTAATAAATGTAAATTATAACTCATCAAAAATTATAAAAAATCACTTAACTTAAAAAAGTATTTAGATCAGACTGAAATTTTATATACATACACTGAAATTTTATACTCATACACTGAAATTTTACAAACATACACTAAAATTTATACATCTACACTGAAATTTTATACACATACACTGAAATTTTATACACATACACTGAAATTTTATACACATACACAGAAATTGTATACACATACACTGAAATTGTATACACATACACTGAAATTTTATACACATACTCTGTAATTTTTATACACATACACTGAAATTTTATCACATACACTGAAAATTTATACTCATTTATAAAATTATACCACATACTATGTGCGGTATCTGCCTCCGTAGCCGCGGTCGTATAGTACTGGACTTTGGCACCGTAGGACTGTGGCTCACAGCCCGGGCTATGCTCTCAGTTATTATAAATAGAATTTGATGTAAAAAGATTTCGCCAACTTTAGCTTTACTTTGAGCATAGTAGATGTGAGACCCACCCGAGGTGGTTCCCGCAGGGCGAATACCCTGAAGGGCCGAAAGGCCCTAAAACGGGCATTATTATTATTATACTATGTGTGGTTAATAAATACCTAGTGATATATTTATAATAATTGACGTATATAACATAATATGAAGAAATGACTTTTTTGACCAATACATTTGGCAGTATACCACAGTCTGCTGTGTCCAGTCATTACACTTCCATTAAGCTTAAGACTGCATCAAGAATGTTACCTTAAATTGGTGAGTTTTACTTTTTAACGTGTTTCCATACATTATTGTGCTAATTTAAAAGCACTTTGTCTGTTTTTTTTATTATATTATTTATTTAATCCATTATACCTTCAATTTTTCACATTAAATATTCTCTATTTACCAAATATTCTCCTTTTATTATAAGATATTTTAATTTAACCTTTTTAATCTTAAATTTTTATTTATTTTTTATCATTATATTATTATTGATCTTTATTTAATTCATTATAACTTAATTATACATTATTTATTATTCTATTTTTTATTTTCTGTTTTGTTATATTATCTTGAAAGCAAAGATTATTTAGTATACCATTATTATTGAATCTTTGCTTAAAAGAAGACTTTTTAGCGAATTTCCTTTGGAAATTCGCCTAATGGATAGGCGTCATGGCGGAATTTGAACCTCGGACCACGACACAAATCCGTTTCAGAGGTCCCTAATGACGAAAAAATAAGTTTCGCGAGACTTTAATATATATATAATATATATATATATATATATATATATAAATATTAATATATATATACATACATATATATGTATATATTTATATATATATATATATATATATATATATATATATATATATATATTATATATATATATATATTATATATATTATATATAGATATGTATTTCTAGACACTTCTTGTAAACACTCTATCTTCGAACGGATTATATTTTTTAACCAAACTTGGTACAAAAATCAACTTTGGGAGGACACGAACCCTATTGAAAACCAGGTTTTTGTGACGTCATTAACCCGGTTTGCTGAGTCAAGCAAATTTTTCAAAAAATCGGCAAAATTTCAGGGTTAATATTTTTTGCCACGAAAAAGGTCAAAATTATGTTTTTTGAGACGCTGCATCGAATGAAACCGGTCCGAAGTCGATACGACCACTCTAAGTGACCTTAAAAATCGAAAAAAACATTGTAAATTGACCAAAAACCAAAATTTAGTCGATAAAAATAAATTTTTAGTAGGGTGTCGTTTTCTAGTGTAATTTTGGGCGCTGATCGAATGAAACCGGTCCGAAGTCGATACGACCACTCTAAGTGAAAAGCGAAAAAAAACCACAAAAATTATAGAAAAACCAAAATTACGGTCGTTGAAAATTTAAATTTCGAGTAGGGTGTCGTTTTTAATGTTTTTTGGGCCTCTGAGTGAATGCCAGTGGTGCGGAGTCAACACGACACTCAAACTCAGGTACCTGGGTTACCGTTTTTTTACCTAATATTAAGTTTACAACTAGAAATAATTCTGGCGCGGTGGTCCGCATGTCGGGCGAATTTCCTTTGGATGCGTGTTTCCGTGCCTTTTACATTGTATAAGTTTACAACTAATAAATAAAATAATTCCGGCGCGGTGGTCCGCTGTCGGGCGAATTTCATTTAGAATGCGTGTTTCCGTGCTAAACAACCCATATTTTGCTTATGCAAGAACCATGCCCATTGCGTGGTTCCGGTTCATGCTGTCAAGCACTGCTCGTAACTCATTTTGTCTGTATTTTCCAAAGGAAATGCGCATAAAAACCTTTAAAGATAACTGACTTAGCTTAAAGATAAGTAACTAAGCTTTAAACTAGTGCAAATAATAGTGCGTACTTTAATTTTAGAGGCATAGTTTGTACAACCAACTAGATAATTATGCGCATTTCCTTTGAAAATACAGACCAAATGAAGTTACGAGCAGTGCTTGACAGCATGAACCGGAACCACGCCAATGCGGGCATGGTTTTACATAGCAAGATATGGTTGTTAGCACGGAAACACGCATTCTAAATGAAATTTCGCCGACAGCGGACCACCGCGCCGGAATTATTTATTTATTAGTTGTGAAACTTATACAATGTAAAAGGCACGGAAACACGCATCCAAAGGAAATTCGCTCCGACATGCGGACCACCGCGCCAGAATTATTTCTAGTTGTAAACTTATATTAGGTAAAAAAACGGTAAAAAATTATTGTCCCTACTAGGATTTGAACCCAGGTACTCTGGGTTTGAGTGCTCGCATCCAAAGGAAATTCGCCCGACATGCGGATCACCGCGCCAGTATTTTGTATTTCTTTTGAATTTTAACCCACTGTATTTTTTTGTTATTTTTCTTTTTATTAATTGTTACTATTTCCTCCTGATACTTATTCTTTAGTGATCCCCCACACACAGTTATTACTTGTAGGATTGTCCTTCGAACCTATTACAACAGTATCGATTTTATTTGTAAAATCTATAATTTTATAATATGTATATTTATTGATTGTATATTTTATTTTATTTTATTTGTGGCAATAAAGGATTTTTTTTTTGAGTTTAAAAAGATTTATATTCAATTTTTTTGAAATAATTGTTACACCTCCCATGTTTTTTAGACTGCACAAGGAATATTATTTTCATTCCCCTATACTCATAGTTGTTTAAGCTACTTCATATCTTGTACCATATCTTGTACTTTCCAATCTTTCTACTTAAAGTATCAGTTTTTAATATTAGACACAACGTTATCTGTTTACAGCCTGATAAGAAGAGTAAAGACAAAGAAAACACAGAGCATTCAAACCCCGGCAGTTACTCCTGGGCCGTCATGAGACTGGCCATTGTTGTTCTTCTGCAGAACAACCTCAAAGAATTTCTCAATGTTGTCAGTATAGAGCTTCAAGGTATGATTTACTCTTTAGATTTTCTGGAAATTCCACAATTTTAATGTGTTTTGTGGAATTTTACATTTGTTGTTTGATGTCTAAGTTATCTGTTTATGTTAATAAATACGATTAGAGGGATTCAGCTGTTTTGTGTGGTAAATAAATAATTTATTTGTTTGCTTCTGTATCTCATTTAATATTAGAGGAAGCATTGTAATTAGAAATATTGTGTAATACACTTTCTAGTTCAAATTTCTAAGTTACATAGCTTCCGACTTTGTACCTGAAGTCTTGATATGTTTATTTAACCGACAGTGGTCACTCATTTTTTATTTACATACTTGAGGTTACTTTATTATAAAGTATTTCAATTGTCAAAATTTTACAATGTAAAGAAATAAACAATAAAAATAAATTGAGTGTAAATTATTACATAGACTGCATATTCAAAGACAGCATAACTTGAAAAACAAACTTGATTAAAAATAAAAACAAAAAAGCATAACATTACATGAAAAACACTAAACATTTAAGGTGAGAATACTAAGTTATCAGCTAAAAACTAGTTAACACTATAGATTTTCAAGATTCAAAAATAACTTTATTTGACAATTGTACTATAAAGTTGAGGTTACTGTTTACAATTTGCATATCCAAAAAAAAAATAATAAAAATATAAGATGCATTACAAAAGAGAAAATGAATTTTATCTTTGAGTGTTAAAAAACAAATTAAGAAAATAGAACAATTTATTAATTGTTAAAAATTAGAAATTCCAATACAGTTATATACATGAAAAATATTTTTAGAGTAAAACACATAAATATCTTCTTCTATAACATACATTATTATTTATTTATTAAAAAATTTCATTTTTTATCTTGCTTTAATATTATATATTACTTATTGTTAAATTTATTTATTTACTTATTTAATTAATTCATTTATTATTATCTTCTTAGAATTTATTTTAGTTCTCAAAAATTAAATGTTAATTTTTAAATATTAATTATTATCTTCTATATTTTTAATTTTATTTTAAATAGTTAACACTATAGTAGGCTTTCTCAAGCAACAATGTTTTAATGCTTTTTTGAAAGTTTTGGGTAGAAGTTCAACTATTGAAGCGGGTAATTTATTAAAGCACCTTATTCCATTATAATTTGGGGACTGGTGTGAGCCTACAAGAAGCAATATATCTAGTGCCATAATTGTGGTCCTTAATATAATTAAACTCCCCCTCACCATACTTTGCTTTCATGAAAAACAACAATGAAAAAATATATAGGCTGAATGAAAAGTTAAAATTTTATTTTCAATTAAATAAAATAGCTAGCTCCTTAACCACATCTGTGACTGGTACCTCAAGTACATCCTATGTCTAGCCCCTCAACCACACCTATGGGTAGTGCCATTCTCGATATCAAAAGGCAGGCCTCAGAGAAACCTGTGTGTTATATGATTTTTTATTTATAAGATAAGAGTAGATATCTTTAAATATCTTTTTCTATCTACGAAAGAAATTCTCTGTGAGACCAATTTGTGGTGACTCAGCATTTTCCCCTTCAAATTTATTTATTCTTAAATTTCTCTTTGCAGAGTTACCGGTATGCAGTCCGTTAATTCACGGAGCTTTGCGGATTGTGCAACAGTGGTATGAACATATTAAGGAAGACTTAGAGTCAAGAGGACCTCCCCCAAGCGACTAATATACCGGTGTTATATGGAGAATGCCAGACCAATCACCATACAGAAATATAGAACTTTGCTTAGAAGGAAATACCCATTTCAGAAAGTCATGATTGGTCCCACCAATTTGGACTCACTTGACTCATCTTCGGAATGTAAAAAAAATATTCTATAAATATGAAAATTAAAATGTTAATTACCTCTTGACTCATCTCTGGTGTTGTGGTTGAAAATAAGCTGGCATATAGCATCCTTTTGTGGGGTCACACGAATGTGGAATCACTTTTAATTAAACAAAAGAGAATATTAAGAATTGTGATAAGAACCTAACATGATTATAACATATAATTAATGCCCAGCTCAGTCTGGCCGCTGGGGGTGGAGTGATACCAATCGAAGTAGATACTAGACCGAAATTAGTCAAGAACTTACCAAATACTTAATTAATGAGCGCCAGGTTCTTTTAACCCACAAAGGGGGGGGTAAGAACCAACCCTCCAGAACTATTAAAAATGGATCTATATGGCTTAAGATACACATGGAAACTTAATCTAAGTACTCAATAAAATAGAGTTTGAGATTTGATGTTATAATTAAACTAATTTAATAAAAATATACTCAATTCTTCTTACAATTAACAAGTCTAGTTTTAATACATATTCTTGTTATAGAGATAAAACATTAGACATGAGCTATTAAAATTAGGTCCTACCTACTAACTTTTGGTATGCATACATCATATATATATATAATATATATAATATATATAATATATAATATATATATATATATATATATATATATATATATATATATATATATATAATAAATAATAGTATAATTAGGATATGAGGTTATTGGTGGTGATGTTGGTGAAATAGTTTATGTAGATGTTCATACTAATTACATTGCTTATCCTCATCACACATTGCTTATCCTCATCCAGACTTGTCTAACTTAACGTAAGCGTCGAACCAACGTACATCCGTGCTATCAGCCCAAGACTAGAACCCTATGTGACACAAAAACCAATTCAATTAGAGACATTGTAAATGAAACCATCTTACAAGACTAGGAAAGTTAGAATTAGGGACAATCAAATTGCAATAGAAAAAATATTTTAAGAAATCCTATGTATGAATTTCAGTACACCTACCTTCAAACGAAGGGCGTCCAAAGCACTTGTAAAATAATCAACATATTCAAAATAAAACTGATCTCGCTAAACTCAAGACTAACTTAAACTTGCTTGAAAAGAAACGTTGATAATAAAAACTAAAAAAAGAACTTTTAAATTAATAAATTTAAAATTAATTCAGCTAATTAATTACTTCGGCCCTACGGCCGAAGCCGTCCCAACCGGGCCTCGTGGAAAAAAACCAAGAAAAGTCGGAAAAACCTTCTTCCACCTCATCAAAGACAGTGTTACCAACTTTATAAGCATATAAAATAAAACAAATAATAAATACCTTCTAAATCGAGATTAAGTATTTAAAGAAAATTTCAAATTTATCAAAACTAAATTCTAATTATAATTTTCTACCCAAAATATATCGTTACATGATGAGTCTTGTAGAGATGTTTTTAATGAGTTATGTGTAATCACTCACGCCTTTAGTGGAGTATTAAAAGTAATGCAGATAAGTTCAAAGCATGATTATAGAAAGAAATTAAACACTTATTACAAGTACCGAGATATAGACTAACTAAATTAGAAGTACTTATCAGTTGTCTCGGCATTAAATTTTATGAGCTTCTATCTATAGAGATATATTACTAGAGGGGCCCTATAGGTTAAATTCTGAAACATCAAAAAAGTAACCTGACCTTCTCGCTTATGAATACAATCAAATAATCAGTACACAATTTCAGTAACTTATACAGCAGAGTGTTAAAAATACAAATCAAAACACAAAAAATGCACAGGAAACCAAAAACAAATTAAGGACTTAACTTGTTTAACTCACTCTTTAAGGAGGTTTCAATTAGGTTACACAGGGTCTCTTAGAGCCCCAAAAAGATGTTTCAGATTTCAATGTAATGAGATAGGCTATGCCCCCTCTAGTATATATCTCTATGCTTTTACCTGCCCAAATTTAAGATTTAAATGATAAGATGTTTAAAGGCAAGGTCAAAGAGATACTACAAAAAAGAGCTTCTTATTGTATTGTAATATTTGTAGTCTTTTTAGACCCTTAGCTTTACACCCTGGCTATGTTTAACTCCCTTAGCTTTACACCTGCCTATGTTTAACTCCCTTAGCCTGGCTCCCTTACACCCTGGCTATGTTTAACTCCCTTACTTTACACCCTGCCTTTAACTCCCTTAGCTTTACACTGCCTGTTTAACTCCCTTTAGCTTTACACCCTGGCTAACCCCTTAGCTTTACACCCCTGCTATTTTAACTCCCTTTAGCTTTACACCCTGCCTATGGTTTTAACTCCCTTACTTTACACCCTGGCTCTGCTTAACTCCCTTAGCTTTACACCCTGCCTATGTAACTCCCTACTTACACCCTGGCTGTTAAACCTTAGCTTTACACCCTGGCTATGCTTAACTCCCTTAGCTTTACACCCTGCCTATGTTTAACTCCCTTAGCTTTACACCCTGGCTCTGTTTAACTCCCTTAGCTTTACACCTGGCTATGCCTAACTCCCTTAGATTTACACAGTTTTACTTACATGAGTAATAATAATAATAATAATAATGATGCTCGTTTTAGGGCCTTTCTGCCCTTCAGGGTATTCACCATGTAGGAACCACCTCAGGGGGGTCATATCTACTATGCTCAAAGTGAAGCTAAAATTCTTTTAATAAAAACTGAGAGCATAGTCCGGGTTGTGAACCCCGTACCTCCGGTGCCGAAGTCCAGTAGTATACAACCGTATTGTAGAGGCAGACCTTAATGAGTACTTAAGTAAAACCTTAAGAGAATCGTGTTGTTTCAGTCCAAAATATTGGTCAGCTGCCCCTGCAAGAAGACTGTGGTGTTACCTGGTGAGGCAAGAACCGGTACAAGACATCTTCATCAGAGCAGTATTTGGGAAGCGACCTCGCACCTCTATATCAGTGGATATAGCCGACACACAGTCACCACCCAGTGAGATCAACCACAATGTTGTCGACCCTGTTAGGATCATACATAAGGAACAAGACTCCATATCTGCTTTCTGTCTCAATCAGGTTTGCTCTTTTATGACCATACATTTTTACAGTGAAGAAGTCGTTGGTTTAATAAGAACGTAGTTCTGGCTGGGCTGTCAGTACATGTTGTATGTATGTGCTGTAACAGTATGGGTTGATGTGTGTCCTGAAAGCTCCTTTTTTGAATTCTCCAAAAAAGAAGCTTTCCTTTTATTGATTTTCATCAGAAAATGAGCTTTATAAGGCTGTTCAGCGGAAATTGCTTTAAAACAAAGTGTCATATTTTAAGGTCTCACTTTTAGGGTCTCACTCAATTGGACCATCCTAAGTGGTGCAATCGGTTTACATATGCCTCTATGTCGATGACCTCTACCACAACTATTGTGTTTAATGGTGCTAAACAGTGCAGGGAGGTTGTCGGGAAGGAGATCCCCTACTTCCACCCTGGTTAACCCACTATCCAAGCCAGTAAGTACAATAAGTGGTTAGAGGCAACTTGGAAACCATATTCCAATATTCTGAATTTATTTGTTTGAGTAGGTTGTACAACCTGAAACTCATATTGTTACTTTTCCTCATTTATACCATATGTACAGGAAAAGTATTGTGTTTCTGAAAAAAGAATTTATGAAATTCCATGAAAATCTGAAAAAGAAATTTGTGAAATTCCATGAAAATCTGAAAAAGGAATTTGTGGAGTCCCATGAAATCTGAAAAGAAATTTGTGGAATCCCATGAAAATCCAAAGGAATTTGTGAAATTCCATGAAAATCTGAAAAAGAAATTTGTGGAATCCCATGAAAATCTGAAAAAGGAATTTGTGGAATCCCATGAAAATCTTAAAAAGGAATTTGTGAAATTCCATGAAAATCTGAAAAAGGAATTTGTGGAATTCCATGAAAATCTGAAAAAGGAATTTGTGAAATTCCATAAAATTCTGAAAAAGGAATTTGTGCAATTCCATGAAAATCTGAAAAAGGAATTTTACTTTTATTAGGTGTTTTTGACCTCCTGAGTAGTTTTTACCAAGTTGTCTATTTATGTGTGTGTGTCTGTTATTATTGTAGCTTGTAAGTGTTTTAATGCTAGTGATTGAAAATTGGTGCGAAAATCAATCTCTAGACCTAGCCTAGCTAGCTTTGCAGAGAATAATTGTTCTATATCATTAACTGCCCATTATGACACTATAGATTTAAAAAATTCATAAAGCAGAGAAAAGCGTTTTGTTTGATTTGATATTTAGCACTATGAAGTCATACATGAGAACAACACATGTATCAAGTTTCATCTTATTATCAGCATTAGTTCAATTTTTATTGAATGACTTGTATATTTTTATTAAATTGTTAAATATCATAAAATAATCCAATTGAGTTGAAATTTAGTACAAATGAATCCCTTCGCGTAATGAATAAGATTTTTAAATTTTGTTTCTTTACAGCTAGTTTATTGGTTTCTGTTAGATTATAAAAGTTAAATAGCATCGAGCGTGATCAGTGCCTGGACTGAGGGATTAAATCGGATGAGTCATAGAAATTTGGGGATTCCCATTTTCTTAGGACGAGTGAAACGAGTCCAAATTAGTGAAGATTAGACTAGCTTAGAAGAGATTACGCTAGGTAGATTAGAAGAAAAACGGGAGCCAAACCTGGTTCGCACTGTCGATCTTCCTTTAAGAGACTGGAAATAATGACTGTCATAAATCTGTTCATTTTTAATTCTGTACTCTTTAATCAAAAGAACTTAAATAAATTTAAAACCTATAGTGATTATCATAGATATAATACAAAAAATAAAAATGTACTTACAATACCAACTCATAGACTTAAGAAGTCAGAAGTGGGTCAAAGTGTATTGGGAGTTAAACTTTTTAATCACTTAGATGTAAAAATTCAAGAGCTGCCAATAGATCATTTCAAAAAAGCCTTGACAGAGCAGCCTTTTTATAGAATTAATGAGTACTTCTCTAATAAAATTATGTTTGAGTAATTTATGTTACTTTTACTTATTTATTTATAATTTACGGCGTGTGCCAATATAGAATACTTGCAAAAAACAAAAATTTACAAAATTAAGATAAAAAAAAGTTACAGTATAAATTAGTGGTAAACATCAAAATGGAAAAATTAACAAGACTATAAAATAAAAATAAAATATTGCATTCAAAGAGGAGGAAATTAAATGGGGAAAAAAGATTACTTCTAATTTTTTTATTTTTGACGATTTACCATTGTACTTTTATTAGTATTTATACAAATAATTTTTTTATTTATTTATTAGCGAATATAATTAGGTGTGGAAAAGGTCTGAGGTAACCCGTACCCAATTTTTCTTTCCAATAAAATCAAGTATTTGGTTAATGGAAGTATTTTTGTTTTATTGTTACAGGTGAGCAGTGGATTCCTAGCTATCGCCACCCCAAGGGAAGTTCAAGAGATAGACATTGCCTTGTTATTAGAATTACCATCCTGGTTAGAAGACGAGTGTGAATTTGATATTATCAACCTTACCAAGTAAGCATCTGTTCTTTTCTTCTTTTCTCAACCTTGGTTTATCATCAGAAGCAGTGAGAGTAGAGCACCAGTGAGAGAAGAAAAACAATGTCCTTGTTTTAAATATAGAAAAGCCTGAAAGCTGGTTCTATATTTATACTTGTATCAGTTGTGTGGAGTGACTTGCTTCTTCTTTCACCTGACACTGAAGATGACCATAATACTGAAAGCCAGTTACTATTTAGTATTGATATATAGTAGAGAGGTCTCTACTATATACTGAGGTCTCTGAGTAACCTTCTTCAAATAGTAACTCCCCAAAACCACTATGAGGGGAGTAACCATTTAAAGAAGGTCTTTGAGTAACCTTCTTTAGATGGCTACTCCACCTCGCTATGTAGAGAGTATCATTTTCAGATAGTTACTCCCGTACAACGCTATCTTTTATTACATAACTTCATGCTCCATAGTTGCATTTGTATGAAGTTTTGTATTTTTTCCATATTTACAATAATTAATGACATTTGTCATTTTTGTTTGACATTTTCATTTAATTTTAACAAATTCCTCAAATCTGTTAACAGCTTTATTCTTTTTGTAAAAAATCACGGTTCACTTTTTTTCAATCTCATTGTGTACATGTTATCTCACGTAAAATCGAACTGATATTGATATTATAATATCAAAGTAAATAAAACATTTTAATGTCACCACTTTCATGTTCTTTACTATGCATTGTGCTTGTATCAAATTTGCTTCTATGTTGTCTATGTATCTTAGTTTTAGGTTTTGGCGTTTTAGATTTTTACTTCAACTCTTTTAATTACTTACACATTATTTACCATTTTTTTTGTACTATTCATAGAATTAATAAATGTTACTGTAATCATTTTTGTACAAAATAATAAAGTGTTTATTTATTTATTTATTTATTTATTTATTTATTTATTTACTTATAATTATTTATTGCTTTATTATAATTTAAGTATATTTCACAATTATTATTTTAATTATAAATATATATTTACCTATTTATTTATGCCCATTAGAGGTTGGACATCTCCAGTTTATTTATATTAAATTCATTATATTCAATACTTTGTCTATAATGTCACCCCATGGGTACTTATATAGAAAAAGTACCACTATATTAGGGTCCCTTTTCCTTTTTCTTTGTTTTTAATATACATTTTTGCACTTGAACTTTTCTTTTTCTTACTTTGTTATAAGGGAGTAACTATCTACATCAAATAGTAAGGGGTAGTACTTCACATAAAATACTTTCTATTTAATAGTATTAAATAGAAAGGGGAGTAACCATCTGGGGGAGTAACTATCTAAAGAAGTACCTGGAAATGTATCGTCTGGTTGTAGAGAGAAGGTGGTTTGTATTTGTTGTTTACAATTGTACTGATAGAGAATTGTGTTGTGTCATTGCTAGGTTAACTAATGTTATGTCTTGCAGAGAGCCGGAACACATCCCATCCAGCTCATTCCTTGTTATTCAGACTCCTTCAGATAAACCTGTTCTATCTACGTCTCCTCTGCCCTCCAACCCTTCGTCTAGTCCTCAACCTGCTTTCGGAGGACAGACCGGTCGTGGTGCTTCAGCTGTAAGTAACATTTCTTAATCATTTCAGTTTTATGAACTTAACTTGTTTATCTTAAATTATCTTGAGTAAACATTTTGACAAAAACCCTATCTCTTCCATAGAGATATATACTAGAGAGAGCATAGCCTATCTCAATCCACTGTGAGGCCTGAAACATGTTTTTAGTGCTCTCAGGGTCTCAGGGTAACCTCATTGAAACCTCTTCCTGTATTGATTTAAGGTTATAATAAATTATATCATTCGATACTACCGAGTTTTGCAAAACATAGTTGACACAATTATATTGTTATAATAAATTAATTGTTTTAATTTCCCAGCTGATTGTTTGTGTTTTAATTTGTATTTTTTACATCTCCTTTATGATGTATTGTAAATTTGTACTGATTATTTCATTATATTTAAAGCGAAGGTGACCAGGTTATTTTTACAATGTTTCAAAATTTAATCTATAGGGCCTCTCTAGTTATAATATCTCTATGATCTATCCATAAAGAGACTGTCTCTTCAATAAAAGAGACAGTCTCTTCAATAAAAGAGACATATCTCTTCATAAACAGTCTGTTTGTGGACAGATTGGATTGTTAGTAATATTTTAAAGTTATGATGCCACTCCTAATTTTATTGAACAATTATTTTTAAAACTAAAGCTAACTAGTTAAGAACTCTATTAATTTTTATTAATATATATTTTTTAAAAGTAGAATTGATATAAATTTGATCAAATAAATAAGCTATAGTCTTGTAGTAATGAATGAGTTTTCTTTACCTCTAACTGTGCTAAAGACTTTGCTTATCGAAAAATAAATAGTTGGATCCTGATAAACTATTTCACTCTTGTCAATTTATATTCCTGAACTCATATCCAATCAGTGTCAACAAACAAAAAGAGCTTCAAAAATAAAGAGCTATTTTAATCAAGTTGGATAGTTGCTAAAATCACATGAAATACATTTTAACGTTTTTTTGTTAAATTTTAAAACCAGAAGTGTTAAAATATTCAATTTATATAACAATAATAAATATTGAATATAGTTGTAATAAATCATTGAGATCTCATTAAATCCATAAAGCAGGGTTAGAATGAGCCAATATAATGCTTTTCCACACTGATCTCCAGTCGGCTGTCAACAACTAAAACCCATAATTGTTACTACAGATTGACTTCCTGCAGTTTAGCTCAATTGGAACTATTTAAAACTTCATGGAGGGGGTGGTATTTTTTTCTTACTTATTTCTCTAAATTTTTTTCATTTTTGCATCATCAGTTGAATTATTTGTCTGTTAATTACGTAAAATTTGTCAGGCCTCGAGTTTTTTAAGACCATTATTTAGTATTAATTAATGGTTATGGTTTGAACATGGCTTATTCGGGGTGGAGCATTACACATGCCATGACATTAAATTCCTAAAACTATAAGGGGAAATGGTACTTGATTTAGGAAATGGTCTTTACCTTCTGCAAGTTGTCTCATGCCAGTTCAAATTTACCATATTTTTTTTTTGTAACTATTACCCAATTATTACAATTTTTTTTTAACTTTTAAAAAAATTGATTTAAAGCATATGCTAGTAATATTGACTGCTTTAAAAACCAAATTAAATTCTAAAAAATTAATGCCAATATCACTGTATTCTGGTAATTTTTCACCAAGCTGGGCAAACACATAATTGATTTTGGTAATTTTTCTCCAAGCTGGGCAAACACATCATTGATTTTGGTAATTTTTCTCCAAGCTGGGCAAACACATAATTGATTTTGGTAATTTTTTTCAAGCTGTGCAAACACATCATTGGTTTTGGTAATTTTTCACCAAGCTGGGCATACACATCATTGATTTTTTAAAAAAATACTCCCTTTATCTCCCCTGTGCAGCCGAGTCGTTGTAATATCCTTCATGGAATGCTCTCCAAAAAAAAATACTCAAAAATTTAAGTAAAAACTAAGTTGAAAAAATGTCAAAAAAATGATGTATGTCTAACAACAGCTAGATGAAAAATGAACAGACTTTGGTGATACTGGTATCAAATTTCTTTGGATTTAATGTGGTTCCTAAACCAGTCAATATTATTGTATGCTTATTTTTAACTTTTCAAAGTTATCAAATATGGTAACAGAATTACTACATTTAGGTTTCAACATAAATATGGTTAATTTGGACTCGTACCAATTAACTTACTTGGTAGTGACCTTCTCAAAGTACCATATTTTCCTCATATTTGGAAGGATTTAATTTTGGTGGATTTGGAATGACACACTCTGTGTAGTATTTTGAAACTTAAATGTGTTTTAAATACTCCATCAACACAAAATTTGTGTAAAATCTGCATTTTTTTTATCCTTAACTAATATTAGCTTGGACATTTAGATCTTCCTTTGGTTAAGGTGTCGATTTTGATGATGAATCCAAAAATTTTGATTCTACTGTCGAAGGCATCTTCAAGGATGTAGAAAACACAACTACAAAACTCTACTAAACTGAGCTTATGATTTAGACTCTGCGTTCATTTTTTGGGAGTTGTGTATTTTGTTGTAATGAAAAATGAGACTTCAGGTCTATAAAGCCAAGATATTTCAAGCTAAAATTATTTTGTTTCCGTCTGATTCATCTTCAGGATTAAACTAGGTGTTACATTAAAATAAGTTATGTAAGTTATGAGTAAATTAAATGAGTAAATAAATAAATTTACTTATAGTTTATGTAACGTATTTAAATGTAACCTGTGTTATTCGATAGTTTAATCCTGAAGATGATCCAAATCGGAACGAAATAATTATAGCTTCAAATATATTCGTTTTATAGGACTTAAGTCTCTCCTTTTTTATTACTACGATTAGATTACTAAGATTATTACTAAAAGATGTTTCTCTTAACAACAAAGTTGTTGTGTTTGTTATCCATGATGTCCTGCATCTCTGAAGATGCCCCCACGGTGGAAGTGCTACAGGAGATTCGTCATGCACATTGACATGGTCACCATTGCAAGACCTAAATCTTTATGACAATAACCACGGAGCCAGCCCTGTTTATTAATATTAGCTTAATGATTACTTCTAGTAATTGCGTTTTATGGTGCTAATTTGTACTAATGAGCAATAACTATTGTTTGCACAAGAGAGCTTTCTGAAAAATACACTCTTCACTAAAAGAAGCTTAAATAACAATTTATGCGGGATAAATTTTTTATTTATTTATTTGATTATTACCATTCTATGTAATAATTAAAAAAAATAGTTTTATTTTTTTTTCATGTGTGTGAAAAGAGAGAGATTATGATTTGCTTTCTTTGTCTTGACTTTCTATTTATGGGATTATTATTAATATTCAATAAGTAATATTAATAGTTTTGATTTGGTTTATTTTACATTAATAATTATAAATTCTCAGCTCGTGTAATCCATACTATTCATTGTTTAGAATATACTTAGGATATTACATCTAGATATAGATGTAAAATATGTATATTATTTATAGATCTAGACTATAATCACATTTCTGTATCTACATATAGATTTATAATGTGGATACATTAAAAGTTGTATTGGTCTCCATTTTTTCACTTCACACATAAAGGGAGGGCACTAATAAGACACAAGTTGATTAGAAATGTAATATTTCGCTTTAGATTAAAAGCATTTTCAAGCATCTAAAAACGAAAAAGAAAATTGGAAACAAAGAAGATAACTACAAATTACAATAAATAGTTAAAAATTATCTAAATGAAAACTAATCAAGTCATGCGAAGTATGTAAAACATAAACTGAATTAACTTACATAAAAAACATCCGTTCGTATAAAGGAACGACTTTGTCAAAAAATAAAATAAATCACTACTATTATCTTTTTAATATTTACATTTATTCCCTTTGAAAAAGATTATTGTATCTTATATCAAATATATATTATTATTATTATATATTTACATTTATTTACCTCATCTTTATTTTATATTTTAGGTAGCCTTATGGTAGTGATTTATTTTATTTTTTTGAAAAAGTTGTTCCTTTATACGAACGGATATTTTTTTTACGTAAGTTAATTCAGTTTATGTTTATCATACTTCGCATGATTTTATTAGTTTTCATTTAGATAATTTGTAACTATTCATTGTAATTTGTAGTTATCTTCTTTGTTTCCAATTTTCTTTTTCTTTTTTAGATGTTTGAAAATGCTTTGTATCCTTTATGTGTATAATGTGGATATTATTTATTGATCTAGACTATAATTACATTTCTGTATCTAGATATAGATTTATAATGTGGATATTATTTATAGATCTAGACTATAATCACATTTCTGTATCTAGATATAGATTTATAATGTGGACATTATTTAAAGATCTAGACTATGATCACATTTCTGTATCTAGATATTTATAATGTGATATTATTTATAGATCTAAACTATAATAAGGGCGCTATTTCTAAATCTAGATTTATGGCGTTGATATTATTTACAGATCTAGACTAGAATCTATTATAGTCGTACAAAAGAACCTTAAATGAGATTAAGTAAGACTTATTTCTATGTAACCAACATAGAGTTTCACTTAATATCGATATTTTTAGTATCACTCTTAGTTTTAATTTACTTAAAATATTAATCAAATCCAAAATTTTTATTTATAAATTTATTCTTCCTTTTGTGCTTCTTACAAATATATATTTACATATATCAAGCTCAAACTATGTTGAAAGGTAGATTATTTTGAGTTCTCATAGAAATCTTAATTTTAAGTTGATTTAATTTACATTTCTGAGACTGTACAATGTAAAGTTACTCTTCTTAAATTGAAATTTATTTTCAAGAACTAATTATTGTTTAAGGGGTATGCTTGTAATTTTTTGCCTTTATTTGTTTATTTTTTTAATAAATCCAGATACAGGTAATAATTTTGAAAAATCCAGATACGGATTGTTGAGTTATTTGAATTATTTTTTAAATAACTTAATTTATAATTAATTAAACTTTTCTTAAGATAAGTTTTTATTTTTTTTATGCATTTGTAATCACAGGCTATTGACATTTTAGGGGGGTAGATGTATCCTTTTTTTCTTTTTTTTTCTTTTTAATTTCTGTTTTATAGGGAGTTAGGACTCCAGTAGAGATGTCTGGGAACAGTAAATGGGGCAAAGCCCAGACGGTAAGAACCTTCAACAGACCAACTATTCAATATCTGACTACATATTCAAAATCAAAGATTTTGCAGTATTTACTCCCCATTTATTTTCTTTAATGAATTTAGTTTTTAAGCAAACCTTTAAAAGTTGAGACAGGCTGATCATTTCTTAATAATAAAAATAATGATTAATTGATCAAAATATGAAAATAATAATTACATTATGTCTTCATTACATTATGTCTTTTCAAATGAGGGAATAAGTTTCATTTTTTTTTAAGGCCCTGATGATGGTCTTCAGTTATCACAATGTATGATATATATGATGTAATATATATATATATATGATGTAAATATTTACATCATTGGATAGACTTGTTTTATTTTATAAATATTCATAGTGCCAATAATGCACTAATCTGGTTGATATTAAACTGCATGAGTATTAGTGCCTGATTGGTAGAACTGTCAAAAGTGAAACGGTCATAATATTATCAGAGGGGCCTGGATAAATAAATAAAATAAATGCTTTATTACTTTGTAATAAAGAATAAGAAATTATTAATATTGTGCACAAATATGTTAGTTTTTAAACACAATAAGTTGTGTACTATTCTTCCTCACCAACTAAGTCTGTACAAAGCAGTTTTTTAACCCTTAAAGGCAAGTATATAGCTTATTTTACTTATTTGAGGGGGGGGGGGCTAATATAAAATTTGGAGTGGATAAACCCCTCTCTGAGTCCTCTTTATGATGTTAATTTTTTTAAAGTAAATGTAAATGAGCTGCAAATGTTGCAAAGCTTTGATTTTGGTTGATTTCTTTCTCACAAACTCCACTGTTATCGGAAGTCTCTTCTATGTGTTCTTTTTTCTATTATTTGTTTAGATTTCTTTACTTCCTTCTATTCGTGGTTATACTTCAATATAGTCAATGTTGGTTATATATTATTTTTCTGTTGCTTTTTGTCTGGTGTTTTGGTTAAATTTTATCTTTATTTCCTCTAGAACTGAAGTTTTTTATGTGCTCGTGGTTTAGATAAAAATACATACAAAATAAATCACTCTACATGTATTTACAATTTTAACAGTAAAGAAATTTACGCTACAAATAAGTAGGGTAATTTTGTTACCAATGTCAATTATAACATGACATAGTTTTCTCAGAATAACATAACCCAAAATTAAATATTTATGACAATTTTACATTTTTAAAAAATAAATTACTTAAATGAAATGAAAATAAAAAATCAAGTAAGTGTCCTCTAACCGTAACAAACTAATAAAAAAGTTCAAAGTAACCGTTTGGTTACTTAGAAAAGTTAAATTGGAGCTTACTATAAAATCAAATTTAATTCTTCATATCACCATATTCCAGGTATTTTTCGCTAACCTATTGTTAGACATACATCATAGAGTTTGTTTGTTAGGTACATGTTTTGAACGAACGCACAAGAAGCAAGTATTTTAGTACTTAACATCTTAAGTACTAAAAACTTTGACAAGCATTCTAATTGATATTATTACTTTTCTTCATTTATACAGTAGGTATAAAGGAAAAGTATTGTGTTTGCAAAAAAATCTGAAACTGGGATGTCACCTGTAATATCCAGGCGTTTTTAAAGCCTGTGTGTGTGTGTTTTTTTGTGTGTGAGTGAGTCTGTTATCATCGGATCTCACACTGTATTTATGCTAGAGATTTGAAACTTTGTACAAAAATCAGTCTACCGCTGTATTGTGCTATTCAGATTTTTTTTAATGACGTCGCTAATAATGACTCAATATAAAAATTTGAAAAATCCTTGAATAGGAAAAATGATTCGATCTGATTTTAAATTTGACACCCATGTAGCCATGTATAAGACTAACATATGTACGTCTACGTCTACGTTTCATCTCATTACCAGCATTATTTCAATTGTTATTAATTATGTTCATACGTTTTTTTAAAAAATTGTAAAAATCGGAAAATAATATAATACAGTTTAAATTTAAACTCAATAGTAAAAACTTTTTACTATCTGAGGATGAGCGAAGCGAATCCAAAGACGTTGTGCAGTATAAATTTCATTATGATGTAATGAGGAAAAGTTCCGAGGTAACCCCGTACCTGGTTTTTATTATTATTACTTATCTTTTAGTTTTCACTGATAATGATTCTTATTCTAATGTCAAGTTTTTTTTAAATTTCTTTTTTATCAAATTTAACATATTTTATGTTAATCATATTTCTTTTATATTATTTGGTTTTGCTCCAAATATTATTATCCATGAGCACTATAAAGCTCCAGTTTGCTTCACATTTAATTATACAATTACATAAAAGCCATTTTGTCTCGTAGCTTCTTCTGGTAAGGTGTTGAGGTTGATTCTTTATTTTGTCTTAAAGAATAATAAAAAAAATATAAAATAAAATAATTTGTCTTATAAATATATTGTATTTTTTAAAGCTGAAAGGTATGAAAAAAAGCTTCTTATATGTTGTATATTATGTGAGCATTTTGCATAAGTAAATAATATGAATGTTTAAAAAAATATTTTCAGCCCCCTGTATTTTTGGCTTGGAGCATTTTTGATGCTTAAAATCCCCTCTTTGTATTTTGGGTTTAATCTTAGAATAATAATAAGTTAAAACAGAAAAATAGAAGTATTACAGTCTATCATTTAGTTTAAAAATCCCCATGGTCATAAGCATTTTCAGGGCTGACCAATCAGAGAAGCCGCTGCCAACCCCTCGTTTTAAAAGAGAAAAAAATCCTTACCACCATAACTGCTGTAGGGAAATAACCTTCTTCCTGGCAAACGTTCACTTTGTTTGTGGTTGTTCTTGTGTTTACATTGTTTTGAAAACTACTTTCTAATTAATGATAAAAATTATATTATAAAATAAAACTACACAAAAGACATGTAAAAAAATCATTGCCAAGAAAACATGGGCAAAATAACCTGATTTGTTTACATAGTTTTTCCCGCTCCCTTCTTGCAGGGATTAGAATTGGAGGTGCCTAAACTGACCTGTCAAGATTTTTAAAGTAGTCGATAGACTGTAATAGAAAATACAGCCTGATTTGAGCCCAATTGGTACCAACATAACTTTTTATCAAGTAAATTTATGTGTAATTTAATTGACTAATTTCTTGATAACGGCTTTATGCATAATTTTTGTATTTTCGTGCTAATTATTCTCAATTTAAAGCAAAGTTGTTTGGTTAGCTACACCTGAGATGGCCTTGAAATGTGAGGGTTGTCATTCTTAGCAAAGTTTTTGTTACGTTTTGATTGAAATGCATATTCAATTATAAGTGTTTGTGTTATTCATCACCAAATAATAACTTTTATTACAAAAATAATTCTGTCGGGCGAATTTCCTTTCGAATGTGTAATTCTGTGCTGAACAATTCATTTTTTGCTTAAGCTGGTTATTGCTTTATAACTTAAGCAGTTACTCAATCATTAAGCACTACTATTTTTATGACTCAATCATTATGATTGAGTCATAAAAAAAAACATACTATTTTTCATACTCAATCATTATGACTCATTTTTTAAAGGACATGCGCACATTTATGCCGTTGGTTATACAAAACTATGCTTCTAAAATTTGGATTGCACACCATTATAAGCACTAGTTTAATGCTCAGTTGGTTTCTTGAATGTTCCTTTAAAGATTTTTGCTTAGCGCATTTCCTTTGAAAAATACAGAAAAAATTAGTTACGATTAGTGCTAAATAATTGAGTAACTGCTCTAGTTATAAAGCATAAACTGGAACATTAAGCAAGAAATGGATTGTTAAGCACGGAAACACACATTCTAAAGGAAATTTGCCTGACATATGGACCATCGTGCCGGAACTATTTTGTACTTATAAACTTAAAAAAATTATTTCCTTAGCAGGATTCGAACCCAGGTACCCTGACTTTTAGTGAGGGTATCAACTCTGTCCACTCTCATTCAACTCACTGGCCCAAAAAACATCGAATACGACTCCAATATGTGGTTTACCGGTATTTTAGGTTTTATGGTAATAGACCACCGTTTTTTCAACTTTTTGGTCACTTAGAGTGGTTGCATCGACTTTGGACCGGGTTTAATCGATACAGTGCCTAAAAATACCTCTGTAATTTTGGCTACCTACTCTCAAAAATATCATTTTTGCCAAATCCGCAGAGAAAATCCCAAATTAAAAAAAACTTTGGTTTTGGGAAATTTTCCCAAATCCTCTCACAACCAAAAAAAATTAAAATAAATAAACAAATTTAACCAAAAAGAAAAATGAGGCTTTAATTATCAAAAACTAATAACTATAACATGACTCAGGTTTACAAATAATATGTTTTTAATATGTTTGCCAATAAAAAATTTTATTAAAAAAAAATAAAATTGAGATGTGTTAGGTTGGTATCAAAATGGGTCTCAGTCCCTGTTTCATTTTCACCAGGAAAATTAAAAAAAAATGCTCTCCATCCTGTGTTTCTTCTATACTAGTATTATTCTAAGAGTATCTTATTTATAAATAAATAAATCATAAAAGAATTAAATAAATAAATTAAATTAAAAATATTTTATTTTAGCTGTATGGATACAAAGATCGATTTTAATTTTTATTCTGTCTTCTTACTGATCTTAAATTAGTTGTAATTCTTGCAGATAATAAACAGATCAATGACAAACATAATTTCAGATCAATAGACAATCAGTGTTCCCTTCTTTCTCTTAAGAATAATTAAATGTGTTTTTATTTCATTTGTATTGTGTGTTGTAGAAACACAATAACCACAACTCAATCTGCAATTTTTCATTTTAATTTTTAAAAAATATTTTTTTTTACTTTTCCTCATTATATTGAATATAGGAAAAATATTGTGTTTGAGCCCATAATCTGAAAATTGGGATATCACCTGAACTGTCTGTTTCAGGTATTTTAAGACCTCCTGAGCTATGCTCCTGAGTAGTTTGTACCTTGATTTATGTCTGTGAGTGTTATAATCGTATCCCTCCCGTTGTGTTTATGCTCGAGAGCTGAATCTCGCTACAAAAATCCATCTTTAGGTCTCTAGTTTGGCTTCATGGAAAACATTTTTATGACTTCGATAATAATGAATTAATCAGCAAAAATTTTGTAAATAAAATTTATCAAAATTCTTGTAAATAAAATTTATCAACATTCTTGTAAACAAAATTTATCAAAAATGTAAACAAAATTCATCAAAAATGTTGTAAACAAAATTTATCAAAATTTTTATTAAATTTGACTTGTGTGTTTCCATATAAGACCAGCATATGTGTCATTAGCCAATTACGACATGCCACTAGCCGATGATGACATGCCATTAGCCAATGATGACATGACATTAGCCAATGATTGCAACAACATTTTTCTTTAAAAAAATCAGAAAACTATCTATTTGCATTGAAGGGAAGTAGTGTAGCTCTCAGTATGCTGTTTTTAATTTAATACGGCAAGTACATCTACGGTTCTTGTTGAATTCCCTTTGTTAAGTCAGTAGGTGAATGGATGACTGTTGGGATTATAACTGATGAAAAAGATTTATAATAGTGTTGAGTCAAGCGAGCCTAAAGATGTACTAAATTTTAAATTAAGCATCTTTAATTTTCTAAAAACATGTTCGCAAGTACAAAGTGGTCAGGTTGACCATATCGGATCTGATTAGGTGAGGAAAAGTTCTGAGGTACCCCGTACCAAATGTTTTCCTTGCAAAATTTTTTTTATTCTCTCAATTTTTTTTCTAACTCATCACTCTTAAATATTTCTTAGTGCACCTTTACTGCACTTAATTGTGGATATTGAAAATTGTGATCTTTTTAAAATAATTTTTTTTCAACTTTTTTATTTAATCTTTTTATAACTTACTAATTATAATGATTGCCAATAATGCTTTTACTAAGCAAATCTTCTAGTCGTAAAAGAATGTATTTTGGTTTTTTGTATACCTATACTCTCAGTAGCTAACTTATAAGCTATTATATATAAATGTATTTATATATAAATTATTAAATATGATGAGCAAATTTTACATTTTCAATTATCAATTAAATCAAATTTACAGATCGATTGTAAAGATCAATATTTTCTGTTAATTTGAGTAATCATTGGTTTTTTCTTTAACACTCATGTGTCTTAAGTATTCCTGAGTACTATTGGTTTTGGAGTACTGTTTGTATTTAACTCATCTTGAATAAAAAACAAGAAATGGAAACAACAAAAGCAGACGAAACTTTATAAACAAATCAGAAATACTGAAAGATCAATTAAAACAAATCACAATAAAAACAAATCAAAACAACAATGAAACAAATTAAAAAAAATAAAAACAAATTAAAAAAACAAAAAAAAAAAAATCAATAAAAAAATCACAACAAACAATAAAAAATCACAAACAAACAATAAAAACAAATCAAACAAAACAACAAAACAATAAAAACAAATTACAAACAAAACAATGAAAAAAATCACAAAAAAACAACAAATCACAAACAAAACAATGAAAACAAAACAATAAAAACAAATCACAAACAAAACAATGAAAACAAATTACAAACAAAACAATAAAAACAAATTAAAAAAAACAATGAAAAAATAAACAAAACAATAAACAAAATCACAAACAAAACATAAAACAAATACAAACAAAACAATAACAAACAAAATAAAAAAAATCACAAACAACTAAAAACAAATCACAAAAACAATAAAAACAAAACAAAAAAAACACAATAAACAAATAACAACAAAAACAAATCTATTTAATAAAAACAATATTTGGGAAAAAAAGTATGGAACCTTTTTGAAATCAACTTTTTTGTCAAAGTATTGTACTACTAGAACAAACATGGACTCAAGGTGGTATGTTATTATAATATTGTTTGACTTGATTAATTTCTGTTACTGCTGGACCAACAGATGAAGGGAGTAAACTTTCCGGGGTCCCATGACGCCCGTTTCTGTCAGTTTGTTATAGACAGAAGTCGCCATTTATTGAAACCGGTGAGCTTTTTCTGTAGCAAGAATAGTAGTTTTTCCTTTGTATGGTTGTTTAGTTTTATGTTATTAGTATTAACCCTCTGCTCAATATAATTGAGCAATCCACTTTTCTAACTTTACTTAGATTAATTATTTATTAATTATATAATATGATGATGCACTCTAGTCCAGCATTACATGTAAACACATTACTTTTGTCAACTGAATTAAATTATTACATTTTACTACTTTAACCAACTGGATTAAATTATTACATTTTACTACTTTAACCAACTGGATTAAATTATTACATTTTTTTACTTTAGTCAACATTGTTAAATTTTACTACTTTAGTCAACAGTGTTAAATTTTACTACTTTAGTCAACAGTGTTAAATTTTACTACTTTAGTCAGCAATGTTAAATTTTACTACTTTAGTCAACAGTTAAATTTTACTATTGTAGTCAACTAAATTAAAATATTACATTTTACTATTTTAGTCAAATGTGTTAAATTTTACTACTTTAGTAATGTGTTAAATTTTACTACTTTAGTAATGTGTTAATTTTACTACTTTAGTCAAATGTGTTAAATTTTACTACTTTAGTCAAATGTGTTAAATTTTACTATTTTGGTTAACTGTATTGTCCAAATGTTACTCTATTGACTAAATGTTATAACAGGAACAATTTTTTTGACAGAGGATAAAAATGAGTTGAGAGAACAATGACTTGGCACTCCTTAGAATTTTCCTTTCCAGTTGTTACCTTGGATTTATTCAATTTTACTAATTGGATTCAATGTAACTAAATTAATGATTACCCTACCTAATTTACTCTCTTTATGATCTTCAACTAACTAATGAAGTTTCAGGGATGTAGCAAACTGTAGCTAGCTTGAATGCAAAGTTTACTATATGTCAGGGAGTAACCATCCAAACAAGTGCAGAAATCATAATTGATTATAGGCAAATTTTTGTATTGATTTGAAAATGAATTAAAGAATTTGATTGGTTAATTTAAAATTATCTAAATGGAAAGGGAACTCCAGATGGAGCAAATTTGTTACTCACATTTGTGTACACAATTGTTCTCACATTTGTGTGTACAATTGTTCTCACATTTGTGTGTATAATTGTGAACACTCGGTTTTAGTTTTGATACTATCTTCTTTGACAATTAAAAAAATAAGTTACATCGTGTAAATTAGTTAGCAGTAATTTAATATTTAAAATACAGGAAAAATTATGAACTTTAGTCTGTTAATAGCATTTCAAGATAAACAAAATTATTCATTGCAAATTTCAAATTATTAAGGGTTTTTTTAAATAAAAATCAGAGCATTGGACAGGAATGACTGATACTTGGTCACGGAACAGTGCCTTTTAAACAGTTTAAACAAATAGCCACAGTTTACAAAAAATAGACATTAACAGTTAAAAAAAGATTAGCGTCTAAATAAAGAATTTCTGCAGAAAATATACTAGAATAGCTTTCCATAAACATCACTCAATATTTATACTCCTTTCTTTATTTACCTTCTTTAAATTAAACATTTGTATACTTTTATAAACCTAGTATTTCTTCATTATGCACATTTCCTTTGTATGTGTATAGTTTATACCTTAATTAAATAAATAACTGTTAAATTATTCATATATATTCACAAATAAC
The DNA here is from genome assembly GCA_018340805.1 of Microvelia longipes. Taxonomy (NCBI): domain Eukaryota; kingdom Metazoa; phylum Arthropoda; class Insecta; order Hemiptera; family Veliidae; genus Microvelia; species Microvelia longipes. The sequence continues at coordinate 18,320,285 of JACMZG010000002.1, forward strand.
ATAGTTTTATTTGAATTAGTTGTGCAACAAGTGTAGTAGAGAAGCTAATTCTTAAGTGTCCCACGGAGGTAGATCTCCACTCCTTATCGCTGTCAAAACCTACTCTGTCCTCCCTTTAGTCTCTTTGGTTACTTTAAGAAATCATAATATGGTTTCATTTAAACTAGTTGTACTACAGATATAGTAGGGGAAAATACCAAAGAGTCCCACGGAGGTAGGTCTTCACTCCTTATCACTGTCTAAACCTACTCTGTCCTCACTCCACAGTTTAGTCTCTTTAACAAATTATTACATGGTTTCTTTTGAATTAGTTGTGCAACATACGCAGTTGAGGTGATGATCTTATAATATTATTTAAAATTCTTATGACAGTAAATAATTGTTTAAATAACTTGAAATAAAAATCTGCAGGACCTATAATTTTAATATATATTTCAGATACAGGTGTCTGAATATATATTTATTTTAATTACTACCTAATATCTAAATCTAAAAGCAATGAAACAAATAACAATAATTCATGATAATGCATAAAACCTCTGTGTTATCGTTATCATGTTAATCTTTTAGTGTTTTTTTTATTTCTGTTTTTATCAAATATCTGTTTGCATTTTTTTATTATTATTTTTGCTATTTAATGTATTTTATTTGAATGCATGTTTTTTTGTAATTTTATGTTAGTTAAGTTTGGGGTAGTAAGTTGAATACTTGAGTGTTTTTTTTAATTTTATTTTTATGTTATTTAATTATGTCTTCAGTGTTTGAATGGTGATAACACCATTTGTTACCAGGCTATGCATGCTGGGAGATTTCCTTTCAATAATAATTGTTAGATTCTGTAATTGTATTTTTTAGGGTTATAAAATATAATTTAGTGCAACCTGGTGTGATGTTTGGACCATTTTGGTTATGACAATACAAAATTTAATGTTAACCATTGAAATGTTTACTTTTTTTCTTTACATTAATTTTCATCTGATTGTGCTTCTTTACCCTTCAGAATACTATTACTGAATCAAGATTATTTTTTGATGTTGTAATTTTTCCATGGTTTAAACAGTAAATTTTTTGCTGACTAATTAGTTAATGTATGTTAAAATTTTGTGGCTTGTATCATGCTGCTGTTTTAGCCGATTTTCATGTCTTGAATATATTAATAATTTATTAGTTAAGCTATTTTACAGTTTCATTATTGGTCCATACAAAAAATCACTTAGTTTATTTTTGTTCTGTCTCTCTGGTGTTTATAGTTAGTGTTATAATTATTTGGTACAGTTGACAGGAATGAATTCTATTGGTGTATGCTCATCCAAGGGGGGAGGGGTCAGAATGGACCAATCAAATTCCTTCCGTCACTGATTTTCATTGTACTGTCAAATGATAAAAGGCAAAAGTTTTAGTACACCACTACCTTTAGGGTCTTTAATTAAAAGATCCGATTTAATGTTATTTTTCTGATTTTGAATTTGCCAAAAAAATATACAGTAATATTTCGTAAATATTACTTTTTGTATGGGATAGTCTTGAAATGTATGTAGTTTAATTGTTTTTTAAGGAAGGATAGATTATTAATATGTTTATTGCCATATTCTAGGTTCTAAAACATCGTATAGATGGCATTAGAAGAATGTGTGCTCATCCTATACTCCCACTTTGTGAGTATTTATTGTATTCTATTATATTTACTTATTATCTCCATAAATCCCTGTCAGTTCATCTATTTTCATTTATGTATCATTTCAATATAATTTATTAACCTAGGCCCAATAGCTCAGTGGTATAGTATTTGCCTTCTGACCTGGAGGTCAAGGGTTCAAATTAAACCCTGCCAAATTATTGTTTTTATGTGGTTTCCTTTAACTGTTATGCAATGCAGGGTTGGATTTTATCCAAGACAAGTCTGGATTCATATTCCTGTTGGTTCCAGCTCGTGTAAAGACCAAGTTTCGCTAGCCGAACTTGTGAGATAAAGAGAGAGAGAGAGGAATAGACTAGAGGAAGAACTAAGAAAGGAAGACCCAGGTCCTATGAGTAAACTCCTATTGTACAAGTAACAATAGAACTTAGTTAAAATTAACGAAACTTATCCCAAAGAAAACTTTCTTCATGTGGGAGAGGGTTAGAAAAAGTACACTGTCATCCTATCAAAGCAAACTGTTTACACTAGATGGGACTGGAATAACATGGTTATTCCAGTCCCATCTAGTGTTTTTAAAAATATTAAAATTGATAAACAATGATGATGAATACTAATAATGCAAATTGTTTATTTTGTTTAGATCTAACTGGGGGTCAAGATGGGTCAGTGCAGCTATGGGAGTGGGGTCATAACCAGTATGTCTCTATAGCCAGACCCGGTGGCACATTTGCCAAAGTCACCAGGGTCAGATTTTCACAACATGGCAATAAATTTGGTGTTGCTGATGGTGATGGAAATCTGAGCCTTTTCCAGATAAGCCAGACTACCAGTAGACCTTTCTTTGTGAGTACTATTTGTTTTTTTGTGTTGATAGTTAATAAATAAATAAACTTTATTTGGTAAATGTACAAGTACAAACAAAAACGTCAAGCAAAATGTAACATAAGGATAAATGCCATAAATTAATATTGCAGTTTGAACTTTTATTAAAATTTTATATTATAAAAATCTTCTACTCCATACAGTGGGTTTTCAATTAATATTTTCTTAATATAAAAAAAATTAAAGCTTTTTTCCATTTAGAGTAGGGTTTTATTTTTTGAAGCAAATGATTGTAATATGGTAAGCCTGATTGTATAATGATTTGTCTCTTTGTTATATCAAGTCTACAACACTTGGTTATTAGAAGGTTATTTTTATGTCTTGTATTATTTAAGTGATAATGACCCACTGTTTGATAATTTGTAATGGTAGAGTGAATATATTTAAGAAATAACAAACAATACAGGGAATAAACTGTAAGTATTTCATTTTCTTTGAAATATGCTGAGCATGAGACACGATACGAGAGTTTAAACGTTAATAAGGCAGCCCTGTAGTTAATCTCCGATGTTTATAGCTGACCATTTTATATAACCATGAGTTAGCAATATTTCTGAATGACCTAAAAACCTGTGCACTGGTGATGCATGATGGCAGGTAAGACCTGAAGGTCTCTGTTGTGGCCAGTCAACATAGTATTCAGAATCAGGATCAAGCACGAAGCTATATTTGACATTTCCTTAGTTTTTCAACTTGTTTTTCTTCTGAAGAACCTTTTCTTAATGTATTCTATTTGATGTTAAAATGTTTACTAATAATTGTGTGGTGTTGTAGACGGCACAGTGCCACAACAAAGTGACCAGTGACTTTGTGTTCTTGGGTTCCTGCAGTATGGTTGCCACTGGAGGCCATAGTTCTGAGAGCAAGAATGTCGCCATATGGGACACTTTACTACCCCAGAAGAAATCACTCATTACCGGTAATAATCCTTCCTCTTGGTAAAACCTGTGGATCTTATCTATTCCCCCCTCCCCAGGATTTTTTATCAATTTTTTATGATCTTTTAGTAAATTATCACCTTTATTGACCAAATATAACCACTTACTAAAAGTATGCTCTTTTAAACAAATAAAAACCAGCATTAACCTGATAGTTCATGTTAATACTTTTAAATGGATATGTAAAAGGATGTATGGAGGTTATTGTTAGTTTACATTGGTTATTAATGATAGGTAATGGTTCCTAGAGCGTACCATTAACAAAGTTATGTCATCTCGACATCCTCAAGCATAATTTTCTGATGCAAATTAATTTGAAGGTAAGCTCTGCAGGAACTACCGCAATTGGTAGTGGCAACTGTTACGCTTTAAGTGTTTAGTTGGTGATAATTTACTTATTTGTAATAATCTTAATTAAACTGGCAGCATAATATATAGACTGTCAAGTATGGCCACAGGTTTTTTAAAGCTTTCATAAACAAAATATTAAAGTATTTTCCGTATTAATTAACCTACTAAGTTAATACACACAAAAAATACCCCCGCCCCAATCTTTTAATTTTTTTGTTTTTTGTATTGATTTTTGATTTTTTTTTTAATTTTCCTCATTTATACTATAAGTATATAGAAAAAGTATTGTGTTTGCAAAAAAATTCGCATAAGTGTTTTTAACACATCCTGAGTGATTTTCACAAAGTTAGTGTGTGTGTCTGTTATCATCGTAAGCTCCCAGTGTATTTATGCTGGAGAGTTATACCTTTACGTAATAAATAAGTATCCACCAAGATACGTAATAAAATCCACCATGATTTTTGGGAGATCATAAAAATTAAGCAGCATTGAGCGTGGTCAGTGCCTGGATGGGTGACTGCTAGGAATGAAATGAGTGTATTTACTATCTGAGGACGAGCGAAGCGAGTCAGATGTAATGAGGAACAGTTCTGAGGTACCCCATACCCGAATTTGGTATTGCTTTTTGCCTTTTTTTAGTTTATAATATAACTAAGGTGAATTTAATTGAAATTGGTTAATGTGTTTGCAGCATTTACGTGTCACGATCAAGGATGCTCTTCAGTATGTTTTGCACCTCAACACCAGCTGTTAATAAGCGCTGGAAAAGGGGTGACGTATGTATTAATGTGAGACAGAGAATTACCAAGGATAAATTTGCAGCGCATGACTCGGCTATTAAGTGTTTAGCAGCCGATCCTGCTGAGGAATTCTTTGCGACTGGAGCTGCTGACGGTGATATTAAGGTGAATTATTTATCAGTTGTAATATTTTCTCTTTATTAAATTTCCCCAGTTTGAAACAAGAGGCCTGCGTCTCTTAGTCAATCCATGGTTGGCACTTGGTACCTTCCCCCGGCTTGATGCCCTGTAGCAGTTTGTCGTATTGGTATTTTTGTTAATTGCATCTTGCTACAGTACAAACCAATTTTCCAAATGTTTTTTTTTTATTAAAAAAGTGCTTTTTTTCCATAATGTTATATACATGGGCGTAGCCAGCGCCCCCCCCCCCCTCTAGCCAAGTAGGGTTGATGCAAGAATTATATAAAAACTATGGTTCAGGCAAGGAAAAGCGTTTTTTGGAGGTCAACTGCAGGGTTATGTTCCTCCGTTGAAGTTAAATTAAATAAGGTATAAGAAAAGTTGATATTTTTGATTATAGAATAATAATATTTAGATTTAAGTAAATATAGATGTTTTAAGGTATTAAATAATACTAGGTAGGTATTTTTAGGTATAAATAAGGATAGTAAGGTGAGTTGTAAATAAGAATTTAGTTTAAAGATCGGTAATTAATCCAGATTTTTAAATAACTTTATAAAATTAATTTAAATTTATAAAAAAAATTAAATTAATTTTATCATTTATTCACCCTTAGGGAACCACCTCAGGTGAGTTGTGTCTTACTGTAATTAGAGTTTTGGCCTGGTGCCTCTGGGTGTTTCTCTTACAAAGAAAACTTACTTCCCTTCATTTTGATGAAAATTACAATTTATTTTTATCTTAGCTCAACACTGTTGACAGACAGCTGTCTCCTTGCATAAATGACTCTTCTTGGAGATATTTCTCCCACGGATCTAATTTTATGAAAAAAAAAAATTATTTTTTTCATAATAATAATTATGACGAGGAATAAACCATTGTAAAATGTACCTGTTTATTTTAAATGTACTATTATTTACTATTAAGTACTATTATTTGTTGCAGGTTTGGAATCTGACAATGCATCAAATAATGTATAATTTTGTCGGGGAGCACGCCAAGTCAAGTTTCTTCAAGCACATAGGTCAGGGTGTGACACAGCTTCACATCGACTCCATGGGTCGCCTGTTCTCATGCGGAGCCGACGGCAGTATGAAAGTCAGGCAGCTCCCAGATTCTCACCAGAGACACGAACCCCAACATTGATCTATTATGTAAAACTTTCTATTGTAGTATGAGAATTGAATTTAAGATTATCAGACAGAGTCGTGTAAAAAGTGATTTTGGAATTATTTGTGACATTTTTTTGTCATTGATAAGACCTTTTTTGATGATTCAAAAGAAATTATTTTGGAACAGATGATTTAAGTAATGTCAAGGGTTAATCAGTTCCATTGAGATCTATTAATCAGTTCCCTAGAGGGGGCAGACCTTATCTTTGTAACTTACTCTAAGAGTGTCTTAATGTTATAACGATAATATCATCAGCATATTGTAGGAGTTCTGTTTTATACTATATAGGACTTATATAGTACTATATAAGTTTAGTTTTTTAAGTAAATGTTTAACAAAAAAATTGATTCCTTGTGAAAATATTTATAAATATTGCAACTCATCTAACCAATCCACTTTTTACCCACCCTTCTGTTTAATCTTAAATTTAATTTTTTTTAAATAAATTATTTAGTAAAAACCATACTAGAATTTATATATAAAAAAATAATAAAAGATATTTAAAAAAAGTCATATTATTTAGTGTGTATGAGACTAAATGTTATGTATAAAGATAATAAAATATTATACCATTATTTATTTTTAATTTAATAAATTATAAATTAAACAATCAAATTTAATTAATAAAACTCCAAATTTTATAAATTATATTTTTTCTTTTAAGAAGAATAAAATGCCAATTTTTTCATTTTAAGTTGTGCTCTTAGTTTAGGGTTTAAGCAAAGTTGAGTTAAAAAAATCTGAATATTGCTCTACAATCCCTGAGTTTTTAACCCTTAAAGGGGATTAACTACCGCTCTACTTGACTTGGCAATTAAGGGCAAAATACTTAATGCAATTATTTAATTAACAAAAAATTTGAAACTGTAATCTTGCTTCGTGATCTGTTATAATTTTATCAGTATTTTATTATTATGTTTTCTGTATTTATCATTAACTGTTTATAATCAGATAAGTTAAGATCATTAAACTGTAGTAAAGGTTTCTGAAAAGAAATAATTAGGACAATAATGATTTATAGTAATTGTATTTAATTAGTATGTGTGTCCAGAAGGGTTTGTTGGTGAGCACACTGGAATTAGAGACCGCGGGGAGGGGGGATGCAGTGATTACCGCTAGAGACCAAGCTGTTGAAGCAGGTAATCCTAGGCAAAAAAAAGTGACGAAATAATAAATAACAGTCTAAATAAGGTAATAAATTTAAAATTATGCATCTGCTTTGTGGTAATGAGGTAGAAAGGCCAAGAAATCAATTGATTAATGGCAAAGCGCTTTTAACTTAACATGAGGTCATCATCAGTGCTGTAAAAACTGCTGTCGACTCACCGACCTCTTACAACATCAAAAAACAATTATCCCAAGACGGTGTATAATGTAAAGTTTATTGACTAGTTTTTAGGGAGTAAAGAAGCACTTTTCACTCCCAAGGGAGGAAAAGTTACTTTCAATCCCTTGGGAATAAAAAGTAACTTTTCACTCCCTTGGAAGTAATTTTATCCTATTATTGCAATAAAAACATTTTTTTAAATATTTTTTGGGGGCATCACCCCCGAAATTTAATTAGGGATCCAACCCAATAAAATACAATAAAAAGTATGAAAATAAAAATATAGTAATAATTAAATGACGTCAACGTAATAATTAAATGATGTATGCACCTTGGGAGTAAAATGATATTTTTACCTCTCAATTTCCTTCTTCGGCTTCGCCTTGGGAGTTAAATGCTTTGGTTGATTCGTCTTAAACCTTAGGAACCAACTAACTGCTCAGGGAAATAATAGCATTCTTTACTCCCTTGGTGCATAAATAAATATTCAGTACTTCTTAATTTGAATAATCAGCATGTCGAGGTAATTTCAGTTTATTTTATCTGTACTTTATGGCAGTGTGGATGACCTCGCGTTAGCTTGTCATGTAATTCTTTTTTGCAGACTCTTTTCTTTGTTACTTAATTCATTGAGTTGTTCTTTAATTGTCTTTCCCTCCCAGATTCTACCGTTTATAGAATCAACATTCATGTTAATGATAAAAATGTAATTGTATAGCTTTATTTTACTCACTATAAATCTATTTTCAAAGCCCTTTGCCTCCCACAAATCTGTTTTACTATAAATGTTTTTTTAATTAGTTGGTTGTACATTTGTTCAATTATTTTCCTTGTTACCAATTTTGAACTAAAGACACCACTAATGTCATAGGGAGGGGGTTTTATTATAATTTCTAGTTATATTATTGTTACTTTATTTTTAATTATTTACTTTAAACAAAAAAAATAAAATAAAAGGGACGATCATAATATTAAATATAGTAAAATAGTAAGTATATTAAAATAGTAAAATCTAGAAGAATATAGTTCACCTTTAAAAGGAGGTTGTACTACAGCAAGTTGGTTTCTAACTTCAATATATATATATTATATATATATATATAATATATATAATATATATATATATATATATATATATATATATATAATATATAATATAATATACATATATTGCTGCCATGTCTATGTACTGTATGACTGTGGGAATAAGCCTTCTGAAAGTTCACTGAAAAGTCAACATTTCTGAGATAAACTTAAAGAATCAGAGAATCCTTCCAGCTTAAGTAAATTTGTTAACATAATTTTCTTTTTTTTTCTTCTCTTTTTGGTATGTTATGGTTGTAAGCGTGATGTAAGACACCTTTTAATTACCTTCCTGTTTAAAGTTTACTCAATCCAGTCCTGTTATCAATGTTAAATTGTACTTATTTGTAATCATATTTGCTGTTTAAATTTTTTTAAAAAAAGTTGTATTAATTTATTGAATTTTTAGTTTAATTATTTAAGTTTGTATATTTATTATTGAATATATTATTTTGAGGTGTGATGTTTTAAATTAGTTTGTTATTTATTACTTTTTAGGATTTTTATTTAGGAATTTTTAAAGCACTACGCACCAATTTATGAAGCTTTAGTGAAGCATATGTTTTGTCATCCTTGTCGAAATTAATATATTTTGAAGGTTTTTGTCATGAAGATGTAGGTCTTACAGTAGTGACCTCGTCAATGTTGATGAGAAATCCGATGTTTTGCATCTGCAGGGATGAAAACATTGTGATCTACAGAACTGAACTACCATATTCTACAGTCCACCAAATGAAAGAATGTGTCTGGGAAATATCAACGTATAAACCTTTGCCGACAGCCGTTTATATTACCTCACATCTATATATCGCCAGACATTTAAGGTCAGTAACCAATCCCTCTTTTGGAATTTTGTACCCTTGGTTTCTGGCCTTATATCGAAATGTGAGGTAGTACTATCGACTGTAGGTAAAGGGTTAGACTTTGATATTTTTTAGACACATTCTTTCATTTGGTGGACAGTACAGCAGAACGTATTTCTTCTATTAAAATTCTTCGTAAGTGCATTCTCTATAGTTCAGTTTTGTTGTGGACACACCCATTTTGTGAACAAATCCATGAAAATGCCTCCCACAGTTGACTTGAAACATCAGATTTTACATGCACATTGGTGTGGTAGACCGGAAGACCTAAATCCTCATCGAACTTGTCTATGACCACAACTCTATCTCATGACTTTAAATCATATGATTTTATACTCAAAGTAGATCTATACTTAGTTTTCTGTGTAACTTTTATATACTCTCGGGGTTTCTTTCCCTGTTTGAATGTGTTAGTGTTATGTTTTTAAACATTCGATAGTTTATTTTTGTTAGTATTTTATAATTATGTACCTTGATGAAGAGGATACATAGTTGAAAACTTGGTAAATTTATATAAATACTAATATGTGCTTGGTGTATTTTTTAGACCATATAAATACTGTATCTTTTAAAATATTGTTGTCTCTAACCTTCTAATACGTCAACTAACAATTTTACTCTCATCATTTCACTATAGAATAGAATTGTTTCCATCCAGTCTTTCGATTTAGGATGACAAGACAGTTTTTCCTAAAACCAGAATTCATAGGTTGGTAGTGCTTTTTTTGGAGTGAAAAACTATTTTTAAAAATACATGTTTTCTTTCTTATTCAAATATTAAATAGACAATAAAGAGCTTATTTACAATATCAATCGAACAAACGTTTTTAATTAACAAATACCCCATTAACCATATTTGCTTTCAGGACATGATTTTAATGATCTACCATTACATTAAAACTGCTTTAAAATAGTTTTTACTCCACTCTTGGCAGTTTCTATTCAAATTCAAAATTAAATTGCATTGAAGCATTCCTAATCGTCTGCCTTAAATAATTGTGTTATAATTAAATTTTATTGTTAAAATTTATTGTTTTTTAAGTCATTAAATTTTTTTGTTTCAATTTATTTGGGTTTTTTATTTGTCCTTTGTAATTTTGTGTTTATTCCCTTTTTTATTGTTTATTTTTTCCTTTTTCTATTATTCATTAAATTTACTATTTATATTTACTTATTAATTTCAAGTATTTAAGTTTTTTTTTTTCAATTTCACATTTTTTCTTAAGTTATGATTTTTGTTTTAATGAGCTCATTTAGTTAAAAATTACAAAACAAGTATTGGTAAGTTTGTTTATTAGAGGTGTAATGAAAAAAATATATACATACTTGTTTACATGGAGGGTTGTGAAAAAGTCTCTCCCCTTTTAATTTCTAAACAGTGTAAGACACATGTTTGCTTAAATAAATGACTTAAGTTATATAAATATAAATCTAATGGCTAGCTAACAAAATTATTGGTGTATATTTTACGTTGTATGTATTGGTGTACTTTTTTGTTGTCGTACCGACAGCCTAAACTACTGAAATGAGGACTTTTTAGATTTGTCTTATTCCCATGTGAAATCCTACTTAACAGAATCTGAAAATCCTAAATTAAATGCAAAACAAAAAAATAAGCTAGCAAACGGTAGTTTTAGAAGTTGACGCTCCTACAGTCTAAACTAATGAGCAGATTTTGATGTTGAGGACTTATTGGATTCATCTTGTTGTCTTATGCATTTCTACCTGATGAAAAACTCTAATTTAAAATTCCTATACTGAAAGTGGAGTGAAAAACTAAACTAGGGAATGCACTTTTTCTATTTCTATGCAGTACGTGCCATTTAAACTAGAGCTTGCGAGCGATATATACAATTGATGCCCTTTACAGCTTTATCTGCATTCTTTGCCTTTACAATGGACAGTCCTCCAATGATTAGGAGCCATGAAATCTTACCAAAAAGGTTGTGTAATCTACTTTTATCTCCAGACGGTATATAATACGAAATTTAATGACTAGATTTAAGAGAGTAAAGAATCACTTTTCACTCCCAAGGGAGTAAAAAGTACTAGTTGCCAACTTAACTTTATAATCAACAAACTGAATAATATATAATTATTTTTATTTAAAAACTAATATACCTATAAATAAGAAGATATACAAGAATAAGATGTATGAAAAAAAGAATATAACATTAACAATCATTTTAAGTAGAACTAATAATTTAAGTTTTAAGTATTACTATTAATGCTAATAATAATATAAGAATAAATAATTTAAAAATAAAAACTAGTTCTTTATTTAAAATTAAAAAAAATTAAGTTGGCTATCCTGATTTTTTAAAATCACTTTAAGATTTGCATACTCATTGTTTTTTTTCGTCTAAAAGTTTTTTTAGTTTAAAACCTTAGCTTTAACTGTTTAACCTGTCTTAAACTTTAATAATTAGATTAAAATATTACTTATAACTGCTCTAATATTTCAATTATGTCAGATAATATTGTGTGTGATAGTGACAAACTTTTTAACAATACACCTCCTGGAATTGCTATTGAAGTGAACTTTGTAAAAGAAAACTTGTTACCAAAGAAATCGAAAAAGTTATAAGACAAAGCATGTAACAATTTTAAAAGTTGGTGTCATGATCATAATATACCACAAGTAAGTGAAAATGCATTGCTTGTTTATTTTAATAATGAATGAAAAACAAAACAAGCGTCAAGTCTGCGGTCACTGTATTCAATGATTAAAATCATCTTTGCTTGTGAGAGAAAATGTTAATATCAAAAGCTATGCATCACTAATAGCATTATTAAAAAGAAAAAATGAAGGTTATGTTGCAAAGGAAGCGAATGTTTATACTAAGAACCAAGATGAAGTTTTTTGCATAATTCACCTAATGACAAGTTTCTTATGATAAAGGTAAGATAATTTTCAGTTGAAAAAAGAAATGAAAAAAACATTCTTACTTTATTTTTAATTTCGACGTCTGGAGATAAAATCTTTTATGCAACTTGGGAGTAAAATGCCATTATTCCCTTGCAAGAATTTCCTCCCTCGGCTTTCGCCTCAGGAACCAACATAATGCTCAGGGAAATAATAACATTCTTTACTCCCTTGGTGCATAAATAACTATTCTATCCCGCCAAGTCATGTCGGTTCTGGTTCAATGAAAACGGAATTAGTGTTTTAAAGTGAAGTTATTAGGTTGACAATACTAGAAGACCTTATTTTAGTTGAGAGGCAATCTCCAGCTTCTCCTTGGCGGCGTGCTAGCAGTTGCATCAAAGATAAAACTATTCACCTTTAAGGGTAGTGTTGTTAAGGGTATATACAAAGGTGTAGCTCCTGATTACACCCTTATCGTTTCATACATTTCATTTGTTTGGTCCAGGATATATGGAGGCTAAACTACTAAAATCTGATATAATTTACCTCTAAAAACACCTCTGAATAGTATAATACCTGATACAATAGTAAAAAGAGCTAAAAAAAACTCGGTTCACACTTTTGACTTGCCTACATGGAGAAGCTGATAATTGCCTGCCTCTCCATTGAAATGAGGTCCTATGGTATTTCTAACCTAACTGCATGACTTTGAAACAAACGCCAATGATGAGTCTCCAACTAGGCTGGACAGAAAATTCTATTTCACAACTTTTTTGGGCCAAAGACCAAAAAAGTTGGCGGGGAGATTTTTTTATACCACGCAAGTAGTTTTTGGTAAGATTCTAGTATTTAGAGAAAAATTTTGAAACCTCATGTGATTCCAACTTAGCTGATTTTCAAATATGTCGTCCTTGTTAAGGAGAACCAACAATGATAGCTACCATCTTGAAAAATGTAGTTTTTACATATTGGCATCAATGCATTTTACCCACCTAAGGATGTTGAAGATTGATTTATATTCTCAGGCATGTAAAAGAGTGTTTTACATCCCTAGGGAAGTAAAAGTTTTCTAATTTATTTTAACTCCAACTAAGTAATTTATCCTTAGTTTCACTTTTAAGTTTATAAAATTCACACATTTTTATAAATTAAAAACAATAACTTTAATTCTTTAAGTTAATTAGCTATAAAATTAAGCTGTGGCCATTTCACCCAACACTGTGGGCATCATCAGGCTTATAAACTAAACACTAGATTAAAAACTAAAAATCACAGAAATAAATAAAGCACATATACATAAGACTAGAATTAAATAAATAAATATTCACAGAATTCAATAAATTATAGTGACCATAGTATAATTAAATTAGAATTCTGTGATTATTTATTTATTTAATTCTAGTCATATGTATATGTGCTTTATTTGTTTTCTGTGACTTTTAGTTGTTAATGTAGTGTTAGTTTATTAGCCTGATGATGCCCACAGTGTCGGGTGAAATGCCCATACCTAATTAACTTATAGAACTAAAGTAATTGTTTTTAATTTATAAAAAAAATCTCAAATTAAGTATGGTTTTAACTAGGTAGGTATAAAAAATGGGATCAACAAAACAATTTTAGCTTATGATACTAATATAAACTTAAGTTTATAATATTACTCCAACCCCCCCCCCCCCCCAAAAAAAAACACCTACCAAAGATATAGGATTCAAATGAAAACACACAAATACATATATTTATTCATATAAACTTTATTAAGATAAGTTTTGAAATCCCCCTCCCTAACCCCTCTTTCATAATCACAACATCCTCATAAGTATAATTTTCTGATGGATTTTGCTAAATGAGCTTCATTAGTTTTTAATATTTTAATACAATTAAATCCCCCCCCCCTCCGTAACACAAAAGCTTTAAGGAGAATTTAAATTTAAGGAACTTGGTATAATTACAATAATAAATTTGTATATATATATAAAACATTGCTATATGTAAAGTCCAATGTAAATAACCTTGAGCAGCACTAAAGTATACATGGATGTAACATGAGAAATAAACATAAAATTGCTATACCAAAGCACCGTCTTAAAAAATCTGAGGTTGGTCACCATGTCCAAGGTATTCAGTTCTTTAACAAAATTACCGGAGAAAACAAAAAATCTGCCAGATAAGAAATAAAAAAAAATAAATAAAAGATTTACTAACAAATAATTTTTTCTACAGCATAAAAGACTTCGTGGATTTTAAAATGTAAATTGGCTATTGTGACATAAATGTCTTTTGTTGGTTTTTGCTTTTAGCTTAAACCAATGTATGGAATGTTAAATCTTAATTCATTAGACTGGTTTGACGGAGATTTCGACCCTGTATATTTTGGAGTTCAACCTCGGATCAATATCTCTAGTACAAAAACTCAGCAATAGCTTGATATGTATCTTTGAGAGCCTCCTAACATTGCTATTATCATATTTAGTGGAATGTTTTTATTTTAAGCGAGAACTTTTTTTAGAACTATTATCACTTTAAGTTTGTTAACTGTTATCTTTCACTACTCTATGAATATCATCTAATATATGAGGTAACTGTGTAGGATTATTTCTCCACTCTGTCGTCAGAGATACACCAGGTTGAGGAAAGGTGAACACATACTCGTTATCAAACTTGGGAGTGAAATAGTCTTGTAAACACGGTACAGGGTCTCTTGTAGGCAAGCAACCCTGTGTCTTACTTCCCTTCGTAGGATCAAGGGCTGGGTTAACTAGAGCTCCTCCGAGACCACGCAGGTCAACCAATCCTTTGTACTTCTTCTCATTCAAAGGAATGTTTACATTCTTTATTCCTTCCTACAAAAAAAAGAAGATAAATAATAAAAAAAACTATCTACTTTATCTTATGTTGTATACCAATCACATATACAAGATTTTTATGTAAAATGCTTGTTAAGATGTTTATATATATTATATATATATATTATATATATATATATATATATATATATATTATATATATATATTATAATATATTATATATATATATATATATATATATATATTATATATATTATATATATATATATATTCTAATATTTTCAGTATGGGTATTATTATTATTTATATGGTTATAAATAATTTATTATTAATGAGCAACTAGAGAAGAGCTCTCAGATATAATTAGTTGACAGCTTGGAAAAATAGTGTTGAGGAAACAATGGGGTTGGCCAATATGGAATAGTGGGTATGGTTTAACATCAAGGGACCTGGCAATATTTTCCCACACCATCAACTGATAATAACCGTGATAATTATACTATAGATAATTATAAATTGAGCTGTTTTTGAGGGTTTACTGATAGCTTGGTTAGTAAGAGCATCAGACTTTTAAAGGACTAGAGGTGATACTTCTAGTCTTTAAGCAGCCAAGATTCAAATCTCAGTTAGACTATATGATTTTTATGTGAAATATCAGGCCTGAGGAGGTTACCTCCTCCAAAAGATAGAAGAGATGGTTTTCAAGAGGTTGAATGAATGTTAGGTGGTCCTTAACATGAAGGTCTCACTAAATATCAGGCTTACTATAAGGCAAATTTACAGATGCATGTTTGAGAAGTAACTAGCAAGTACCCTCAGTAATTAGGTTGTGTAATGTGGATACACATCAACCTCTCCTTCTACTATGGTTAGCCAACTATCCCAGATCAGATAAATCAATTGGTACTTGGTTCATAGCAATCAGTCTATAATGTTGGACTGGTTTAACCTTTCATATAATTCTTATGATCCATCTTAATAATTACAAAAAGGAATCACTATTTTTTCTTTTCTCATAACCTAAGTTCATCTTCATTTAAAAAGACAGGATGTTATGACATTTATAGAGTACAAACTGGAGAACTTATGATGAGAATACGCCACGATCACCTGATAAAACGTAGGTATTTAAGTGATGTGAAAATGAGGGGTCGGAGGAAGAGTAAGTAATATAACTCAACAAATCTGCCAATAGGTACAAGTAACGCTGCCTCGAGGCATAGTACATGAACTAGAGCTCCCTTGACTATTATGCATTTTATACCTTAATTATTTATTAATACTTGTGTGTGTGTCTCCCAGTGTGTCGTAGCCAGGAGGGGGGGATCAACCCCTCTCACAAAGCAGATTTAGTGGAATTCTCTTGTAGATGTGTGAATTTTGTCAGAGCCCCAAAATATATGTTTCATGCTTCTTAATGTATTGAGATAGGCTATGGCCTCTCTAGTATATATCTCTATGACTGAAATGCTGCTATTTAAAGGAACTAAAAGTGACAGAATTTGCTCAGGACTATGTTAGGGTGGGAGTCTAAACACTTACACTCACACCCAGTGTATTAATAATATGGTATGGTTTTTTTTTTTTGTATTTGTTTGGAGGATCGAGTGAGATAACGTGATAACTGATCCTGCCAAAACATTGCATCTTTCATGGTGAAGGTTCACTTTTGGTTATACGGAAGTTTAAAACAAAAAATATATTTAATTAAATTTGCATAATAATAAAGTTACACTAAAAAAAATATATTTAAAAATTAATTTGACAAAAAACGGTATATTTAAGTAAAATAAAAGTTTGTCGAGAAGGTTGTCCGTTAAATACGTCGTCTCTAAAAGTACATAGAGCGTATCGGGGGATCCATTTAGATTCCCTATTTAGATATCTGATTGGATTCCCTCCGCATGGTTTGGAATTGTGTAAATGTACTAACTGTCTCTACTGTCGACCCCTTATTTCTACATTACTTTACTAGGTATAAATTTGAGTAGCCACCAGACTGTAAGCTTTTCCGTCACCTTTTATGAGCCTACATCTTACAGGGATTAGAATGAACCAATAGAATTTTTACTCTCAATGACTGTCAGGAGGCAGTCAAGTTATCATAACCAGAGCTATTACTATACTATATATAAACTCACAGGTTTCGGCTGAGGCTTCTCGCCAGACTTCCTGTTGGTCTTACTCGGCAAGTCACTTCTAACTTGTTTTACATCTAGATTCAAAGTTTTACCCGAAACAGCAACTTTGCTGGGCTTGACTGTCACCTGTGCGTTACGAATAATCTCCTTGCGCGTTCTAGTCTTATCGTCGCTTTTGACAATTACTTTTTTATTCATTATATAAAATCGATACAATAAACAATCCACATAAAATAAATCTTATACGCATTTTATATTCCGATTTAAATAGAAAATTCACAAAAAGACTATTTTAAAAGTATTCTTTTCGTTGTTTACACTTAGGTTGATAAGGAATGAAGCGCGGGGTTTTTCTTTATCTTTTTTTGTAGGACGGGTCGTAGACGCTCCAAATCGTAGCCACGCCATTTGTTCTAGCGCCATCATTTGCGCTCCAATTTAAAGTAAAGCGTTAACGATATGGAGCACCAACGAATGGCGCGTCAACGAAATGCATGCACTTTAATTTTCTCGCGTGATTTCTCTAAAAATTCATGGACGCTCCAAATCGTTAGCAGTCCATTTTAAATGGAGCTCCTACGATATGGAGCATCAAATTGTGACGCTCCAAATCGTTGCCCGTTTTGGAGCGTCACAATTTTATATGATTGTGACGCTATAGGGTCACAATTTTTTTTATAATTGTGACCCTATTCAATTGATTGGGTTTCAGACATCCCCTATTCAAAAAGATGTTTCAGGACTCATAATGTATTTAGATAGGCTATGCCCCCTCTAGTATATATCTCTATGCCTGAGAGCCCCAAAAAGATGTTTCAGTCCTCTCAATGTGTTTAGATAGGCTATACTAGAGTGCCTGTATAATCATGATTATACAGGCACTCTAGGCTATACCTCCTCTAGTATATCTCTATGCCTGAGAACCCCAAAAAGATGTTTCAGTCCTCTCAATGTATTTAGATAGGCCATGCCCCCTCTAGTATATATCTCTATGGTTTTACTTGAAAGCATTAAGATATATTACTAATTGTTGTATTTTGAAACATCAAAAAAGTAACCTGACCACCTTCGCTTATAAATATAATCAAATAATCAGTACAAAATTACAATAACTTATATAGTAAAACGTTAAAAATACAAATCAAAACACAAAAATATGTGGGGGAAGCTAAAAATTGATTTTTATAACCTTAACTTAATACAGGAGGAAGTTTCAATAAGGTTACACAGAGCCTCTGAGAACACCAAAATGATGCTTCAAGCATCTAAATGCAATGAGTATGTACGGTAATTTTGTACCGTTTATTTGTTTATATTAATAATCGAAGGTGATCAGTTTACTATACGGACGTTGCAAAATTGAACCAATGGGTAATAATATCAACAAATATTTAAACTCTCAAGTAATATCTGAATGGTTAAGGTTATTATAAACATAGTATAGAGTATATAGTATATACAAACTCAAACTCAAACTCAAAAAATCCTTTATTGTTCATAATTACAATAAGAAAATAAGACATATATAAATATACAATTTTAATAAAATTTGTTAATAATTATTTATTTTTAATAAAATGACTAAAATATTAGATTTAAAAAAAACAACAGTCAAAAAATATGAACAATCCCACAAGTTTAAACTGAGCGTGGGGTTTATAACAAAAAATAGAAATCCGCCAACTAAAAAGGTTTTTATAAAAATAAAAAAAAAAAATAAAAAAAAAAAAAAAAAAAAATAAAAAACAATAAAGAACAAAAAAAACTTTATAAAATAACTGACAATAGTCCAGTTAAGAGAAAATATAAATTTTTAATTAATTTTAAAGTAAAATATATTAATTAAAAAAGGAATAATTAAGTTATTATAAATTAAGAGATCAATATTTTAAATTAAGCACCCAAGAATTACATGTGTATCAATGTAATTTAGAAAACAACTAGAACATAATGAAATAAAAAAAAAGTAAAATGTTATTAATTATACAGTAAAGATAAAAAAAAAAAATACAATAAACTAATTCAGTTGAAATTATTTTAATCGAAGAATAGTTTCAGTGAGAGACTCGTTAGGGGTGTAGACAAAGTCACTAACCATGCAATAAGATTAGATTTAAAATGCTTAAAATTTAGATTTTTGAAATTTCCAGGTATCTTGTTAAATAAAATGATTCCATTATGGTACAAAGACTTATGTTTCAACGATTGATTACAATGGTTGATAAAGATATTTTTGATTGGAATTACTTCTAGTGTTATATATATGGTTGACAAAATCAAAAAGATGAATATTTTTATAAATAAAAATTAATAATTTCACAATGAGATGCTGTTCTAGAGTTAAGAAATGTGGATCCATAAATAAAGAGGTAGAACTGAAATCTTTTGGTTTTTTTAGTAATATTTTTATAACAGCCTTTTGTAAGATAAATATTTTATTAAAATTATTTTTAGAGCTATATCCCCAGAATATAATTCCATATAATACTTTACTGAGAAATAGAGAGTGATACAAAGTTAAACATTGCTTGATATCAGCTACTTTTGTAATTTTATAGAAGAGTCCTATTTGTGAGATTAGAGATTTAACCAGATGGTCTATTTGAACATTCCAATTTAATTTATTGTCTACATAAATACCAAGATATTTTACAAAATTAACTTTCTTTATTTGGTAACAGTTATTATTACATGAGTTAATAAAAAGATTATTATTACAGGGATCAATAGGTATAGTGTGATTGTTGTGATAACAAAGAGATCTTGCTTCGCTTCCTGTGTCTCTATTTGAGAAATCTAACCAACAAGTTTTTTCTAGATTTATATGTAAGTTGTTAAAAGAAAACCATTTGTAAACAGTTTGCAGAGCCATTTCTGCCTGATGTTTAAGTTGGGTCCAAGAATCATTATATAAAATCAAAGCTGAATCGTCAGCATAACAGCTAGTCTTACAATTATCAATTTTAATATCTAGAAAATCATTCAAATATATAATAAATAAAAGAGGTCCTAAGGAGCTTCCTTGTGGAACTCCACAAGTTACTTTTAAAGGAGAACTAAAACTGTTTTCAATTTTTACAATTTGATATCTATTATACAAATAAGTGCTGATCAAAGAGAAAATTCTCTTCTAGAAATTTCTCTACACATAGTATAGTATATATTATACTAGAGGGGGCATAACCTCTCTCAATCTATGTTAAGTCTATAGTTAAGTCATAGTCTATCTCAATATGTTGAGGCTTGAAACATTATTTTGGGGCTCTGTGTGACGTAATTCAAACCTCCGCCAAGAGGGAGTTAAGGTTATAATAAATCAATTATTTTCTACTTCCGCACAATTTTTGTGTTTTACTTTGTATTTTAAACGTTCTACAGTATGATTTACAATATTTTTGTTCTGTTTATTTGATTATATTTATTGTTAAATGTGTTCTGGATATATTATCGATGTTTCAAAAATCAACTGATACGGCCTCTCTAGTAATGATATATCTATGCCCATAAAGAAAATTTATTAAAAAGTATTTCAAATTAAACTTTAATTGTAATAATTAAAATAGTTACTAATAATTAAATATAAATTAATTATTGTTTTCAAAAAAATATGTTCGTTAATTATTTATACAATTAATTTAAGATGGAGGTTACTTAATTCAAGGTATAAAAGTACAATTTTCAATAAAAATTATATACTTCATTAAATTCAAAAATATTAAATAAAAAAAAGTATTTTGTTTTTAAGATAGTATTAAAGATTATTAAATTTTTATATAAATTTAATAAAAATACATCGAATTAGTCTTATCAGCTTATTAGTCAGATCAAATTTTTTTAATTTATTTTTGGTCTAAAATTTAAAAAAAATGATCAATTATTAAGTTAACAAATATGAATAAATTTTATCATAAATAAAATGGAATATTTCATAATTATTTATTTCGTGAAATCCAAGATGGCGGAGGGGGGTATAGGATATAAAAGGGAGACACGGTCGGCTCTCGTCAGTCGGCCTTCAGCCTTCATGCAGAGCGGAATGTCCGATGAAGTGAAGTAAGTTTAGAAATTTTATTTTATTGTTTATTTTAATTCATATAATTTTAAATTTATTTAAAGTTTAAATAGAATCCTAAAATATTTTGCATCATTATATAAGACAATAGATCGCAATAAATAAGTACGATATTTTTTACATTTAAGTTTTAACCATTTTAAATATTTTTATTTTCATTACCATTTACTATATTCTCTTTGTATGTCTGCTACAAATATTAAATTATTAATATAAATAAATAATAAATAAATAAATATGTTTATTGCATGAAATTTCTAACAAGAAATATTTACAAAAGTCAAATACATTATGTTTATAACTCCCATAAATATAATTTCTGTATCTATTAATACTAATATCATTGTTAGCTCTATACCAGCTTGTTAGCTTTAGTATTAGATAGTACTAATACTACGTCTTATTACTATTACTACTATTACAGTAACCATTAACTCATACTATTTAACCTATAACTCTTGCTAACGTAACCTAATACAAGCACTATTATATTAACATTACCTATAACTGCAACTATTACTATAATCTATTACTCATGCCATTACTATAACGTAACTAAAGTCCTTTTTAAGGGATTAAAATTTTAACCAAAGTAATATTTAAACCAAGCAAGGAAACTCCAATACTTACTTTGTTCAGACGCGGGGTTTGTCATGGCAGGGGGTTCAATCCCCCCCCCCCCCAGTTGTCGTGTGAACGATAATGAACTCGGGGTTTAACCCTGAATCATATTTTTACGGTGAAAAATACAGTGTGAACAGTTGGGGTTAAACCCCATGCCAAACCCTTGTGAACGAAGTAACAGACTCGTGTAAATGCCAGCTGTTTGCTGGCTCTAAAATATAAAAATCCATAGAGACTTATTACTAGAGGGATCCTATTGGTTGAATTTTGAATCATCGAAAAAATAACCTGACTACATAGTTTCAATAAAATTAAATAAACAGAACGAAATTATAGTAACATATATTACAGAACACAGATAATGGCATGGTTTTAATATTAATGAAATATTAAAACACAGATCATGTGGTTATAAATTTATTATAACCTTAATTCTTAATGAGGTTACACAGAGCCCCAAAAAGTTGTTTCAGGCCTCTCAATGTATTGAGATAGGCTATGCCACCTCTAGTAATATATCTCTATGGTTTCTAACGTACGTGCTGATTTAAAACTTTTGTATTACAAAATACAAATAATTTTTGTAAATTCTGTGAACTGTGAAATAATTGCGACAATTATTTAGATATAGAAAAGAGGAACTGTTTTGATAATGCTGTATCGTTGATTAATTTACAGACGTGAGACGTGAGTTTATTGCCTTAAGTATAACTTAAAATTACGATAACTACAATTATATTCACAAACTTTTGAATAATTATCCAAAATCTAGTCTAGTACTGTAAATAGATTGTTTACATTTACAAAGGTACACAAGATTGTTGCGCCCATAGGAAAATTTGGGTTGACCTCGAAGTCACCCCCTTCCCACATAGTCTCGACATCTTCATATGGTCTTGACACTTATCATGGCACGATTCTACTTTTTATCAACACTTGATAACTTCGACCCTTTTAATTGAACCATTTGTAGATTTAATGGTGTGTCGAGACATATAAGTGTCGATTAAACGTAGAATCCTGTTAGGGTATAAATATTTAAAAATAAATATTTCAATCTCCTACGGGGTACCGACACTGTAAAGCCGCGACACTTGGCTTGACATATTCTTGTCGTCCTCTACAAACTCTATGCTACATCGACACATGTCATGGTTTAACGATGCCTCGACAGAAAGAAGGACCCACCCAGTAAGAGCTGGAAATATTTACTTTTAGCATTTTCACCCTGGCAGGATTCTACGTTGTATCGACACTTAAATGTCTTGACATTCAAGTGTCGATACAAAACAAGACGAATCATCGACACATGGTTCTGTTAAAAGTATTGAGGTTATCAAGTGTCGATACAATGTAGAATCCTGCCACGAAAAGTGTCGAGACTACGTGGGGAGCCGGGAAAATTTGAGCCAACTCCCTGGTGGACAAAATGTAAACTACATGCCATGTCTGACAAAAATCTCAGTTGTTTCCCTACTTGGTAGTATATATTACTCAAGCGAAGGGCTTTTTAGACCCCACAGATATTCTGTACACTCCTCAAGGTACAACACTCTGCCCTGTATTTTGTTTTGCTATTCACTATTATGTGATATGGTCGACCAAGACCACAATGAGGAAACTGCTTGTATTTATATTCTTTAATTATTTTACAGTTTATAAACTTAAAAGTTGGAGAGAAATTTTGCTTTGCTTAGCCTGAATTGATTCTTAATATATTTGGAATAGTAATCATGTACTATCTAAAGTATCAATAAATACTTATTTATATCTTTAAGTATTTAAGACAGTAGTGAAGTAAGTTTTTACCTCTTGTCATACCCTTTATAAATTTTAATTATTATAAAAATTCATTGAGATTATTTTGTTGTAGGATCGGATTTTGCTCCTGCTTTGCTTTATCTGTGTCAACCTTCGCTGGAGATCTCCTCCGTGGGATCGCCGTTTCAGTTTTAAAGATAAGTAATCAGGGTTCCGATCTAACCAATTGACACTAACCTTTTAGTCTTGGTTTTATCGGACCCTGCCTAGGCCTACAAGATCTTCAAGAGGACGCCGATTGGTTCGTTATTTATTATAAAACACATCACATTGTAGTATGGATATTATCTATAGGTGTTCACTGTCGGGGATTTGCCTGGTTTGGGATTGTGGGCCGACTCAGACACAATGTTAGCATAAATACTGTAGTCACGCTTTTGTGGGGGCTGTGGGGAGTGACGTAGTGATTGTAACTGCCTATAGCCCCGACCGAGGCATACGTCTCTTATGATATTATTGGTAACATTGTTGTTTGTTTTGGTACGACAGTCTTTGAATTAGGCTGTTGTCGGCAGTGGTCATCGCTAGCGCTGATATCTGTTGAAATTTTGTAGCTTTTAACTGTTTTAGTGATCTTTATACATATTTATAAATTTCATATTTTATAATTAAACTAGTTTGATAAAAAAATTAAATATGTACACTTTACTATTTTGGCTATTTTTATTTCTTTTAAACACTATACATTATTTATAAAACAAACTAACCCATTGGCTTGTTCAGAATGTTTCCGGTTTTAAGTATAAGGTCTAATTTCACTGTAGTTACTGATAAAAAGTTACTAGCTTCATGTTTTGTTATTTTTCCAATAAAACCGCATATATTTATAAGCATAATAAAAACCTTCTGATCAGGCACCGGTACACTTTTTTTAGGAGGTACTTGATTCATGACCTGTTGTTTAAGCCGAAATATTTTTTCATGGTTAGGCGCGGCGGGTAGGTTAGGGACTCAGGGTTATGACTCACTTATCTCCTTATATATCCACACTTCATCAACATGTCAGCCGTAAATTGAACCATTGGGCGATGGTAATATACCATTGGTTCCCGGGTAGGGTTAGGTAGGAAGATGATTTGTGGATTTTATTTATGTGCAGAACACATGGTGTGTTGGCCCCAGTTTTAAGGTGGGGGGTTTAGGTCCATTTTCAGGTATTTTCTATAAACTTTGCTGAATCTTAATTTTAAAATTTGATGAATAAGCAACCAATAATATCTGATATAATTCGATATTATTTTTATGCTTTTTTATCAATAGGATTTCATTTGACATTAAACAAATTTCTCCATAGTTTAAAGCAAATATCAATTTTAAGTTCTAATATTTTAGAGGCAGGCGCTTGCTGAAGCAATCGCCCCGAGGTCTTTAAAAATTAGACTTTATTATTATTGATATTCCGAGGTCCTTAACTAAGGAAGATATAAAGTTTGATAGTCGATTGAAGTCTTATAACGCATGTACAGATGAATACAACACTACTAACCCTACACCCCACACATTAGGAATTGGTTTTTAACAATTTTATTAGAAAGTAATAAACTTGTTAAAACCAATTAATATAATATGGCATGTTATTATTTTGTATTTTTACTTTACTAACCAATTATTTATAAGAATAACTCTTTATGGAGCACTGTAAAACAGTGCTTATTTGTTATTCTTATGTTAAATTTATTTTTCTTCAAATTAGTTTTTATTGGCCACAGTAAAAACTGTATGTACAAGTAATTTACAATGGCCACGCTGTAAATTACTTGTATGGATGAGAAGAAAAATAAATTTTGCCTTCTTTAATTCTTCAGAAAAACACCAGATGGGGCAAAATAACTTGGGGTTGTAAATGACCGACTGAATAGAAATTTCTTTTTATTTTGAAATAAATATTGCAAATTTTTTGGAGTCATTTTAAAAAACCACTTGTTATTTTGCCCCATCTAGTGATTAATAGTTTCTTTTGTATCTTTCAGATGCTGGAAGATCTCTCTTTATATGACTTCAAAGCTTTGGAAGAGACGAGATTATTATTTGGAGAGACATCAAAGAAACAAATAAGTCAAATCTGTATCTTATGAGTATCTTTTTTTTATTTATTGTGTTATTCACAACAATAAAAAATTGAATTTAAGATTTTGGTGGTTTAGGGGGCAGTTGAAGCTGATAATATGTGGCTTAAAATGATCAATAATTAGGGAATTGAGTTTAGGGGGCTGTTGTAGCTGATTAAATATGTCTTAAAATTGGCAATAATTAGGGAATTGGGTTAAGGGGCTGTTGAAGCTGATTAAATTTGTCTTAAAATTGGCAATAATTAGGGAAATGGGTTTAGGGGGCTGTTGAAGCTGATAAAATATGGCTAAACAATCAATAATTATTAGGGAATGGGAGTAAAGGGAGCTTTCAAAGCTGATATTTTATTGTATGACCAAAATTCTTATATTTTTTTTAATTTTCTTATTCGCTTTTTCAGAAAACCCTTGATGCAGGCAAAATAACTTGTAGTTAGCTTAATAAAAAAATCTAAGTTAAAGTTTTTTTTTTTTTTATAAATGATATTATATATAAGAATAATTATTGGATTCTTTCAAACAAAAAGTTATTTTGCCTCATCGAGCGATTAATTGTTTAATTTTATCTTCCAGACGCTGGGTCTCTGAAGCTTCGGAAGACCTGTAGACAAGCTGAATTCGGAAAAAACGTGGAGGGAGATCCAGCCCCGTGTTCTGTCATCAGTTTTTTTTTTAAGTATCATTTTATATTTTAATTTTATACCTAAGTATGGGGCTAGGGAATATGGGTTAGGGGGATGTTGAAGCCGATTAAATATTATGGCTGAAATTGCCAAAAATTAGGGAATGGGGTTTAGGGGGCTGTTGAAGCTGATGTTATACAGCTCAAATTGCCAAAAATGAGGGAATAGGTTTAGGGGCCTGCTGAGCTGATGTAATAAGGCTCAAAATTGCCAAAAATTAGGGAATAGGGAATTAGGGGGCTGAAGCAAAATTAGGGAATAGGGTTTAGGGGCCTGCTGAAGCTGATGTAATAAGGCTCAAATTGCCAAAAATTAGGGAATAGGGTTTAGGGGACTGTTGAACCTGATGTTATATGGCTCAAATTGCTAAAAATTAGGGAATGGGGCTTAGGGGCCTGTTGAAGCTGATGTAATGGCCTAATAATTGGCAATGGGGTTTTGTGAGTGTGAGTAGTTATTAAGTATTACATTAAATATAAAAGTCAGAACTATATAAAGTAGCAACTTCACCTTAAATGCTTCTGATTAATATTCAGGTTTTTACTCAAGAACTTAGACTAAATCATAATAATGTGGGCAGCCGGGTTGTTGATGTGGCAGCGGGTGTTGATGATGTAGCTTGCAGGGTTGGCTGGTTGTTGAATGTGGCAGCCGGGTTGATGTGGCAGCCGGGTTGATGATGTGGCAGCCAGGAGCTGGCATTTTGTGGGGGGAGGGGTAAAATCAGTGTTTTGGGGTTAGAGTCAGTGTTTCTTGGTTAGAATCAGTGTTTCTTGGTTAGAATCAGTGTTTGCGGGTTAGAGTCAGTGTTTGCGGGGTAGAATCACTTTTTATTACATTATAATAATATGTATGATTTCTAAATTGTTTCTAAATCTTCACGAGTCCCGCAGACGTAAGCTGTTGTTCATTTTATTTCTGTTTATAGTTAGATAAATGTTTAACCTCATATTATCTTACTTTACTTCTTTTAATGATTCCTGTGCTATCTGTTTTACATTATTTCAACATAAATCTGTTTTATCTTGTGATTTTTGTAGGCACTATTTTTATCTTTTGAAGTTATATATACAACTAATTTATTTTATTTAGTTTTTCTCTATTGTTTATATTCCTGAAATTCAGGTTTTATTTTTCTTATCAAAGATTTTTCTTTACTTCAATGACTGTTCTTTTTATTTTTTAACATTTCTTAATGGATGTTACTAAGAATACTAAAAATATTTAAGATAACTTGGCAATATCAGAAAGACATGGGTAAATAATATGAAGTAAATCATACCCAGTATAAATAAAGTAATTAAGAATAACAATGGTCTTGGGGTTTTCGGGGTGGTTAGAGTCAGTGTATGGGGGCAGAAGTAGCTGAGGCAGCAGGGTTGAGGATGATGTGGCAGGTTGATGTGGCAGCCGGGTTGAGATGTGGCAAGTGGGGTTGATGATGTGGGTTGGCTGGGTTGTTGAATGTGGCAGCAGGGTTGAATAGGCTACAGTATTGCGGGGGGAGGGGTAGAGTCAGTGTTTTGGGGTTAGAGGCAGTGTTTGCGGGTTAGAGTCAGTGTTTTAGGGGGGTAAAATTAATTTTCTAAATTTATAACACAGCCAAGCTACATGAACAATAAAATAATTCTTGACATGTTTTTTATTTTGGTTTTAATAAAGCCAGTTTTTATAATCTTTGTAGAGTTCGAATCTATAAATATATTATTTTTTAAGTTCAATGTTATATTTTAATAAGACAAAAATCAGTTAGAGTCGTAGGAAAGGGTGGTCAAGGCTTGCTTGCATAGATAGGGACACTCAGTTGGGACTAGGTTAGTTAGGGACGAGCTCACACAGTTAGGTTTAGTTAGTTAGATATTTTGGTTAGGTAGGCTAGGGACCAACATCTTATTAAAATATAACTATTTAAGTCATCATTAT
Organism: Microvelia longipes; assembly: GCA_018340805.1. Classification (NCBI taxonomy): domain Eukaryota; kingdom Metazoa; phylum Arthropoda; class Insecta; order Hemiptera; family Veliidae; genus Microvelia; species Microvelia longipes. The sequence continues at coordinate 18,348,467 of JACMZG010000002.1, forward strand.
GTAACATAATTATTTTCCCATTCATTGTTGCTTATTCACATTCTACTTTTTACGATTTGATTTATTTTTACTTTAAATAATATTCATATTATAGCTATCTAATATTATGCGTAATAGCTATTTCATAGATAAATTCGACTTCTGCCATGACCCCTATCCCATTAGGCGAAATTCCAAAGGAAATTCGCTAAAAGCTTGTCTGTGTTATTATTAAACTTTTTTGGGGGTAAATTAAATGTTTTGATATTAGAGTCAGTGCATGGGGGCAGAGTTGCAGTTTACTAAGAGGAATTGCTGAGGCAGCAGGGAGAAGATGAGTGCTGATGCCACTTTTTGTTGGGTTAGAGTCAGTGTTTTTGGGTTAGAGTCAGTGTTGTGGGTTAGAGTCAGTGTTGTTGGGTTAGAGTCAGTGTTTTTCTGGGGGTAGAATCAATTTTTAATCAAAATCAAACCACTGTTTATTCTTTAATTTATTTTTATTTGGTTATTATATACTTTATATTTTCTATCCATGTTTTAAAAGGTATTGCCAAGTTATCTTTTATTTCTTAGTGTTTGATTAAGGTGATATTCATTATTAAACATTAAATTAACAAGGACATCATATCATTGATTGGAACAATCTCTTATAATAAAAATAAAAAGAATCTGAGGATATCACATAAACAAAGAGACGATCTCTGTCAAATAAATTAGGTTTAGAACTTTTTAAGACAAAAGTACTGTTACAAAAAGTTTAGAGGAAAAACAGAAAACTCTGTTGGACTCATGTAATTCATATAGTATCAAGAACTTGAGTAAAATTTAGATATGTGTTTGATAAGCATTTATCAAAAAAATTTTAAACATAACTATGATGAAACTGCGTCTGCGATTCGTGTAGCGAGAGGAAAATTTAGAAATGACTTTGCATATTATAAAATGTATTTATTAGAGCCAGTGCTTTTTGGGGGTTAGAGTCAGTGTTTTTGGGGGTTAGAGTCAGTGTATGGGGGCAGAGTTGCTGAATTCAGTCTACAATTATCCTGGGAGAAAAATCAAGGGAGGAAGGCAGTTTTCGGATCATTCGTATAAGTATTAAAACGGATCCTGTTAGATAGATTAAATTTCTGAAAAAGATAAGTGGGCTTCTTATTATGAGGCATAATTATTTTTTAGCAGGGATCCAGGGGTTATTCATTTTTCTGATACATAGGTTATTAAGTTATTATAAAAACTGTTTAGCATTATTGATGATTATTATGATAAACACTTGTGTACTTTATTTTATTATTATTGACACATAGGATCAATCACAAATAATTTATAAATTTTAAATGATTTCATCACTAAATTTTTCCTGACTCAAAATAGTTAGTTAGTAACATCATTGAAGGATTAAATTTTAACATTTATTTCTTTTCTTGGGTTAATTTTTATTTTATATTTTATTTTTAATGTTGAGTCTTGACAATTAGAAATAACAATAGATATTTTCATTAGAGTTCGTTTATTTCTACTTATCGCACATGAAAAAATTTAATGACAGTAAATTTGTCATTAAATGTGTTTGAATTATGATTTAGTTATTTGTATATTGGGTAATCGTTTATGTCTAGGACTTGAATATATAGAAATCACAAGTTCAATCTTTTTTTTATATATAATTCTGACTTTTGTATTTAATTTGGTTTTAGTGGTAATAATATTTATTATAAATATTATTACCACTAATACCTAACTGCCCTGTTTATTGAATATTATTCTGTTCTACAGTAAATTCATGATAGTTGAGTGTAAGTGTAATATCCCATGTTGTGAGATGAATGGAGAATAAAAGTATAAATAGATTGGTAGTACTTTTTTATCAGATTTATACTCTAAATTCTTGGTAAAAAAATATGTACCAACTATTTGTTCTTTTTATTGTAAGCGATGATTAATTTTTTTTTTTCAAAAAAGTCCCTATTTTAATCATCGCGGTGTGAATGGACCCTCAGAGGTGTTTGTTTAATTTGGATAATTTTTTTTACATAATACCATGTATATTACATGATTAAATAAAAAATTATCTATTTTTAAATAAACCGTAAAATAATATCAGTGAAAACATAAATCATTTTAGAAATTAAATTAACAGTATGTCTATTCATTTTTGACTAGTTCTGCGGGAGATCTCTGGGCTTTAATTGGTTTCCGCCAATAATTATAAAGTTAATACAAAGCTACCAACTATGCCAAAATTAATTGCTCTAGTTGAGGGGATGTCATAGAGATATAAACGTTACAAGGCGTTATCTTTTACTGATGAAGTTAAGAACTAATAATGATTTAATAAACTTATTGAGATTAATGTCACTTTTTTATACAAATGCATTTTAAACTCGATTATTTCAAACAAAAGAATGACTATTCAGTGTTGCCAAGTTTAGAACTAGGAAACTTTTTGTCTGTAAAAAGGTGTTGGCAACCCTACCTTTTTTTACTGAAATATGGCTCTGGTTGTTGAAAACTACTTGCTATACTATAGAAACATATTATTTGTTAACCTAAATCAACAAATGTTTGCAACTAAATCAACAAGTTGTTCTAATTTAGCTATATGAAATCATTTAATTTTTTGTGAGCAAAGTAAATGTTAAAATATAAATTTCACTGATATTATTTTGAAGCATCTGGCCGTGACGTGGTGAGGAGGCTTACGGACTGTAGTTAGACTTACTTTGATAATTTGTAAATATATTACTTTATAATTATTTTGTTTTTAGTAGGAAAAAGTTAAAAAACAAATAATTATTTTTATAAAATATTTTGTTGGTATTAGAGGAATGGTATTTATCTATTTAAATTAAATTTTATCTATTTTATCAATTTATCTTTACCTTTATATCTGTTTAATAACACTTTATTTCATACCAGTTACAAAGAATAAACATCATAAAATAATATAATTAATCATTTCTAAAAGAGACAAAAAAAATAAGAAAAAAAACAGCAAAATACAATACTATATAATGATAAAATACTTAAAATTATAATAATAATAAATATATAAACATTTTAATAAAAAAAATATATTAATAATAAAAAAATATCAAAAATGAAGTACAAGGGACCTCGAAACTTTGTTGGCACATATGTTAGTCTTTTATATGAATACTTGGGTGTCAAATCTCACATCTATCAAAACCGGAGTCATTTTTCCATTTGATGACCTCATATAAAAATTATTTACTGGAGAGCACAACTAGACCTACAGAGTGAATTTTGTACTAAGTTTCAACTATCTAGCATAAATACGCTAGAAGCTACGATGATAACACAGACACACACACACACACACACACATAGACACATAAAAAATTGGTGAAAACCACTCAGAAGGTCTTAAAAACACCTGAAACTGATAATTCGTGAAATCCTGGTTGGGATTTTTTTTCGCTAACCAACATTTTTTCTATACATCCACATTATACATGAAAAAAAAGTAAAATATAATAATATTAAATTATAAAAAATATTAATTAAAAAATAAAATGAAAATGTTTTTAAAGTAAATAAATAAATAAAACAAATTATCAAGAGTAAGTCTCACTATATTCTAACTAAGCAGATGCAGTGTGTGTGTCCTTAGCTTTCAATACCCTGGTTTGATTCGATTTGCTGTTCTTGAAACTTAAATTCAGATTTATAGAGCATACATTGGAGAGGGGGGGGGGTGCTGGGGGTTTAATGGTTAACGAGATTGCCTTCCATCAAACAATTTGGGTTCCATCCTGGTTGGGGCCTTAAGAATTTATGTGAATAGATATCTTTAAATGTGACCTCCTACAAAAAGGACGTTAAACTGTGGGTTCTGAGCCTGTGTGATGTCAGGTACTAGTAAAATATCCCTAACCCTAAATGAACTTGGGCTATATATATATATATATATATATTATATATATATATATATATATATATATATATATATATATATATATATTATATATATATATATATATATATATAATATATATTATATATATATATATATATATATATATTATATATATATATATATATATATATATATTATATATATATATATATATATATATATATATATATATAATATATATATATATATATATATATATATATATATATATATATATATATTATATATATATATATATATATAATATATAATATAAATTATAGATATAGTGTCTTGGAAAACATACAAACAAACAAGAGATAATCACGCTATATTTTGAACGAAACTTGGTATACAAATCAACCTAAGGAAGGACACAAACCCTATTGAAAACCAGGTTTGCTGAGTAAGCAAATTTTCAAAAAATTGGACAAATTCAGGGTTATTATTTTTATCTGCTCACGGCAGAAATATGAAGCATTACTGAACTAATTTTAGGCGAGAAAGTAGCATTTCCCAGATCGGCTGGTAATTAGTCATGAATGACTGCACTTTACCTGCCTAGGCAGGAAAGTAGCATTTCCCCAGCCGCCCCTGCCTGTGCTGGTAAAGAAAGTTAATAGATAATTTTTGTAAACAGATTAGTTAATAATAAAAGCCTATTGAATTTATTTAATAATTTATATAATGAATAATTACATTATTAACTAATTAAATTAAAATAAAACAACTTGCAATGTAAATCTTTAATTAGAAATAAATGTTATTCACCTCCTGGGCATGAGGTTAAACTGCATCCACTGGTCCCTGCTTTATGCAGGGTACCGGGACTGGTCAGAGCAGGTGCTACGGTGCCTGACGGGAAGAGAAGCGTTCCCGGCCCACTCTAGCTAATCCCGTTTCTGTTTGGCTCTATGACACAGCCGATCGTGCTTAAGGTGCGTATGCCCGGCAGCCATGGTTAAACCTATGGGGAGCGTCTCTTGGGAAGTCAGGCGGACTGAGTGGCGTGTCAGGGGGTAGCGTCCCTGAAGGTTGACCTTGCCAGGGTCCTCTACAAGGTAGAGTCTCATGTTACTTTCTCTTACTTACTATCTTCTTATCTCTAACTTTCCTTTCACCAATCCCCTTGGCTTCCCTACTTGTTACATTTCCTTCTCTCTCTCTCTCTCCTTTATTTTAAGTTTTTCTCTCATTTTATTTCAAGACAACCTTCCTGCGTAGAGCAGGAATCTACGAAGCAGTTTAGGTCCAACAAAGTATTTAGCGAGGAATTTTGAAGTAGGTTAAGTTAGGTTTCGGTTTAAATTATTAGGTCTGTTCACCGTTTGTCGTAACTGCTTACTCCGGCAATTTGTTAAAACCGGTTAGTGAGTAGGCTCCCGTCGCTGGTCGATGGGATGCGACACTCGGTTTTTAATTAGGTTAGTTAGTTTAGATAGCTCAGTCTGTGATCTACCTAGGTTTAGTTAGTTTAGATAAGGGGGTAGTAGTTAATGCTTACCTCGGCAATATGTTAAAACCGGGTGGGCGCCCACAGCATAGCTGGAGGAACTACTGCCCAAATCTGTGATAATTAGATTTAGTTAGTTTCAGGTCTACTGGCAACAGCCCCGGCAATTTGTTCCAACTGGATGGCTTTGTCCAGTTGTCCTAGACATTTGTGATATTAGGCTAGGTAATGTAAATAAGTTTTAACTAGGATTAGGTATTTATTTAACAGATAGGTCTAGATAGTTAAGATAGGAACCGACCACCGAACCACTATTCCGGCAGTATGTTCCAACCGGCTCTGGTGACCCTCTGCGGAGGTGGTGGCGGTTTATGTGATATTAGGTGTTAGTGATTTAGGTTAGTTAGTGTTAGGCCTGCTTGCAGGGCTGGGCTGCGTCAGGGTTAGTCCCGGTCATTTGTTAAACCCGAGATCTGACTCGTCCTGTAATAAGGGAGCGCAGTCCAGATAGGAGGATATGCTAGTCAGTGCTAGGCCTGGTTACAGGGCTGACTTAGTCAGAGCTTTGTTGGACCTAAGTCATCGAGGGATTGTTATGGAAGACAACCACCCAGAAGATTCAACTGCTGGAGTGCTCTTTAGTGTGAAGGGGTCCTCGGTGCTTGGGTTGGGTGCTGCGTCGGGGGGTTTCCTGGCCCTCGCTGGATCCTGTGGCCGTCGAGGTTTCTTCCACTATCGGAGGTGGCAGGACCTAGAACCTTAGGCGAATCGATTGGCCTTGGGGTCCCCTGTGGAGGCGGTCTCCTCTTGGGGTGTCACTCTTCTTCTTGTTTCGATGGTCTTTGGATCACTCTTGACTACACATTTCCGCCATCCAAACACCATGAACTTCAGCAACCAACATCGTCGGATCTTCGGCTTCTACCTAGCTGACTGGAGCAGCAGGTTTAGAGGTATTGGGGGGTTCAGATTCGGCTCAGTCTCCACACCCACCAGATTCACAGCTGGTGAAGTGTCGGAGCTGAGGACCGTAGGGACTGATGCTAATGCTCCTGTCAACTGTGGGGTCAGCATCTAGGTTAAAGGTCTTTTTTTTGAGGCGGCCAATTTGGCGGCCTCTGACTAGTCTACTCCAGTCAGCGGTCTCTACGACGGCAGCAGAAGCGCAGTTTTTGTGAATTAGTGACGGGGTAAGCTGGCAATTTCCTAGTGGTAGTGGGAATTAGTCTAGCACTCCCCCTTTGCTCTGGCGGCATAAAGCTTTTTTCTTTTTTTTTGACCTTTCGAACAAAAAAAAAAAATGTTATTCATTATATTTAAGGCAACACTTTTTGTCTTGGGTTTATTATATCATCTTTTTTTGCCAAGTCATTTACTACTTTTATCATTCGAACCCGTATTTAATACAGTTTAAAAGTTAGTTTATTCTATAGCGTTTTGTGATGAATATCGTCGAAGATATAGACGTACTTGTCGAACATACCCTGCCGGATGTTATGGAAATAGATACAAATGCCAGAGAGAGCCTACTACCCGGCAAATCAGGAAGTTGGTATCTCAAAGCATATGAAGTGCTCAGAGAAAAAAGTAAAGAATGTAAGTGAAAACGTTGTGTTAGCGTATTTAAAAGAACTGTCAAACACAAAATCGAGCGCTACTCTGTGGTCAACTTTATCGATGATAAGATCTGTATTATCAGTCAAAGAAAATGTAAATATAAAACATTATACAAACGTAATAAGTTTTTCAACAATGCTAGTTTTGATTTATTACTGTTCGCAGATAAAATATTGTGTGAAACAAGGCAGGAAAGGAAACATTACTGACTCGTACATTTGCCTTCCTCGGCTTTTGCCTCGTCAGTCAAATTATATATTACCTCCCTCGGCTTCGCCTCTGCAGGTAATTTAGATAGCACACCCTCGCCTTCAGCTCTGGGGCTAACTTCGATACTAGTCAGTCATATTCCATTTTCTTGCCTAGTTACACAAAAAACTACTGCCGCAAAAGTTCATTAATTATGTTTTTTAGGGCGCTGAATCGAATGAAACCGGTCCGAAGTCGAAATAACCAAAAAGTCGAAAAAAGGTCAATTACCAGAAATCCTGGTATAATTCGGCCGCTAATATTTCAAGTGAGGGGTTTTTTTACATTATATAACATTATAACTACAAAATAATTATGGCGCAGTGGTCCGCATGTCGGGCGAATTTCTTTTAAAATGCGTGTTTCCGTGCTTAACAATCTATTTCTTGCTTAAGGATCCGATTTGTGCCTTATAACTTGAGCAGTTACTTAATTATCAAGCACAAAGGAAATGCACTAAAACCTTTAATAAGCCATCAATGAAACCAACTGAGCATTAAACTAGTGGCATAGGCATAGTTTTGTATAACCAACAGAATAATTATGCGCATTTCATTTGAAAAAAAAGAAAAAATGAGTTACGAGTAGTAATAATAAAACACCCAAGTCTCTCCACATATAATATTTATTGACAGAGCCAGCTTTCAACCTTTCGGTCATCATCAGTGCCGGCGAACGATGTATAAAGGTAGTAAGGAGTCACTTGTTAGCTTTGACAAATCGGCTTTGAGTCCGATTTGTCAAAGCTAACAAGTGACTCCTTACTACCTTAATACATCGTTCGCCGGCACTGATGATGACCGAAAGGTTGAAAGCTGGCTCTGTCAATAAATATTATATGTGGAGAGACTTGGGTGTTTTATTAATACTGTATACTTCACTTGCGCTTCTTCTTTGTCTTACGAGTAGTGCTTGATAATTGAGTAACTGCTAAAGTTATAAATCATAAATAATAATATTATAAATCGGATCCTTTAGCAAGAAATAGATTGTTAAGCACGGAAACACGCAATCCAAAGGAAATTCACACGACATGCGGACCACCGCGCCAGAATTTTTTTATTTTTGTTGTCATCCAATTTTGTTATAAGTTATACTTCAATTATATGTACATATGTATGCAATCATATATGTTTTCGTTACAGTTCAGCCTTTTTATTTATAAAATAGTGGTTGTCTTCTATGATATTTACGAGATAGCCAACTCAGATGTTTCTTATTCGTAGCTTTATCTCTCTGATAAGGTGAGTGAAGTGGCGCAACGAAAAGTATGTATGTAGATAAACATGTATGTATTACTTCGTTCACACGCGGGGTTTGACAGTGGGTTCAACCCTAACTGTTCACACGAAAAGATTTGAACACAGGGTTCAACCTCCATGTTTTTAACCTGCAGTTCAGAGAGGTAAAAGGTTGAACCCCGTGTTTAATCCCGTTCACACGACAACCGCTAGGGGGTTTAACCCCCTGTCAAACCACGCGTGTGAACGAAGAAATATATACTGAAAGGGAAATTTTGTAACCCTCCTTAGTCCGGGACCAGAACATTTTGTAGTTTCGTCTTTATTTATCAATATTATAGCCATTGCCTGATCTGTTTTCAAAGTACTTATTGGTAGCTATGATCATCGTGCTTCGTCTAATTCTTCGATTTCTGCGTATTTATGTATAATTTTTGTATCTTTATATATATAGGAAAACAAAATATTAAAAAGTAAACGCCGAAATATTTGCGCTTCTAGTGTTTGTAGTTAACATTATATTTAGAAGAAAGAAGAAGAGGAATCAAAAGCTTTTGTTTTTAGTTTGCATTGCTTTGCTTGTGTAGTAGTTGCCTAGGATAAAAATTCTTTGTTGTTTTTAAATAATACTTTAATTTAATATTAAAGTTTATGTTTTTTCAAATTTTAATTTATTTAATAATTGTATAATTTATAATTGAATTAAAACACGCTAGACTTACGTCGTATTTGCAGTTTTATTGTTGAATTGATACTAGATAGGACTTGAGTTGTTCTGTTTGTTTTGATTTGCGGGTTTGTTGTATGTCCTGAATTCATTTGCTCTTTAGTAAATAGAATTTAGTTTGAAATTAGTTTATTTAAGTATAAATGTAGTTTATAATGGCTCCCAGAAGAAAAGCTGACTTAGAAAAGGCTGCTTGGGCCTGGTGTAGCGAGGTTGATATCGAACAGATAACAGATGAGCACATTCGATCTGCTTATAGGCTTAATGCCCCTAAATGCCTGTATTTAGTCTGCAGGTAATGAGCTTAAATCATATGTAATACTTCTTTTAATGATTTAGTAGATTTCCAACTTTAGGGTAAAATAATTTATTTGCTATCTCATTTATTATTTACTGTAAAACTTGTGGATCAACTTTGTCTCGCTTCCTGTAACAGTTTTCTATGTACACACAGCGTATTTATTAGGTGAACGTATTCCATACACATTTAATTAGATCTGGTTCTTGCACCGTGTATTAGTATGTACAAACACACTCCTAAATCCATGGATTGTATACAGTACAATATCTAAATACGGTAATATTAGCTGTATGAACCATGCAGCGGGAATCCAATCGCATACACTAAAACTAGGTAGATGGAATCTAAAGGGACCCCCTGATACTCTCACCTCGTACCTTCAGAGGCGATCAATCATATTTAATGGATAACCTCTCGTTGTAATTTTATTTCACTTAAAAATTACTGTTTTTCAAAAATAATTTTTGGTGTATTATTTTTTTTTGTGTAACTTTATTAGTATGCAAATTAATCACAATTTATCATTTGATACTACCCAGTTTTGCAAAACATTTATAGTTGACACAATATAATTGTGCGAGACGCACCTAGGAAATGTAACAAGCAAAATGCAATGCTACATCTGGGAACTGTTCCATCATTCGTCATTATTAATGGCATTACATAATGTCATGTACCACTCTGTTTTTTACGTCTAACTCATCATGGCGCCGACAGAGCCTGAACTCACTGTGACCTTCAATTAATTCCGAAGAATATAATATGATGTATTTACCAGAGACGAGCAGTGCTCTCTTACCGCCATCATGCATGGCAAGCAAAACATATATCATTTGATACTAACCGAGTTTTGCAAAACATGAATAGTTACATTCATGTTTATATTGAACCCTTGCACAATTATTTAGTAATCACAATTTAATTAAATATATTTTTGTATTAACTTCCTTATAACCAAAAAAGAACCTTCAACATAAAAGACCTGATGTTTTTGCGGGATCAGTTATCAATGAAACAAATACGGTGCTAGAACCTTATCGTATTAAATGCGTATGGAATACGATCACCTGTAAATACACTGTGTGTACGTAGTATTTCTTTAGTTGATCGAGTGAGATGACGTCATAACTGATCCGGGAAAATTATTGTGAAGGTTCACTTAGGTTATAAGGAAAAGAAACAAAAAAATATATATTTTATTTTAATATATTAAATTGTGATTACTTTGTGTAATAATAAAGTTACACTAAAACGGTAATAATTATGTGAAATAATAGTTCGACTAGAAGTTTTTCTGTTAAATATGATTGCATCTGAAGGCACATACAGCGTATCGGTAGATCCAAAGAGACTAATACTATTAGAGGGAGGATACAACAATTCTTATCATTCCTTGGGTAGCTAGGTGCCGTAACTGTACATTGGTGACAAAGATACTAATACTATTAGAGGGATGATACAACAGTTCTTATCATTCCTTGGGTAGCTAGGTGCTGTAACGATACATTGGTGACATCATTTTTTTTATTTTTCATAATAATTACAATTTAACGCAAATATTGCATTATTTTTCGACTAGTTTGTTTTAAATCAAGTAAAATGAATTTAAAATAAGTTTTAATTATTATCTATTGCATGTATTCTTTAATTGTCTGTATTGAATAAAGTAGTTTAATGTGGCATCACTGAAAAATGTCCGCCGTTTGTAGAGTGTGTGCCTTAAAAGGGGTTGTAGAGGGGTGGAGGAGTATCTAGTCTCTTTCTTGGGAGACTATAGCAGGGGTAAGTAGAGTTACGGCACCTATGGAAACTGTTTCACTTCCAGACCCCTCTGTAATCGGGTTCTGTACTCCCTCTAATAATATTAGTCTCTTTGGGTAGATCGATCTAGATTCCATCTCCCTAGTTCTAGTGTATCTGACTAGATTCCCTTGCATGGTTCTTACAGCATATGTAACCATATTTAGATATTGTTCTTAATTCAATCTGCAGATTTAGAATACTGTGTGAACGTAGTAATTGCCAGGGGGACAACTTGATTCAAAACTCACTATTCTTCTGGCGCTATAACATGTTGTTAATTTCTATTTTATAAGTTCTTGTTAATTATGTTTTCATAATTACACTGTGATGACCCTTTATATCTCATTCTGTCTTTAACGTGGTTGGGTTCCACTTGTCAAACTAGTTAAGATCTGATCCTATATACCAGTAGAGAGAAGACCGCTAATTTCGGAACTACATAGAAAGGGTATTGCTCATGTGAGAATATGCAGGTTGGTGGCCGTAACCTGAGTAGAGAACCAGCCTCACATAGGATGACAGGCTCGTCTCATGACACAAAAATCACTGCCTTGTGTAAGGCTTTATGTAAGTTGAAAGTCTGTGTGATTATAGTAATTATACATATGTGTTTAATTGTTACAACAGGCGAAACTGTGCCCACAACCCATATTGTATCAATGGCCTTGGTGAAGACAAATGGCTTGCAGACCCGGTGCAAGAGCTGAACGATGAAGACTTGGACCAGGAGTGCAGGAAGGCAGACAGCTTTGTTGGACTGCGTAATTTGGGTGCTACGTGCTACATTAACAGTTTGCTACAACTTTGGTTTCATAATATTGCGTTTAGGAATGCCATCCTTAGGTGAGATAAACCATAGAGAGAGTATATTTCTAGATTACTGCTAGTTATTTAGTAATAAATAAATAACCAGTCTCTTCACAATTAAAATGTTTATTTGAGAGCTAACTTTCAACCACTTCTGGCCATCATCAGTCTAAGAAAAGCAATAAAGAAATAAAATGCCCGGTTTTAAGGCCTTTTGGCCCATCAGGGTATTCAATCTGCGGCAATCAACCTCAGGTGGGTTGCATCCACTATCCTCTAAGAATTAATTAAAGTTGGCGAAATCTTATTAATACAAATACTATTCATCTTAGAGCATAGCCCGGACTGCGAACCCCAGGACTCCGGTGCTGAAATCGAGTGCTTATACCATCACGGCCACAGAGGCAGACTCAAAGTAAAAGACTCAAGAAAAGCAATAAAAACACAAAATAATAAATACTAAAAAAACAAAAGTCAATCTAATAAATAGTACTAAAACAAAAAAAAAATAAAAGCTATGAAATAAGAAATCTTATGTAAACAAATAAAATAAAAAATTAAATCTAGATTTAATCTTAAGATTAAATCTTAATCTTAATCTTAATCTTATGTATTTTGTTAAATGTACTGTGTTCAAGTTTTAAATATTTTTGTTAAATGGCTCACGCCGTCAATTATAAATAAATTAATAAATAAATAAATATTGTGATTGTGATAGAACTAAATAGTTGAATAATTGAACCAATAGAATAAATAAAATAAACAAAATAAATATAAAACTGTGTTGAGAAGAACTGGAACCTTCAATGCTTGGAGTACTAAAAGGCTGTATGTAGTCCTTTCAAGGGCTATAATGACTTTTTTTTATTTTCTTAGCATGGCCAGAAGTAGTTGAAAGTCGGCTCTCAAATAAACATTTTAACTGTGAAGAGACTGGTTATTTATTTATTCATAGAGAGAGTATTTATGTTACTGTCTATTTAAGAGCATGTTATTTAACCAACTATTCTTAGATGTTGTGTAAGTGTTTTGATCACTTTACGCCCCTGTTGGTCTATGAGCCTAGGGCCGAAGGGGAGGTGTTTTCAGTATTCACATGGAGAAGGATTAGATTACATAGCAACACCACTATCTAGGCTTCTATAGTCTGTGCAGGGTGATTCATCAAAAATTTTAAATTATCAGAACGTTTTGTTTTTCCTTTCCTATTGCCTATGTATGGAAGGGTAGTACTTTCCTATATACTGTAGGTATAGGAAAAGTATTATGTTCACCCTAATAATTTGAAACCGAGATTCTGAGTATGTTTTATGCATGTCTGTCTGCCATGCATAACTCCCATCTGTGTTTAGACTAGAGAGTTGCAACTTGGCAAAAAAATCAGACTTAAAATGATACTAATACATTTATTTAAATACTATGCATATTTGAATTTTTTGTTCTTGTCCAATAAGTAAAAATTTGCAAAAAGTGAACATACAAGAGCATGAAAAGTAAACATACAAGAGTACAAAAAGTAAACATACAAGAGTACAAAAAATAAACATACAAGCATACAAAAAATAAACATACAAGAGTACAAAACATAAACATACAAGAGTACAAAACATAAACATACAAGAGTACAAAAAATAAACATACAAGCATACAAAAAATAAACATACAAGCATACAAAAAATAAACCTACAAGAGTACAAAAAATAAACATACAAGCAAACAAAAAATAATCATACAAGAGTACAAAAAATAAACATATAAGAGTTCAAAAATTAAAATATAAGAGTACGAAAAATAAACATACAAGAGTACAAAAATAAAACCAACAAATACAAAAAATAAACATACAAGCATACAAAATAAACATAAAAGAGTACAAACATACAAGAGTACAAAACATAAACATACAAGAGTACAAAAAATAACATACAAGCATACAAAAAATAAACATATAAGAGTACAAAAAATAAATAGACAAGAGACAAGAGTACAAAAAATAAACCTACAAGAGTACAAAAAATAAACCTACAAGAGTACAAAAAATAAACATTTAAGAGTACAAAAAATAAACATATAAGAGTACGAAAAATAAACATACAAGAGTACAAAAAAATAAACCAACAAGAGTACAAAAAATAAACATACAAGCATACAAAAAGTAAACATACAAGAGTACAAAAAGTAAATATACAAGCATACAAAAATATACATACAAGAGTACAAAAAGTAAAACATACAAGAGTACAAACATACAAGAGTACAAAAAGTAAACATACAAGAGAATGAAAAATAATACAAGTCTTTATCAAAACATCACTATGTAAAAGTTTGTTAATGGAGTAAAATAAAATCTTGCTTAATTTTTGCTCTATATTAATTTTAAAACTTCTTACTAGAGAGTTATATCATTTCTGATTGTAGCTTATTTAGTATTTTGATTGCAATATATTGCTGAGGGATTGCTTTGTATGATTTATGTGCAAAGTTCAACTCGCTTGTGTAAACTCAGGGAGAGTTATGTGTAATGCACATACACACAAAGACAGACAGCATGATGAAAACCACATTATGTTTTGTGGTAGCTGAAACCAATTAGTACGTTCACACACACTCTAGATCCGCGGATCGTATAGAATACGTATACAGTACGGTCAACTAACTTCACGGTTCTTGCAGCGTATTTGTTTAGTCGATAGAGTGATAACTGATCCCGCTAAAACATGGTGTCTTGTATCAGTGGCGTAGCCAGGGGGGGTGAGGGGGCTTCAGCCCCCCCCGAAATGTTTACATAACCTAAACCCGCAATAAATATGTGAAAAAAATAAAACCTATAAAAAATATATAAAAACATTAAATTACTTAACATATATTTTTTAACAGTAAACTTATAATATAAATGTCATAATATATAAAGAAATATGCAATGAAATTGAAAGATATAAAAATAATTTGAAAAATGAACAATATACATATATACATATATAATATATATATATATATATATATATATATATATATATATATATTATATATATATATATATATATATATATATATATATATATATATTATATATATATTTATATATTATATATATATATATATA
This sequence comes from Microvelia longipes, assembly GCA_018340805.1. Lineage (NCBI taxonomy): Eukaryota > Metazoa > Arthropoda > Insecta > Hemiptera > Veliidae > Microvelia > Microvelia longipes. The sequence continues at coordinate 18,363,666 of JACMZG010000002.1, forward strand.
TATATATATATATATATATAAATATAAATATATATATATATATATATATATATATATATATATATATATATATATATATATATATATATATATATATATATATATATTACAATTTTTAACATTCAGCCCCTCCCGAAATTAAATCCTGGCTACGCCACTGTCTTGTATAGTGAACCTTCACTTTTGGTTATAAGGAAGTTTAAAAAAAAAATATATTTAATTAATTTGTGATTTCTTTGCGTAATAATAAAGTTACACTAAAAAAAAATAATATTCCAAAAGTATTTGATCAAAAACGTTATATAGAAGTGAATAAAAGTTCGACAAGAAGGTTATCCGTTAAATACGATCGTCTCTTAAGGTACACACACAAAAAGACAGCGTATCGGGGGATCCATTTAGATTCCATCTCCCCAGTTCTAGCGTATGCGATCGGATCCCCACGCATGGTTCATACAGCTTAAATTACCGTATTGAGAGATCGTACTCTATACGATACGCGGATCTAAAGTGTGTGTGAACGTACTAAATGATAGCTGTAATCCTGATTTTGGATTTTTTGGGTGCTTAAAACAATTTTCTTAAACAACTACGGTAGCAGGTGATAAAAAGTAGTACTATTTTCTCTGTTTTGTAAATAGTAATATCTAATTAGTTTGTTGGCAATCCTGTGAAATTGGCCGACAAAGCAAGTGCTGGACAGTTAACAACTGTTGTATATTGTCGTGTTGCAGGTGGAACCCAGCAGAGGGAGCTGTTGACAATGTTGCCATATCACATCTACAGTTCTTATTCACACTGATGCAGTTTGGAAGGAAGAAATCTGTAGACCCGAGCGACTTTGTCAGTTCTCTTGAGATAGACGTGAGCCAGCAACAAGACGCTAGAGAGTTTCTACAGCTGTTCACAGCTTATCTAGAGGACAAACTAAGAGGGCAGAGCAACCCTGATGTCTGCAATCTTGTTTCTAATGTCTTTCAGGGACAATATAACTATGTCACCAGGTGAGTTATTCATTTTATTTTGAATCTGAACTTAATAATTAGTCAATTATCCAAAGGAATGATAGGTAAGACAGTTCTCTCCTTAGGCAATACACAATGTGGTGTTTTGGCCTCTTTAACCCAAGAAGAGGCATCATCTGTGCCTAATCAATAAATGAAGACAAACAAAATTAAAAAATATATTATATATATATATATATATATATATATATATATATATATATATATACATGCTTTATGAAAATATTACTTTTAAATCGGTAAATAAATAAGAATATTAAAATGATAATTTCTTATTTATAAAATAAATCAGCAAATATTATGTAATAAACTGCGTAGGATTCTGGGGTTATAGTCATGAATATTTAATCTCTGACCACATCAATGTAGATGAAGAATTTGTTGTTGTGCTTCCACTGTGGCTGTCATCCAGGGATGTTGAACATCATGGATAAAAAACTCAATTCTCTACTACAGTTTAGTTTAAAAATCTTGACAGGTCAGTTTAGACACCACTGATTCTTATGAAAAAAAAATCCCTGCATGAAGGGAGTGGAAAAAAACTACCCGTATTTTCGTGGCGATGTTTTTTACATTTCTTTTGTGTAGTTTTATTTTAAAATATCATTTTAAGATTCATTTAAAAGTAGTTTTCAAAATGATGTAATCAAAAGAAGAACCACAAACAAAGTGAACGATTGCTGGGAAGAAGGTTTTTTACCTACAGTGGTTATTGTGGTAGGGATTTTTTTCTCTTTTTAAGTAAGAGGCAGCGACTTCTCTGAATGATCAATCCCCGAAATACTTATGACCTTGGGGATTTTTAAACTAAACGATAGAATGTAAGCTAAACTGAAATATTATGTAATGAGTTGTTCATTCAAACAAGTAAGATTGTATAACATTCAATCTCAAAAAGCCAAAAGCCTGTCAAATGAGATCCATTCGGACTCTTCCTTCTTCCTTATATTTTAATGCATACATGACTTAACACATTTGATTTAGGTGTGGTAACTGCCGCACCGAGTCGGTTCGAGGATCGTCATTCTATGAACTGGAGGTGAATATCAAAGGACACAAGACTCTGGACGAGAGTCTAACGGAGTTTCTCAAGGAGGAGAATCTGACAGGAGATGATAAGTACCTGTGCTGTGTGTGTAACAGTAAGCAAGACGCTACCAGACATATAGAGCTCTCACATTTGCCTCCAGTCTTCAACATACAGCTTATTAGGTTTCTATATGATAGGTTAGTACCATGCAGAGGACTGTGTTTGGGGGAAAGACTTTAATTAATTTATTTCCTTGCCTCTTTAAAGTAGTGGAAGCAAACTGTGTTTTGAGTCCAAAAAATACATCAACCACATCTGTGGTTGGCGCAGAGTTCTTGAGACTTGAATCACATCTGTGGTTTGGCAGAGTTCTCTAGACTTGAACCACATCTGTGATGGATGAGTTCTCAAGATTTGAACCACATCTGTGGTTGGCAGAGTTCTCAAGGCTTCAACCATATCTGTAGTTGGCAGAGCTCTTGTTACCTCAACCACATCTGTGGTAGGCAGGAGTTCTCAAGCCTGTTAACGCCACATTAAAATTAATGTACATTGATCAGTTATTGTTAGTTTGTTTCTTTAAAACTTTAATATTAGTTTGAGGTATAGAACAAAGGTTCAAGTGTCTGGATTACATAAATATTAATAAATTTAGTAATGTACTTTACCTTTGGCAATTGCATGTATATTTTAAGCCTCTAAATTATAGTGGTTGGCAGAGTTCTGACCTATGTGTGGTAGGCAGAGTTTGACCTCAACCACATGTGTGGTAGGCAGAGTTCTGACCTCAACCACTTGTGTGGTAGGCAGAGTTCTGACCTCAACCACATGTGTGGTAGGCAGGTTCTGCAGCAGAGTCTGACCTCAACCCTTGTGTGGTAGGCAGAGTTCTCCTGACCTCAACCACATGGGTGGTGCGCAGAGTTCTCATTGTGTTTTATTTTTCTTTTCACAGAGAAAAAGGCATGAAAAAGAAATTAAACACGCCTCTGCAATTCCCTGAGAAATTGAACATGAGTCCATTTCTTAATAAGAATGATGAAAACAATGTCGAGAAATCTGAGGTTACTTATAATCTGTTTGCTGTTCTTATCCACAAAGGAACATCAGCCAACTCTGGACATTACGTTGGTGAGTTATTTACCTTCCGAGGCTCTTATTTACTTTACTTGAAGCTATAGGTCATAATAGCTTGAGTTAACTTTATTAGAAACGATTCAACTTGTAATGCTAATCCAATAATCGTAATTTACTTTGATAATTTCCTATAAATAACAAATTAATCGACGATAATCAACGGTGTTTTTGTTTTATTTGATAAGTATTGTTAAAAAAATTATAAAAACTAATATATAAATTATGATATTAATTTATATATAATATATATTTTAATAACTTTAGAGCTTTTGGACTGTTATAAATTGTAATATCAATTGAATTAATGAAGAAGCTCAGGATTCCTGGGCAAAAGCTCTTTGTCAATTTATTTCAATATTTTAATAAAAAGGACTGAAGTCTTCATTAATTCAATTGATATTACAAATTATATATTATATAATTTATTATATGATATAATTATTAATCAATGAAGTTTTTGTTTCACTATTAAGTTTGTAGAACTTGCACATTATTGCACAAATAGTATAAACTATAGGTTTTAGTTCTACAAATATTAGAGAGACACAATTATTTATTTATAAATTGCTATATATATTTTGACTAGCTCTGTAGTCATCTTCAGGCATTATCACAAAATTTTAATAATAATGTTTTAATAGTGATAATGCCTGAGATGACTACAGAGCTAGTCAAATATATATAGCAATTTATAAATAAATAATTGTGTCTCTCTAATATTTGTAGAACTAAAACCTATAGTTTATACTATTTGTGCAATAATGTGGAAGTTCTACAAACTTAATAGTGAAACAAAAACTTCATTGATTAATAATTATATATAATTATATCATATAATAATTATATCATAAATATAATTTGTAATCAATTAAATTAATGAAGACTTCAGTCATTTTATTATTAAATTAAAAAGATATGATATTTATATAATTTAATAATATAATATATGATATAAAATAAAAATATGCACACTTTTCTCTATCAATAAAACAATAGAAAAAACTACACACAGTACACAGAATGAATGGACTTTAAACTTCCAAGTTTATTTAGTAGTCAATTAGTTCAATCCCAGCACGGGCCTCTGGGATTTTTATGAGAGGGATAAAAATTCTTCGTACCATGTCCTTCAGAAGGGACGTAAAGCCGGTGGTCTCGAGCCTGTGCGTTGTCAGGTACTTGTTAAATATCCCTTACTCTAAATGAAACTGGGTATAGGCAAAATTTAGGACCCTCATAGTAGATTCATTATAATACTATATTGTGTCGGCCTTGTAGTTTAAAGTGTATGGAGGTTTGCTTTAACAGCGAGGGCACGTGTTGTTCCTAGTTTTCACTAGACTATATGAGTCAGTGAAAATATGTATGATTGCTTGAAAAAAGCACGAGAGGAACCATAGAAATCCACAGCTCTTCTGTCTAGATTAGATGAAATATACCTTCACTTGAAATTAAAAGGAGTAGAACACTATCTTAGGGAGCTGGTAAAAAGGGCCCAACTACGTGGCCTACTTGCCTGGTAGTTACTACCACTATCCCCCCCCCCCTTAATACTACTACTACCTCAGACTGACAAATCATCTGTTTTATTTCCAGAGGGTGGTACTAACCTTTGCTTTATTTGGTTTAACATTAGTGATCAGAGCCTGATGCAAGTTTATTTAGTAATTATTAATCATATTAACTTTGTTACAGCTCATATCTGTGACCAGACATCAGGAAACTGGTACATGTTTAATGATGAAAACACACAAAAGATTGAAGGCAAGAAACTCAAACTAAACTCTGATGAGGATTACGAAGGTATTTGTATTTCTTTGTTAATAATGAAAAATCCTGTACGGGGCTGCTCGGGACTTTTCCTGACCTTATCAGATTTGATATTCTCACCCTCACCTCTTAGAACTCACTTCTCAGTCACCCATTCAAGTACTGACTTTGGCTTGATGCTGTTTAACATTTGTGATTTAACAAATATCATATATTTTTTTAACATATGTATTTGAACGAAAATTAACAATATAAATAATTTTACATATTACAATAATGTACTTATTATTCTATTTTTTTCAAATTATCTTTATAGTAAGTTATGCAAATACTACACCTCATCTTTAGGGTAAAACCAGCTCTGAGCTGGTGGGGGGAGGGGGGGAGAGACCAGTCCATAGATCTAGTAGTTTTTTTTTTAAAAAATAATAATCAATTATTTATAATAATTTTTAATCTTTTTTATAATATAGATGAAATAATGTTTCAAAAAAGAATTGAGATGTTATAACCATAATATCTTAGATAATATAATTTAAGAAAAAAGAAGTAACTTATACCTAATGACATTTTTTTTATTATATAAGACTAATTTATTTATTTTTGTAAAGGAGTTAATTAATTTAATTTATTTAGGTAGTATTAAATAATTAGTAATATAGTAGATTTTTTTGTATTATTAAAATAATTTTTTAGGTCATTTTAGTCTTTTTCTGTTTTTTAGTTAATTTGTTCTGTTCTGTTCTGTTAGTAGTATGTGTTTTAGTTTAAGTTTATAGTTTTTGATAGTTAAGTCCTGTCTGTGTTGTTGAGTCAAATTGTTGTAAATAAGTGCATTTATATATTAGCCATATTAAAATGAAACTTAAAATACATAATTATTACATTCACTCCTGTGTTTTTGAATGAGATGTAATAATATTAATTTCATTTATAAAGTAGGTAGAAAAGTTAAATTTTTCTCCCTTCTAGTTTTTAGGGAAATGTATTTTTCCCTCTAAGGAGGAAATAGTATATTATGTTAGAAGACTGTAAAGAAGGTCATTTTTTTATTGTGACGACTATATTTTCTACTAATATTTTTTCAGGCGTAGTAATAGTGTACAATTATTTAAAAGAAAAACAGTATTATGTAAAAAATTGCCAATCAGGCCTGTAGCCAGTATAAACTTGGTGAGGGGGGATACATATCCCAGACTTCATTCATACATCTTGAAGGAACTTCAATTAAAAACTAATTCGTCAGAGAGGACAACTTTTTTTTCAGGGGTGGTGATGCTCCGCCCCCCCCCCCCCTCCCATGACCCCTACCTGGATACGAGCCTGTTGCCGGTACACTTCTTTTGACCGCCTCGTTGGGCGAAAGTGTCAATTCTTGTCGTGTATTTTCAATGTCTAAACCACTATCCATGATTACTTAACACTTGATAATAAATAATTAATAACTCACTTTCCAAATATAACAAAACTTTGTTAACAAAAGCTTTCGTTTGATTATTTATTTGAAATATGTAAGAGGAACGAAGAAGGTAATATAACCTTGTAGTAAATTACAAGTGCCTACCTTGAGGAACTTCACCAGTGACAGCTGTGTAGTTTTTCATAGTCGCTGACAGTAAAAAAGGTACAAAACTGTCGCTAAAAGCTACAAACAGCTCGTAGAAAAAAGTACAAAACTGTTGCTGACAGTAAAAAGCTACAAACAGCTTGTAGGAAAAAGTACAAAACTGTCGCTGACAGTAAAAAGCTACAAACAGCTAGTAGAAAAAGTACAAAACTGTTGCTGACAGTAAAAGCTAGCTCATAGAAAAAAGTACAAAACTGTCGCTGACAGTAAAAAGCTACAAACAGCTCATAGAAAAAAGTACAAAACTGTCGCTGACAGTAAAAAGCTACAAACAGTTCATAGAAAAAAAAACTGTCGCAGACAGTGAAAATTATGTTAATAATTTTATTCTTTGTTAGCCTTTTTTAAATTTTGTATAATGTGTGTGTTTTTCTAATTTTAGTTGATTGTGATATGTATAGTTCTTAAGATTTATGTTTTAAAGCCTGAAGATGGTCACAGAGTTGGCTGAAATATATAGCTACCATTAAGTGATACACTGTTTTTATTGTGATATATAACTATAAGTCATTTATTTAGTCATTAAAATGTGGAAGTACTATAAGAGAAGTAGTCTAACCTAATAGTTTTTGTTGACAGTGAAAAGCGCTTTTCGCCTTCATTTTTGAGGATGTAAAATGCTTATTTTACATCCACCCAAAAAAAGACTTTTTCTATATGTCTACTGTATAAATGAGATAATGTAAAAATTAAATAATGTATTTAATGTTTTAGCTGAAGAAGGTGGAAAGAGACAAAGAGGAGGTAAAGCCATCAAAGGATACCTGTGTAGTAGTAATGCTTATATGCTCGTATACACACTCTCCAATAATGACATGACTAAGCAAAAACCCATCCAGGAGAGTGAGCTGCAAGATCATCTCAAGACCAAGTTGGTGGAGTATAATGCTTCTTTTGAGTCGATCATCAGTATGACTAGAGAGGAGAAGGTTTGTTTTAATCTGAGCCGTATCTTAGGTTTAGACATGTCGTAGAATGAAGGAAAGATGAAGGGAGAAATAACTACAGTGTTGCTATGTGTATGTTGTGTAAGATCTCAGATAGGGTCTGGGAACTAGATAAACTTTGGGTTTGAATGTTGGCACCACTGTGCCATTCTTTTTATTGAAGGCAGCTGTTCCTGCTTTACTCAGCAGTTACTGCTTCTTGTCTTTACATCTAGGTACTCTAAAATGTATTATATATTTTTAATTTTTTTTACTTTTCCTCATTTACACCGTAGGTATATAGGAAAAGTATTGTGTTTGCAAAAAATTCCGAAACCGGGACGTCACTGGAATCATCCTATTCAGGCGTTTTTAATGCCTCCTTAGTGGTTTTCTCAAAGTTGTCTATCTGTATATGTGTGTGACTGTTATCATCGTAGCTCCCAGTGTATTTATGCTAGTGAGTTAAAACTTTGTACATAAATCAGTCTACCGCTTTACTTGTGCTATTCAAATTTTTTTATGACCCGCAAAAATGACAGCAAAAATTTTGAAAAAATCGTGCAACTTGGAAAAATGTTGCAATCTGATTGAAATTTAGCACGCATGTAGCCATGTATAAGACTACCATATGTGCTAAGTTTCATTTCATTATCAGCATTAGTTCAACTTTTATTGCATGACTTGTATATGTTTTTTTTTAAATTTGAAAATAATCTAATTGAGTTGAAATTTGGTACTAGTATACTCTAAAGTAATATATAAACCAAGTAGGGAAACTTCTTTACTAACTTGTGTAAAAATATTCAGACATGCGTGATCAGCTGATAGCTGGCTGAAAATAGCTAAAATTGGGATAACTGCGCATGAGCCTTTTAGGATTTACGTTGTTTTACTTAATTTTATTGGCAACCCTGATAACATTAGGTGAGTTTTACTTTTTATGGTGTCTTCATACTTCAATATGAAAGTGATAGTTTAATGATTTTGCATTAAATTCTGTGAAATAATTGTTACAATGATTTAGTTGGAGAAAAAGAGAAACTATAGTAACGGGAAATTAAATGATTTTATTAAGATTTTTAAGAAAATACTGATGACAGTGTATTGCCTTAAATAAAACTTAAAATTAGGATTTCTTTAATAATATTCAAAAAATTTAGATTAAAGTTGTTAAATTACTATTATTATTTGAAGCGAAAAAACAAATATCACTCGAAAATGAACTAAGTTTAGTAGTGCACTCGGAAAATAGTTCAATTAGGCACTCGTTTTAAGTAATTTAAACAAACCTAGTATTTAAAAATTGGCACTTAAACCTCTTTTAGATGTGACAACATGTATTTCTTACACTAATTATTAGCATTTTTAAATCTAAAATGTACAAAAATTTGCAATTAAGACAAAACAATTTAAGTACCATAAATAGTTTACATTTACTAGGGTAAAACAAAATAGCCACACCCATAGGAAAATTTGAGTCAACTCCCTGGTGGAGAAAATGTGAACTACATGCCAGGTCTGACAGAAATCGTGTTAGTTTCCCTACTTGGTTTATATATTACTTTAACCTTTACATAATAAATAAGTACACTAAGTTTTGTTTTAATACAAGTATATCCATGGTTTTTGGCGGATAATAAAAGTTAAGCAGCATTGAGCGTGGTCAGTGCTGTATGGGTGAACCCTGAATAAAAACGGATATATTTACTATCTGAGGACGAGCGAAGCAAGTCTGAAGACGTGTTGCTTTTCTGAGGCAACACGTGATTGTTCGTTCTGAGGAAGAGCAAAGCGAGGCCTAAGTTGGGAGGAAGAGTGTAGCAGATCTGATGTGATAAGGAAAAGTTCTGAGGTGCCCCTTGGAAATTTTCGGAACAAAAAGAGAACCTCGAATTTCTCGGAAAAGTTTCTCGAACTTCTCCGGAAAAGAACCTCAAACTTCTCGGACAAGAAGAACCTCGGAACGTTCGGGAAAATTCCGAGGTATCCCTCACCTGATTATTTTTTTTTCTGAAGATAGGCTTACAAGAAGATTGAAAGCTTTTACCAAACATCGCTCGTAATACCTTTTGATTGTTAAGTTTGTATGTTTGTGTAGAGATCTCAGATAGAAGATGAGAACAAGATGAAGGCGGAGATGGCTACTCTATTACCAAGTCTCCTGGTGCAGGAAGACAAAGATTGGGAGGCCATATCAGTACAGTGGCTCTCCAACTGGATCAGCAGCAACAAGTTGCAAGGCTTCTACCGTGTCGATAATTCCAAGTTTGTCTGTCCTCACGGCAAAATCAACCCCAATGCTGTTAAAGAATTTAAATACATCAACAAAATTGCTGTCAGTAATTAATTAAGTACTATTTATTAATGAGATATTAAAAAATTGAGTATAATAAATTTTTATTATTTTGAATAAAATAAGATGCTGGCTGGCAGTTAGAACAATGAGCTGACTTTGCTTCTTTTTATGGACTGTTAAATTATTAGTTCCTCATTATTGCCTAGAATGCTCTACAGACTGTAGAAGTGTGAACCTACATGCACACAGACACCAATTCTTTAATTTTTGGAATCTGTGTGGGTGCTGAAGCATTTTGTAATAATAGCAATCAATTTAAACCAGTGCTTTAAATAGATTCTGACTATTAATTATTACTATTTGCAATTCAAAGAGCTAGTTGTAAGGTTGGCAATACCAGTGACGGGAACAGTAAGGCTGATCAAATTTTTTTTTATCATGGGATTAGCATGGGAGCCGATAGAAATAATTTTTTTATTTCTTTATTGCTTGTTATTTTGTAATAAATGAGATAAAAATTAATAGATCGCCCATCAGTGCTAAAACAATTATCAATATTTCATAGATAAATATTTTGATTATACCAGAATTTTAAATATAAAATCAGGCTCTTATCTTTATACTTGGATTTGTCCGATTTAACCAAGAAATAATAACAAATGATGATGATTTAAACAAATATTTTACAACAAATAATTTGTTGTTAACAAATGATTTAAACAAACATTATTTTACTAAATAAAATTGATTAACAATTTTACATTAAAACACCATTACGGTGAAAATCAGCTTGTTATCAGTTAATTTAAATACCTGTTACAACTAATTTAAACAATTTAATGCAATAAATAAGGTACTTTTGTGTGTTTGTGCAAACTAAAATTATTTAAATGTAACATTAATTAACAATAAAACACTATATTGTGATTTTCACCTTCTTATCATACAATTTAAATACTTATGACAAACCATTAAAACCCCATTTTTCCATGAAATTTTGATTACACTGAGTTCATACACCCTAAAATTAATTAAATTAAAGCACTTTGAGAAAAAAATTGAAGAAATAATTGTCAATATGAAAAACTATTAAACTCCATAAGTATTCACAACGATCACTCTTTCATTGTTAATTTCTTATCAACCAAGGTGCTGCTGCTATGGAATATGAATTGCGAATTATAACATTTATAGTAAACTTTTTTTATGTTAAAGGCAAATGACATGTATAAGAAGTACGGAGGAGGGCCAAGACTAGACAAAGATAGTCTATGTTACGATTGTGTCAGGTCTGTGTGTGAACTCATTCAGTTCCAGAATAAGTTAGCTGTCGATCACAAGGAGCTCACGTTGCTATGCAAGAACAAACTCGTGTGAGTACCTGCTACCTGAATCCATTACTGTTCCACTTGTAGCTTTCCTGCTACCTGGGGATTTATTATTTTTTAATAAGCTACCTGATTATATTAAAACCAATTTATACTATAAAGATTAAAAAAAAAAATAATAGAATGGATTATTATTCCATTTTTATTTCTCCACCTTGAGAAAAAATTCTTAAAACCTAATTATATATTTTCATTTTTTTTATTAACTTAATTTTTATTCAGATGATATTATTATTTTTTAATATTTATTCGTACATTTTTCCCTCGTTATTTTAACTTATTTACTTTTGGTTTTATTTTAAAACTAATTATTTAGAAGGTTTTGTAACTTTTACAAATATATCATATGAACTCAAAGAGTAATGATTTTATAAAAACTTATTTTCTTTTATACTTTATTTCATTATAAAAGACTAACAAAAAATAAATTATCTTTTAATAATTTGAGAATAATAAGTCAGACAAAAACTAGCCACACACGAGCTTAAGCTCACATGGCTAGCAAGATTTTAATAAATAAACAAGATAACAAATTGTAGCCATTTTGTTAGACTATATTATAAATTATTTTTTAAATAAAATATATTTTGTCAATATTTTTAAATCTCCCTCCCTATCTCTAAATACCCCTCCCCCTCTATTTTTATAAGATCTTGGAAATATATTTGTAAATATTTTCGAGGAATGATATTTACAAATCCAGCTGATGCATGTTTTTAGTTTTTTTATTTTTATTTATTCAAAAACATATTTTAATTAATAACATACATGCTTAAACATGGTTATTATTTTTTTACTCATTATTTGGTAATATTTTAGAAGTTATTGTGTAACATATATATGCGAGGAAATACCCACGGCAAGCCTGGCATTATATCAGGTGCGCCTGTTTGAGGGTAAATGCAAGTCATTGTATGTTTTTTTGTTTTAGTGATACAGGGTTCTGGGTGGGGAAAGAGTCAATCAAGAACTGGAAAACCAAGGCTTTTCAGGTGTTTGATCAGCTGAGGAACGGTGATAGTAAGAACTGCATAAAACATATTAGTTCTCCTACCAGATCTCTACCTGATAGTACTTCTTCTCCTTCTAGTACTCAGAGTAAGTATCTGACATCGGTGTTCAAAAGAGCCGACAATGGCTTAGTTATAAAGGTCTTACTTGATCTACCCTTTCTAGTATCTGACATCTACCTGGTTCGAGTTTCCCTCATAATGCCCAGAAGATATTTGGTACTTATTGTTTTAGTTTTGCTTTTCCACAATTGACACCTATAAAAATATGTGATGGTAGGAATTCTATTACATAAAAATATGTGATGGCTGGAATTCTATTACATAAAAATATGTGATGACAGGAATCCTATTACATAAAAATATGTGATGACAGGAATTCTATTACATCATTCTCTAACTTGGAGAAACTATTCCTTTTTTTTCACTTGTCTTTATTTATACCGCTGGTAAGAAAAAAATCGGGTACGGGGTACCTCGGAACTTTTCCTCATCAGATTGGATTCGCTACGCTCATCATTTCGAGATGCAACCTTTGGGGATCAGTTTTAAGGTTGCTTTCTTAGCTTCACATAATTTTGCAGGGGTTAACTTCTTTAGATTAAAAGTTCAGTTTAAGAAAAGTATTGCATTAATATATCACACCTTTACACTAAGTGAAAACAAAATATTGTGTACAGGGTACCTCGGAACTTTTCCTCATTGCATTGGATTCGCTACACTTATCCTCCTAATATGTTCGAGTCTCACTGTTGTTATGGATTGCTGCTATGGGGACATGTCAACACAGAAAGTATTCTGATTTTACAAAAACGTGCTCTGCGCATCATGGAAGGCTGTGATCAGAGGGAGTCTTGTCGGAAGCTGTTCGTCAAGTACAAGATAATGACTATTTCAAATTTGTTTATTTTACAGTCACTTGTCTATGTGAAAAGCAATTTTGATAGTTTTGTGAAGAATAATGATAACCATAACTATCCTACAAGATATAATACCATGTTAGCAATACCAAGGCATAGGCTTAAGAAATCGGAGGTGGGAACTAGTGTTTTGGGAATAAAGCTTTTTAACCACCTGCCAGAGGAAATTAAAATCTTGAATTTGAAATCGTTCAGTCAAGTAGTAAAGAATTTATTATTGAAAGAAGTGTTTATAACGTAAAAGAATATTTAAATTTCAAGTTTTAAATATTAGATTTTGACAAGACTATTGTAACTTCAGTTACTTGTTAGTCGCTTCATCCCATCTCATCTCATCTCATCTCCCTATTTCAGACTCACTTCGCTCATCCACAGATAGCAGATACGTACATCATTCTCAGTGGTCACTCATGACCACGCTGGATGTTGCTAAACTTTTATAATCTGACAAATATCATGGATATACTTGTTGTATTCAAACAAAACTTAGTGTTCTTATTTATTACATAAAGGTATACACTTTTACCGAATTTCAATCAATTGCATTATTTTACAATTTTTTAAAAATCCTACACAAGTCATTTGATAAAAATTGAACTAATGCTGATAATGAGTTGAAACTTGGCGCATGTGTTAGTCTTATATATGGCTACATGTATGCCAAATCTCAATCTGATCGCATTATGTTTCTGCGTTTCATGATATTTCAAAATTTTGGCTGAGTCATAACTGCAGGTTAATGACATCATAAAAAAATTTGGAATTGCACAACTACAGCAGTAGACTGATTTTTTTTACAAAGTTTCAACTTTCTAGCACAAATACTCTAGGAGCTACAATGATTAAACACACACAGACATACAGACAGACAACTTTGTGAAAACCAGTCAGGAGGTCTTAAAAACGCCTGAAACAGGTAAATCTGGTGACATCCTGGTTTCAGATTTTTTTGCAAACACAATACTTTTCTTATATACCTTCAGTATAAATGAGGAAAAGTAAAAATCGGTTAAGGGATCTTGATGCCAAAATTATGATAATGGCAAATAATGTGAACTCTCATAACTAAGTATGCATTTCATTAAAAATGAAATAAAAACTTGGTTTCCCGTTCTAAAAACATTTGTAATGCCCTTTCCTTTCGAGGTCATTGCCAACCTAACATATTTCCTTTGAATTACCAATAGAAAATAACTATAGTGAAACACCCTGTTTACTTATTGTATCATCAAGGAAAAGTTAAAATCCGTTTTCCTGTTAAATTAATAGTCTAAGTTTGACACAATATAGTTGTGCGAGATACACCTAGGAAATGTAACAAGCAAAATGCAATGCTACCTGGATTCCATCATTCGACATTCGTCATCATTGATGACTCGACAGAATATCATGTCCCACTCTGTTTCGTTACGTCTAACTCATCATCATCTCTGGTAAGTACTTCACATTATATATTCTTCGGAATGAATTGAAGGTCAGAGTGAGTTTAGGCTCTGTCGGCACCCTGATGAGTTAGACGTAGCGAAACAGAGTGGGACATGACATTATGTTGAGCCATCAATGATAAATATCAAATGATGGAAGCAGTTCCCAGATGTAGCATTGCATCTTGCTTGTTACAATTCCTAGGTGCCTCTCGCACAATTATATTGTGTCAACTATTTATGTTTTGCAAAACTTGGTAGTATCAAATGATATAGTTTAAGTTTGTTTTACTGTAGATGGTCATCGTAACGGAGATAACCATATTAGTGTTGCGAACACTGGTGCTATGAACGGAACTGATGATGAACATAATGAACTCCCTTGTAAGAGAATCAAGCAGGAGGTGGAAGAGAAAGATAATGGGTTTGCTTCCAAAAGAGAGGAGGTTAATGATGATGAACATAATGACTCCCCTTCTAAGGGAATCAAACAGGAGGTGGAAGAGGAAGATTATGGGTTTGCCTCCAAAAGAGAAGAAGTTAAAGAAGAATCCATCCATGAAGGTATCTACTAGTATACATTACTGTAAATTGTAAACAAAAACTGTTCATTTGGAGTTATTCCAATTTTAGCTATTTTTATTTTTGAGCCAGCCATGCTTTCAAGAAGCCACTTTTTAAGCAAAATGGAAAAATTTTTGTAGTCAGGTTTAGATAACATATCAACATTAAACTTGTTAGCATTAAAAGGTATAACATAATTTGCGCATTTTTTACATACATATTTACGCATTTTACATACATATTTTACACATTTTTTAGAAACAACAAAGTTGGTTCTCACCCCCTCCCTCAAACCCCACTGAGATACATTGTTAGGTTTTAAGTTTTCTTCTAAAGTTCTAAAACAAAATTTGAAAAAAGAACATAAATAAAGTTTGTTAACTGTTAATACATTAAGGGCTTTATGAATGGTTTCTTCATTTATGTTAAGTAGACTAAAGCAGTCCAAATGGTATTACTAGGAATAGTTATAACTTAACTCGTCATTGACAATATGGTTTGATTTGTTTTCAGGGGGGAGTGAGGATGGCAAGCTAAACAATGGAAACAAAACTGAGGATGAAGAGGAACAAGAGGAATTTGATTTCCTCTTCAATGAAGATATTGTTTGTCCTCACGGTGAGTTTCTAAAACATTAACCAACTATAAAGCAACGATAAATGTAAAAATTAAACAAATAAACTAAAATAGTTTGAGAGGGGGAAATGGAGAAGAGCAAGTCTACTTATTTTGAACAAAGGGGGCATAACAGTGTCACCAGTGGTGTAGTGGTTAAGGTACGCGGCCAATACACAGAATGAATGGACTTTAAACTTCCGAGTTTATTTAGTCATGGGTTCAATCCCAGCACGGGCCTCTGGGATTTTATGAGAGGGATACAATTCTGCGTATCACGTCCTTTAGAATGGACGTAAAGCCGGTGGTACCGAGCCTGTGCGTTGGTCAGGTACTCAAAGATCCCTTACCCTAAATAAACTGGGTATAGGCAAAATTTAGGACCCTCATAGTATGCATTATATATACATATTTAGTGTGTCTGCCTTGTAGTTTTCAGTGCTAGGGAGGTTTGGTTTAACAGCGAGGGCACGTGTTGTTCCTAGTTTTCACTAAACTGTAAGAGTCAGTGAAAACATGTAAAATTGCATGAAAAAAAGCACAAGAGGAACCATAGAAATCCACGGCTCTTCTGTCTTAGATTAGATGAAATATACCTACACTTGAAATTAAAGGAGTAGAACACTATTTTAAGGAGCTGGCAAAAAGGGCCAACAACGTGGCC
>JACMZG010000002.1:18381092-18451092 GCA_018340805.1 Microvelia longipes
TTTACTTCGTAAAGTTTACCTATTGACCAAGTGGCGCTACACAGCCTTATTTTTATCATGCGTTAATTCAATGTTATTCTTCAAACTACGCCTACAACTTTTTATAAGAATCGTTCCAACTTTGGCACGTGCCAAACTGAAACCTGTAGAATGTGTCTAGCATTGTTATATTGTTTTTAATTAACTGTAAAAATCATTATATGAAGAATCGGCTGACTTATCAGCATAATTTGACGAACATATGTACTTAATTTGAAGCCTGTGCAACAAATAGTGACAGAGAAATTTGTTTAATACATGAAAGATGGCATTGTGTTAAGAAGAACAATATTGTGTATATAGGTCAGGTACTAGAAAAGGTCAGGTACTAGATAAGGAAGGGGACTGTATTATAAAATAACCCTTTTTGCCAAATAAATACAATACGTCTACAAGCATGTGGTCCATATTTCATTTTAAATACAAATTTATATACTATTTTAAGTACAATAGTACTTCTTGTTGATATACACACAATTAATAAAATAATTTATTTAAAAAATATAAAATCATGGAGTGAACATTTTGTAGTTGTACTGTGGAGAAAGTGATTGTAACATCTTGCAATGTTTAGCAAATTTTTTATGGTCCTCCATTTCTTTTAAACTCTATGGTAATTTATTAAACAAATAGATCCCATTTATTTGTGGTAGAACACCATTTATTGTGCTTAGAAGAACAACATTGTGCAATATAAGAATAATTGTTTTGTACAGGGAATCTTGGTGTTTATGAAACATGTCGTAAATTAGTTCCGGACCTGGCTTGGGCCATTCTCAAGTGCTATTTCCTCGACTGTAAGGAATTTGATGCTCAAACTGAACCTTGCTTGGAGTGCTCGGTAAATATTACTCATATGCAATGTTTGTGTTTTTGGTTTTCTTCTTTGATACCTGGTGTTAACACTTTGTACTGGTTTTGGTTTTTTTTATATTTCCTCATTTATACCATAGGTATATAGGAAAAGTATTGTGTTTAAATAAAAAGTCCGAAATCTGGTTGACACCGGATTTATCAGTTTCTGCTGTTTTAAAAAATTCCTAAGTAGTTTTCACAAAGTTTTCTGTCTGTATGTGTTTTATCATCATATTTATGCTAGAAAGTTGAACCTTTGTTCAAAAGTCTACCGCTGTAGTTGTGCTATTGGAGAATAATTTTTTTATGACATCATTAACACGCAATAATGAAGAAATTTTGAAAAATCATTTAACGCAGAAAAGTGATGCGATTGGATTGAGATTTGGCATCTATGTATAAGACTAAAGTATATGCCAAGTTCATCTCATCTCATTATTCAGTCCATCATTTTTATCACCCAATTTTTTATCACATGACTTGTATAACGGTTTTTTAAAAAAATGTAAAAATTGAAAAATAATCCAATCGAGTTGAAATTTGGTACAAGTATATATTTTTACATAAGAAATATGTACCCTAAGTTTCATTAAGTGGGACAAGTATATCCATGTTTTTGTCGATCATAAATAGTTAAGCACCATTGAGAGTGGTAGTGCTTAAATCGTAGTTGTTTGACAGGATTTTGTGGTACAGACTCACCATGATATAATAATGCCCGTTTAGAGCATTGCGGCTCATCAGGGATAACCTGTGCGGGAAACACCTCGGGTGGTAGTAGAAACCGTTGGCAATGATTTATCTAAAATAACAATAATATTTATAAACTGTGAGCGTACCTGGGTTGCGAACCCACAGACCTCGTCGGTTGTGTTCAGTAGGTCATGCTACTATCGCCTTAACGACTCGGCCACGGGGCGGCCCTGACTCACCTTGTTTTTTATAGAATTAATAAAAATATAAATCACTTATATAGCCAATAATTAAATCATTCTTAATCTTAAATATTTTGAGATGTAGTAACAACTTAACAGGCACGCTCTTAAAAAAGTCCATTGAGAGTGTAAATAACATTTTTGCCTTCTTTCTTTATTTACTTTAGCAAAGAAAGTCAATATAGCAAAATTAGATTTTTGCTGGGGGGGGGGGTCAATAAGGAAAAAAAGTATTAAAATTGCACATTTTTTATATATTTTTCCTACCTCTAGACTACATGAAAGATATAATAAATTAAGGTTATTAAACTTATTGATTAAAAGTTCTGTCCTTTTCAAATGTTAAAACTTCTCAGCAGTCTACACTTTCATGGTCCACTTACAGACTGTGGTGTCCTTAATATTTGGACCGTCGAAACATTGATCTCCTGTGTGGATAGTTAAAGAGAAAATATTAAAACAAAAATTTTTAAATTTGTGTTTCAGCTGTTAAGTAAAATTTTACAACAGCCTTAAAAAACATACTTTTTTTACTACAACAAATATTATAGTCTACCATGACACACAAGTGGTTTTAATGTTAGCAGACCATGCTGAACCCCCTTCATTGTGCCATTGCATTGTAAAAGTACTATTAGAATGATTTATCTATGCACTTTTGTTGTGCTTGATATACCATGATATTTGTTGTAGAACAAATTATGTTATTTGTTCATCATTATGCTCATTGTTATCACTAATAACAAAAGTATGTTATTCTAAGGTGGATGTAAAATTTTACTTTGCAGCCACTACACAAATTTGTAAGCAAATTAAAATATGTAATTTTTTATATATTATCTTCATTAACTACCCCCTCTCCACAAGATACTATATGCAACACAATTTATTTGTTTATTGACTCGCTCCTCTCGGGAATGAACAAATTTTTGCAGCATTAAAATCTCATTTACAGTATAGTTACGTAATATACTATTTATTGAATTGTTTGAATTTGAAATTACTGTAAAAATTAACCAAATAATCCAGGGATGAAAAACATGATTTTGGCAATGTCAAGAGTCATAAAATTGAGATGTTCTCAAAGTTTGTTTTCGCTTTTATCTCCTAAAGTAGTCATTAAAATATAAATATAATATAATTATATAATTATATATATTATATATATATATATTATATTATATATATATATATATTATATGTAAATTAATAATAATAATAATTAATTATTTGTTTTTTAAAGTATACAAACTTCATACAAATGGTCACAATAATAGATAACATATATAGTACATAATAAATAAATAAAATTAAATGTTCACATCTTGGAAAGTTAGAATATATGTATATACAGTCGGACCTCTATATAACGAACTTAAAGGTTCAAGAGAAAAAATTCGTTACATAGAAATTTCGTTGTATAGAAATTGAAAAAATAAATAAACTCTGTACTATTTATGATATTTAATGGATATATAGCATGAATAATAACCTCGCGATTGCATATTCAGCAGCTTTTTCTTTTTTTAGCGGTCCTGTCACAGGCATATTTTTGTCCCTTAACATTGTCACCCACTGTAAAATTGCGTCATCAATGTCTTCAAACTTGCATACTCGAAAATTTTTTTTTAAATCGCCACTCGTTTCGTATAACCTAGTATAGATTCCCGATTTTTTAAATTGTTGATATAGAACTAGGAGCGGTTTTATGCTTCAGAGACAAGTCTTTGTTTTTGACTCCATCGTCAGAATCTTTTAATAAATTGATTTTTTCAGAAAGGGACAGCGATTTCAGTATTGACATTTTAATAAACTCGATTTACAAACTAATAAAAAGTTCCACAAACGAACTGGTCAAACCGAATACCAAATTAAAACTGAAAGATTTTTAGTTCTATGCTGTGTTATTCCTAATTTCATAGAAAAATTGTAAAGAAAGAGTTCGCAAAATTTAAATAAGGCAGGGCGAGAATCAATAATAATTGTAGAGTTAGATAAATAATCTAGAGTTTAAAATTAGTCTAAGTATAGAATTTAAAATAACTTACTATCAACCATTAAAGAAAAGATAATCATAACTTAATAAAAAAAAAAAAACAAAAAACCTATTAAAAAAAATAAATCAATAAAAACTAATACTAAAAACCACTTTTTTCAAACTCTAATTATTTGTATAAATTGCACAAATTATTATTTTTATCTCACTTAATTTTTTTACTTTTTATCTATTTTATCTCACTTATAATAAAATTGTAAAAAAGAATAATATGTATGCAATAAATTAGAAACAGAGGGATTTATTCATTTTAAAATATAATTATTTATTAACTTTTCTTTAATTTTTATTAATTTTTTTTTTTATTTTATTTTTATTATTTCATTTAAACCTAATAGTATTTTTTACTACTCTCTCTTTTGTAGTGTTTTTTTTTTTTAAAAACTGTAAGGGCTAAAAGCTAAAAATTAAGATCTTTGTTTTTAATAATTGTATTTTATGTATATATGTTATACTTTTTTTATTCTTTTTACTGTTTTTTTTTTACCAGTGCACCTATAGCCTAAAAAGATAAATTTTAAAATGACTTCCCACACACGGGACTTCCCGGTGGGTTTGCCAAATTATTCGTTCATTTGTGTATAATATAAATAAACAATTGTTGGTAAAAAGAACCAATATATTTTTGTAAACTTGTACTATAATTGTATTATTGTATTTTATATATAATATTGTATTTTATTAATATTGTAAAATTTGGTAAAATAAAGCTGATTTAAAAAAAAAAAAAAAATTGTTCTGGGAAATTACTGAAAAACAGAAGTGCCGTTTCGGTCAATTCCTTGAATGTTTACGGGTCTTGTCTTTATCTTTATTTCTGGAAATTTGTTCGTTAAATAGAAACACTTTTAAACACAAAATTCAAGGGAACGTAAAAAAATTCGTTACATAGAGACTTTCGTTGTATAGAAGTTCGTTATATGGAGGTCCGACTGTATATATATATATATTATATATAATATATATATATATATATAATATATATATATATATATTTATATATATATATATGTATATATATATATATATATATATATATATATATATATATATATATATATATATATATATATATATATATAATATATTACACATACAGACTTTTGTTATTTAATTTTGATTTTTTTAAAAGAAATTGCGCTCAAAATTAGCATACACATACTTCAAATAAATAATGCTGTGCCGTGCATTGCAAAATCTTTAAGATTAACATGTGCATTTTCTTTGAAAAATCCACTAAAATTAAATACCATGTTGTGACACTAATGCTCTGGTGTAAAGCATATATTGGAAACTTGATCAAGGAATGGATTTTTTAAAGCAGAAAACACATTTTGAAGAAAATTAGTTCAGCATGCAAACCTCTGCACCAAATTTTTTAATTATAATGGCCAGCTTGGCCAGTCTTCAGTGTTGGTTTTTCTTCTTCATGCTTAGAGTCTTGATGCTTTGAGTGATAAATTGCATGGTGATTGTTTAAATAAGTGATATTATTATATTATTTATATACACATATTATATTATGTACATATGATCTTTGACAATTTATTTTAGCTCTTATACAATTAATACTATCAATCTTTGACAAGTTCAACATTTACTGCTTTTGATTCTTTTAGTAATTTTTACTAAGTAAAGGTGAGGTTGGGTTAATGGAGAGGGGTAGAGGGAGGGGGGGGGGGTTAGTGGTTTGTTAAATGGAAATAAAGTCTAACCTGTTGATGTCTCTTTACAAGAATAATCTCTTAGCACTATTAGCGTGTAGATGGTATTGGCAGCACTGTACACTTACTAAGACTTTAATAAATGTCGTTACCATGTGAAGCATCAGGGATGATTGGTTGTTTGATAATGTTGCCATCAATAACTATAGCCCTGATGATGCTCTGAATTACAAGTAGTGTCATGACAGAACTTTTTCACTATAAGCCTTTTGAAGTATGAAGAGTGTCATGACAAAACGTTTTACAAACTTCACTACAAGTCTTCTGAAATAGAGTGTAATGACAAAACGTTTTACAAACTTTACTACAAGTCTTCTGAAATAGAGTGTCATGACAAAACGTTTTACAAAACTTCACTACAAGTCTTCTGAAATAGAGTGTCATGACAAAACGTTTTACAAATTCTTACATGACAAAACGTTTTACAAACTTTACTACAAGTCTTCTGAAATAGAGTGTCATGACAAAACTTTTTACAAACTTCACTACAAGTCTTCTTAAATAGAGTGTCATGACAATACTTTTTACAATCTTCACTACAACACTTCTGAATTATAAAGAGTGTCATAACAAACCTTTTTACAAACTTCACTACAAGTCTTTTGAAATATAAAGATTGTCATGACAGAACTTTTTTTTACAAACTTCACTACAAGTCTTTTGAAATATAAAGAGTGTTGTCACAGAACTTTTTTACAAACTTAACCACATGTTGTCTTAAATATGAAGACCATTACAAAACATTTTTACAAAACTCATACATTACTAAGCTAAGCCAGCTCTGCTATTTTAAGAAGGAATTTCAAGTTTGATGTTTTAACAAACTTCTCCACAAGTTGTCTGAAATATGATGAGTGTCATGACAAAACTTTTTTACCCACTCGCCTCAATTTTATTTTTTGTTTGAGCAATATCTCTAAAGACTAAATTATTTTTCTTTCTAATTTATTTTCATTTCTTTATTTTATTTATATTCACTTTTTCAAAGGCTTTAAATGGTATTAAGAGAAAATTTCTCTAGCTTTTGGGCAAGAAATTTGGATTCAGAGATCAGATTTAGGGTTTGAAACCCCTAAATCTGATTTGATCACTTTGTTAGCCACATATTGTTGTTTGATTTAGTATACAACTATGTTCAGTTCAATTCAATTCAATTAAAAAAAGTCTTTATTTCCACAATTAAGCAATTTAACACATAGATAGAAATAGTTGACAATATAATATAAGCATATATTTTAATAACAGTAAACAAAAAAAATTTACCCACAAAGCCGAGAGGCCAGAGTGTGGGGACTCCAAAAAACAATACAAAGCAATATAATCATAAGTGTTTAATCTATCTAGCGAAAAAAAAAATAATTAAAAATAATCAAAAATATAAAAAGTATTAAAAAAAATTAAATTACACTAATCGTCGTTTTTTATTACCACCCTATAGGACACAACCTTCTCTTAAAAAAAAAAAATAAGTAAAATAACATATACTATAATTTATAATAGTTTATGTTAATATGTTATTATGTCAATAACATAACTGTTATTAATTTATAATCTAACATAGCCAATGTTTATTAATAAATAAGTCCATACGGTTAGTATTGGTTACATTGTGGCGTTTCATGCCTTTTATCAATAAATAAGACCATGGTAGTAATCGGGCACATATGGTTTGAGTATTGCCATACCTTGATAATGTCTCATTCGAGACAGATAAATAAACAACTCGAGCACACTGTGCTGTTTGGTTCCCCATGTCCACAGTAGTTCTTCTGTCGGAGATCTGTTCCTGTTGTACGACTGACTGAAGTAATGCAACAGGTCGACGTCGTACCCTAGGTAAACACTTGCTAGTTCCTCCCAGCTGTCGTTAGCGTCCATAATGTGACAGAAGTTGTTACGAATCAAGTATGGCAAGTCGTTGATGTTCAATGACTTCGCGACAGTTTTAGGCGATGAATAACAGCAACCCATTTTATTAACAAATTTTAAAAGAAAACTATCAAATAATTTATTTAGTTCTTGCTTTAAAAAATAATGAACTTCAAAAAATATTTGTAATTATTTTTCCATAATTAATTATTATTTAAATTTAACTTTCTTTAGATCATATTATATTAAAATTCAATTTGAGAATACTTTAAAGTATAATTAGATTTAATACATACGTGATTTATTCTTAATTTAGATTTTGTTTTTTTTATTTATCGTGTTGATTGCACTTTTCTTTTCTGTATAAAAACTTAATAGATTGTTTGTTATGTTGATTGCACTTTTCTTTTACTGTATAAAAACTTAATAGATTGTTTGTTATGTGTATAACACTTTTCTTTTGCTGTATAAAAACTTAATAGATTGTTTGTTATGTTGATAACACTTTTCTTTTGCTGTATAAAAACTTAATAGATTGTTTGTTATGTTGATTGCACTTTTCTTTTGCTGTATAAAAACTTAATAGATTGTACATCTTAAAACTTCAAATTTATACTTGGTGGTTTGCAGGGAAATGTTAATACTGTCAGATGGAGATGTTTTAGACATTTACCAGACTACTGTTTGTAAAGAACTGAAAATAGTAAATATAAATTGAGTTATAGATAAGGGATATCTGTGAGATAATGCTTTGTTAAATGTGTTGTTATGACTAGATTTAGATTTAATTTATCTTGCTCTATGTTCTTGCTACTCTCTGTTACTATATCCTATAGTACTACTACTTATATACTATTCTCTTTGTAGTAAAACAAGATGCTTTGTTTATGAGGCCTTAAAGCAGCCCCTTTGTGGCCCTCGCCCTTCCTTTTGGCTACTTTTTAGCCCTCGCTCTTCCTTGTGGCCACTTTATAGCCCTCGCCCTTCTTTAGTGGCCACTTTGTAGCCCTCGCCTTTCTTTTAGATAGTAACCCTATCTAAAAAGCATTTATTTTATCACATGCCCCATTTAAAATATTACATTTGTTACAAGATAAAAACTTGAGTTTTTAAATATATAGTCATGCAAAAAATAAAAGAATTCATATATATATATAATATAAATATATATATATATATATATATATATTTATATAATATATATATATATATATATATATTATATATATATGTATGTTTAAACACGCTATCTATCGAACAGATTAATATTTTTTAATCCAACGTGGTACAAAAATCAACCTTCGGGAGGACACGAACCCTATTGAAAACCAGGTTTTTGTGACGATATTAACCCGGTTTGCTTGTTTAATATTTTTTGACGCTAAGAAGGTCTATATTTATGTTTCTTTGGACGCTGAATTAAATGAAACTGGTCTAACCACTCTAAGTGACCAAAAAGTCGAAAAAACCATTGTAAATGGCGAAAAGCCAAAATTTAGGTCGATAAAGAATAACTTTTGAGTAGGGTGTCGTTTTCTATTTATTTTTGGGCGCTGGATCGAATAAAACCGGTTCGAAGTCAATACGACCACTCTAAATTACCCAAAAGTCGAAAAAACCACAAAAAATGATCGAAAACTAAATTACAGTCGTTGAAAATTAATTTCGAGTAGGGTTGTTTTCCATGTTTTTTGGGCCTCTGAGATGAATAGCAGTGGTCCGGAGTCAATACAAGCACTCAAACTCAGGGTACCTGGGTTCAAAGCCAGGTAGGGACGAAAATTGTTTATAGCTTTTTACATTATATAAGTTTAAAACTACTAAATAAATAATTCCGGCGTGGTGGTCCGCTGTCGGGCGAATTTCATTTAGAATGCGTGTTTCCGTGCTTAACAACCCAATTCTTGCTGAAGGTTCCGGTTCATGCTTTAGAACCTAAGCAGTTACTCAATTGTCAAGCACTGCTCGTAACTCATTTTGTCTGTATTTTTCTAAGGAAATGCGCTAAAACCTTTTAAGATAACTGACTAAGCTTAAAGATAAGTAACTAAGCTTTAAACTAGTGCAAATAATAGTGCGTAATTCTAATTTTAGAGGCATAGTTTTGTATAACCAATTGGATAATTATGCGCATTTCCTTTGAAAAATACAGACAACATGAGTTACGAGCAGTGCTTGATAATTGAGTAACTGCTCAGGTTTAAGCAAAAAATGGCTGTTAAGCACGGAAACACGCATTCTAAATGAATTCGCCCGATAGTGACCACCGCGCCGGAATTATTTATTTAGTAGTTGTAAACTTATGTAATGTATAAAACTATAAAAATTATTCATTCCAACCAGGATTGTTGTTAAGCACGGAAACACCCATCCAAAGGAATTCGCCCGACATGCGGACCACCGCGCAGAATTATTTTAAGTGGCATGCTGTCACAATATTAATGAATTTTAAATGTAGTAGTTGAAAAACTTGACTTCTATACCTATTTGTTGTTTACATAAAACTATACATGTCAAATGATAAAATCATTACTAATGCTGATGCATTTTTCTCCTTATCCATTCTTTCCTTCTCTCCATTATTTCCCTTCTCCATTAAATTTGACCTATAGTGGTGCATGATACTTTAGCGAAGTATAGAAAATATTTTTTTTATGACGTCACTATCTAGCAATAATACATCAAAAAACATTTTATAAAATCATAAAACGCGTTAAAATGTTTGGATCAGTTTGAAATTTAACACGCATGTAGTTATACGTCAGATCAACATATGTGTCGAATTTCAGAATATTATCAGCATTAGTGTTTTAAAAGGCTTGTATACTGTTTTAAAAAATTGTAAAATTCCAAAAATAATCTTATCGAGTTGAAATTTAGTACGAGTGTAGATCTTTACGCAATAATTTAGTACTCTAAGTTTTGTTTTAATACGACAAGTATATACATGATTTTTGTTGTATCATAAAAGTTAAGTATTGAGCGTGGTCAATGGCTGGATGGGTGAATGCTTTGAATGAAACGGATGTATTTACTATCTGAGGACGAGCGAAGATAAAAGCAGTATAAATACAATGACTTGTATATTCTGAGAGTTAGGGACGATGGGAGGATGAGCGTTGCGAATCCGATGTGACGACGAAAAGTTCTGAGGTACCCCGTATACCCGATTTTATTTATTCTCTTATTTCTTTATAGAAACTTGCTTTACCTCTGAAATTTAGTAAGCTCACACTCACTTCTAGATACGCGGACCGTATAGAATACGATCTCTCAATACGGTAATATTAGCTGTATGAACCATGTGGAGGGGATCCGATCGCATACGCTAGAACTAGGAGATGGAATCTAAATGGATCCCCCAGACGCTGTAAGTACCTTCAGAAGCGATGAATTTACAGTTATCACGTAATCTCACTCGATCGACTAAACAAGACGCTGTAAGAACCGTGAAATTGGTTGACCGTATTGCATACGTATCCAATACGATCGCCTGTTACATACGCTGTGTGTACGTAGTAATTGTTCATACTCTACGTAGCTTATGACCTTAGGGACGACATAACAGTTATATTGGCGTAACACTTGATATGGGCAAATAGTTGACTCATTGTAGGTTGATGGCACTGAACCTCTCAATGTATCATAGCAGATAAAGACTATCAAAAAAATAACCAAATCTAGTTTATCCTGGTTATAAGGGGATGTCTTATCTCGCATCTCTTATCATCTATGATATCCTCATCTTTATCCTTTAGCACTGTAAAGGACACATTTACTTTCCTTGTACATAAATAGGCAAAAATCGCAATCTGTTTTTTCCCTCATCTGTATCGTGGATATTAAGTGAGGAAATAGTCATAAGGTATAAAAACACAAATTGAGCTTTCGGTCGTAAATTAGGCCTTCATAAAGTAGTTTTATTCCAAACTTTTACGTTTTTTATTTTACATTTGGAATTTTATATTATAGTTTGGAATTTCATATTACTGTTTGGAATTTCATATTACTGTTTGGAATTTTATATTACACTTTGGAATTTCATATTACAGTTTGGAATTTTATATTACAGTTTGGTATTTTATATTACAGTTAGAAATTTCATATTACAGTTTGGGATTTTATATTACAGTTTGGAATTTTATATTACAGTTTGGAATTTTATATTACAGTTTGGAATTTTATATTACAGTTTGGAATAAAACTACTTCTGAAGAAGGCCTAATTTACGGCCGAAAGCTTAATTTGTGTTTTTATTTTATCTGACCATTACCTCATATATAATCTTTTAAATAGTTTGGTCAATAATTTTATATTTGAAAAAATTGAATTTCGTAGACAGGATTATCTACAAAGCAATATTTGTATCAGATTTCTTCTCCATTGGTCAACATTTATCCTAACCACGTAAGACTTGCTTCACTCTTCTTCAAAATATGAAAAACACCGAACTTACTCAGCTCGGTCTTTAGACTCGTTTCTTCCTTCCTTAGACATTTGGAAACGTTTCGTTTTATTGCCAGTCATCTCCCACCTAGGTACTGCTTTCTAAAGGAATTTTGTCCCGCCCTGAGGACCTCCGTGCCAGAATTTCCTTTAAAAAATCGCTAAAGGCAATGAAAAATCAAGTGCGGGGTACCTCAGAACTTTTCCTCCACACATCGGATTCGCTACACTCATCCTGTCTACTTCGGACTCGTTTCGCTCGTCCTCAAATAGCAAATACATAAGTTTTATTCCTAAACTAATTCAATAACGGTCATCCATCCAGGCACTGACCTCCCTCGATGCTACTTACCTTTTATGATCCAACAAAAACCATAGATATACTTGCCGTATTCAAACGAAACTTAGTATACTTATTTTAGTGATTTTATTTGAAAAAAATCTCTAATGAGATATCGTGCCAATAATATATATATATATATATATATATATATATATATATATATATATATATATATATATATATATATTTGTTATGGTTCACAATAACAGATAACATATATAGTACATAATAAATAAATTAAATTAAATGTTCACATCTTGGAAAGTTAGAATATATGTATATATACATGTATATATATATATATATATATATATATTATATATATATATATATATTATATGTATATAAGTATATATAAAGTATATATGTATATAAGTATATATATAAGTATATATATATATATATATATATATATATATATATATATATATATATATTATATATATATATATAAGTAATATATATATATATATATATATATATAATATATATATATATATATATATTATATATATATTATATAAGTATATATATATATATATATATATATATATATATATATATATATATATAATATATATATATATTATATATATATATATATAGTGAATTTTATTTGAAAAAAATCCCTAATGAGATGTTTCGTGTGTTGGGGGGGGGGCAGTTAGTGTGTTCAAAATCCACTTTTTAGATCCCAACCAAGTTTTTTTGTACAAAAAACATATACATATATATATATATATATATAAAGTTGTCTAAATCTCAAACCCAGTCAGGACATATGTTGGTCTTATATATGACTACACGCGGGCCAAATCTTAATCTATCCAATCTCTTGTTTATTTTTTATTTTGATCTCTCCTTTTTCATTTTTTATGCTGATCTCTCCTTTATTAATTTTTTATGATGCTCTCTCCCTATTTATTTTTTCACATGTCTGTTACAGTGTCTGGCATATGAAGGAGAAATAGCTAAGAATGTACATAAAGAGCAAGCTAGTAAAGAGAAAGAATTATTAAATAATTTATACCTAGGAAAGAATAGACCTAAAGAACCTTACGTAGGCAAATATTACGTACTATCTAATAATGAATTTGTTGAACCTTGGAGAAAGTTCATAAGGTTGGTGTATTATATAGATATATTATTCTATGTTTATTATATATTTAGATGATTTTTTAATATTTATTTACGGTTCATCGTGTAATTCATTTCCTGCTTCCAGCTTCAGGAATTACTTTGTTGGATTTGACATATGTTATTTGATTATCAGCAATACGAAAATGATTGAGATGTGGAATATTCTAATAAAAGTAAACAGCATTTGTCTTTCCACAACGATATAATTGAATATACATAGCCAGCTTTCGACCATAACGATCATCATCAGTGCCGGTGAGATGAGTCTAATTCTTCCTGGCCGGTTTATTAGGCCACGGCTTTTAGCAGACTAGTCAGTCTGCTACAACTGGCACTGATGATGATCGTTATGGTCGAAAGCTGGCTATGTATATTCAATTATACGTTGTTGAAAGACAAATGCTGTTTACTTTGACTATCAGCACCTAGATGGGTGACCGCTGGTGCAATATTAATTTGGTTTTTTCATATTCTGATTCTTAGAGGGAAAGTTCTGAGGTACCCTGTACCTGATTTTAATGTTTATTATCGGCTTGTTTTTTAATTCAGCTCAAGATTGCCGCTTGGTGGAATTATATAGAAGGATTTCGTATCTGATTTGTAGTGCTGTTATTAGTGAGTTTAACAATAGGATTATTCTACTTGACTGTCCTAAATACAAGACAGAGCGATCAAAATTATATCAAGATGTCAAAATTCAAGATATCCAAGATAAGACTGAGAAAATCAAGACTGCTCTTCTCAAAATTAAATATACATTTTTTTGGACATATTTTTTTGTTGTCAGGAAGCCAATAGGAACCGGTCCCCCTCACTCCCACCCTTGACTTCTGTCATACGAACAACCTCATAAGCGTTATTTTCATAATGAAAATTTCGTTAAAATATAATAATTACCCTTCAATTCGTAAATAAAATTACCTATTCCCCTTAGCCTAATAAAATCAAGAAACCAAGCCCTAACGTAAAAAAATATAATATTGATATAACCTTTCTGTGGTTTCCCTCAATTTTACAGGCAAATACCAGGCTGATTCATAAGTCAGTCCACAGACTGCATAGGAAACCCTCTTTGACGCTCCTGCAAAATCCCTTTACAATACAAACCTATTCAAAACACCATCAAAAATATCATCTTTTGAAAATCCTGCAAAAAAAATACAAATTAAAATACCCAAATCAAAAAATTGGGATATATCCTTAACCCTAACAAATCCCCTCACACCCCAAAAAATAACCAAATTTTATTTCAAAATAAATAAAATAAAAATAAGAGACACAAATCACCCCAAATCAATAAATAAAATATGGCACTGGTTTACACAAAATAAATATTGTATACTTTTGACAATAAAGAACTTGTTTAAAAAGGATTCAACTATAGGATTCGACACACTTCTCATTTGTGTTGAATACGAGTGTGTGAATACTCGTATTGTGTCGTGTCGTTGAATACTCGTATGTGGTTGCAACGATTATAAAACCTTGTTTAATCTAACCAGGTCTAATCTACCTGATCCTTGTCAACTATTGCTGATTATTTGATTTGTTTATTGTTTCAGGGACCCGGGGCATCACGATCCTCTCACATCACTTAGAAATAACAAATTAATATGTGGTCATAGTAAATTAAAATATAATCCAAACAGTCCTGAGGATTTTATATCGTAAGTTTTTAACTCTTTTTTTTACTGTTAAGCAATTAATGCAAATGATAACCAATTCCCTGGGTATAGTTTACCCCTTGTACCCCTGAGTATAATTTATCCCTGAGCATAATTTACCCCTTGTACCCCTGAGTATAATTTAACCCTAGTACTCCTGAGTATAATTTACCCAACTACACTTGAGTTTATCCCCTAGTACCTCTAAATATCAATTCCCCTTGTACCTACCTCTAAGTATAATTTCACTAGTGCCCGTGAGTATAATTTCCCCTGGCACCTCTGTGTTTTCCTAGTACCCATGAGTAGAATTTCCCTTTTTACATCTGTGTATAATTTCCCTTTGTACATCTCTGTATAATTTTCCCTAGTACCCGTGAGTATAATTTCCCTTTGTACCTCTGTGTATAATTTCACTAGTACCCCTGAGTATAATTTCCCTTTGTACATCTGTGTATAATTTCCCTAGTACCTGTGAGTATAATTCCCCTTTGTACATCTGTGTATAATTCCCCTTTTTACATCTGTGTATAATTTCCCTTTGTACATCTGTGTATAATTTCACTAGTACCTGTATTTGTAATTTTTGAGTACTCCTGAGTATAATTTTTGTGCATATGATTTCTCTTATTACCAAGAGAAGGGAAATTTCCTTAATTAAGTAGAAGTAATTCCCTACTATACAGTATACTACAATACAGTATACTAGGGCCAAAATGGCCCTTAACATACTTGATCAGATTCTAATGCAGTTAAATAGAGCCTTTGAGATTAATTTTAAACACTTAAAAATATTCTTAGATTGCTACCCAAATCTGGTCTCTTTAATCTATTTACCTAGACCTATAAAAATCCAATGCCTGGTCACATGGTTTTTGTGCTGAGTCAGTTCATCATATTACTGGTTTAAATAAGTGGCATACTGCCACGATATAAGCGAATTTCCAAATGTATTAGTGAAAAAACTTGATTTGTTTACATTATGTCAATTATTGACATAATGTTTTGATTAACATATATAAATAAGTCAATCAATTAACCCGGGACTAATACTGATAATAAAATATAACAGTACTTTACCTTTATACCTAAGGTTATAGGTGAAAAGATTTAAAAGTATTTGTTTGAGACGCTTCATAAATTGTTTGGGGAGAGACTACCTTAGTAAATAATTTATCATTCTAAACTATCTTTCTACATTTATCAAAATATACTTTCTTTAAGAGACAAAATTTTGTATGCACCACTGAAGTAAAACGGTCTTTTACCTTAATAATAATTATTCACATCGGCTGCGCCTCGGGAATTAATAACTTTTATTTTCAACGGTCTAGCATCGTAAATAAAATGCATAAGTTCCTCGTTTAAGCCTCGGGATTTATAATTCTTGGTTGGTAAAAGTTGCTCACTTTAGTGTGTAAATACCTGCCAAAAGTCTTAATGTTTCGACTTTAAAACAATCTAAATTAAGCTTAGAATTAGTACTTTCACACACACTTCTAAATCTGCAGATTGTATACAGTATACGATATCTCAATACGTTAATATTAGTAGTTGTATGAACTATGCGGAGGGGATCCGATCGCATACGCTAGAACTAGGGAGATGGAATCTAAATGGATCCCCCAGACGCTGTAAGTACCTTCAGAGGCGATGAGTTTTTATTTTGCTTTATTTCACATAAATATTACCGTTTTCCATTAAATAACTTTTGGAATCTTATTTTTTTTAGTGTAATTTTATTATTATGCATAGACAATTTAATTGAATATATTTTTTGTTTTAAACTTTTTTATAACCAAGTGAACTTTCACTATAAA
Source organism: Microvelia longipes (assembly GCA_018340805.1). Classification (NCBI taxonomy): domain Eukaryota; kingdom Metazoa; phylum Arthropoda; class Insecta; order Hemiptera; family Veliidae; genus Microvelia; species Microvelia longipes. The sequence goes on from JACMZG010000002.1 coordinate 18,397,984, forward strand.
AGATGCGATGTTTTCGGGGGATCAGTTATCACGTAATCTCGCTCAATCAACTTAAGAAATACGATGCAAGAACCTTATCGTATTAAATGCGTATGGAATACGATCTGTTTTCGTAGTGATTCTTAGGTGTTTTGGCGGGATCATATATAAAAAAAAATTTACAAATAAAAATCACTATATAAAAGTAATTCACTATGTAAAATGTTTTTATCTCAAGACCTTGTATAATGTAAAGTTTATTGAATAGTTTTTAGAGAGTTAAGAAGCACTTTTCACTCCCAAGGGAGAAAAAGTAACTTAAATAAAAAGTGTTTCCTATTATTGGGTTTAGAGCCAATTATTTAACTGCACCTTGAACCTGGCGTTCCGTAAGCTCAGATGGGAAGATCGGGGAATAATAGAACTAGGGAAAAAATTAAGTAACCTACGCTTTGCAGATGATATTTTTCTGGCAGCTTCTACAGCAGAAGAATTAGAGATCATGATTAACCAACTTATAGAAACCTGCCTAACAATTGGTTTAGAAATTAACGTATCAAAAATTGAAGTGATGACAAACAGTACTGAAACACTAATTCAGGTGCATGATAAAGAGTATTTGGAGTATGTCAAAGAATATGTTTATCTAGGACAACTTATTTCCTTTATAAACCAAAGAGAAAAAGAACTAAACAGACGGGTTGATCTAGGCTGGAAAAAATATTGGTCGCTAAAAAAGATTTTTAAAAGTCAGGCTGACAAGAAATTGAAAGCTAAAATTATGTCTTCTTGTGTTTACCCTACAATACTATATGGTGCACAAACTTGGTCTCTTTCTGAAAAAATGGGTAATAAATTAATGACAACTCAGATGAGTATTGACAAGTATGTGCAATATAAAGCGAACTGACAGAATAAATAATAAGGCTGTAATTAAAGCAACAAGGCTGAAAAATCTTCAAAAAGAGGCTCATCATACCAAATGGAGATGGGCAGGACACCTAGCAAGGCTAGACAATAGATGGTCTAAGCTAACCACGGAATGGGTACCAAGGGAATATAAAAGAAGAAGAGGACGACCCACACTTAGATGGAGGGACGAACTGTCTACTAGAGTGGGGAAACTGGTACAGGGTAGCTAGGACCGTGATTGTTGGAATAAAGTTATAAAAGAAATTTTCTAATCTAACGAACTTTTTACCTCCTTATGGGAGAGGCTTCGGTTCTGAAAAGGATGTCAATGAAGCTTATTATTATTATTATTAGAGCCAATTATATCAATTTTTAGGGGAGTGGGATTCTCTAAATTTATACAGGTGACTGAACAAGTTTTTTTTTTATTTTCTCGGAGGTGCCAAAATATATAAGGGGGACCCGACCAAAAAAAAAACATTTTATTGGCTCAAAATCCGTTTCGCGCTAAAAGTAGTTGCTTGGGGGCAATAAAAAAAATTGATTTTTTATGGGGCAGTACCCCCAAAATTTATAAGGGGGACCCGAACAAAACAAATTATAATAAAATAAACGTCTGAGATAAAAAACCTTGGGAGTAAAATGCTATTTGTCCCCTCGCAATTACCTTCCTCGGCTTCGCCTCGGGAGTTAAACACATAAATTCCTCGGCTTCGTCTCGGGAGTGAAACACATAAATCCCTCGGCTTCGAACGAAGCCGAGAAGAAAAAACGAGAAGAAACGAGTAGGGAATAAAACTTTTCTATCCCGCCAAGTCATGTCTACTTTGGTTGAAGACGGTCATTGGCTTTTCAAAGTGAAGTTGCTAGGATGGCAATACTAAAGATCCTTATTTAAATTGAGAGACTATCATCAGCTTCTTCTTCTTTTTCAGCAGTGTTAACGAGTCGTATAGCTTCTTTTGCTATATTTTCAGATATCAATCAATTCAGGTGATTAATCATAACAGATTTTAGAAGTTGTCACAATTGCAGCAGTTTTCCTTACCTCCATATTTCCAGGAGTTTAATAAAGAAATAAATGAAACAATAAAGTTGCGATATAGTCAGGAACTACACCCTATATACCCTTGCCAAAACTACCTCTGAGTTGACCAAAATCCATTCAGTAGTAACGAGTGCAAGAAGGCCAATTAATATAAAAGTAGCGCTCGCTAGCTTAGTTTCTAGCGCCGTGTCGCTAGCTTAGATTCTAGCGCCGTGTCGCTAGCTTAGTTTCTAGCTCCGTGTCGCTAGCTTAGTTTCTAGCTTCGTGTCGCTAGCTTAGTTTCTAGCTCTGTGTCGCTAGCTTAGTTTCTAGCTTCGTGTCGCTAGCTTAGGTTTCTAGCTCCGTGTCGCTAGCTTGTTTCTAGCTTCGTGTCGCTAGCTTAGTTTCTAGCTCCGTATCGCTAGCTTAGGTTTCTAGCTCCGTATCGCTAGCTTAGTTTCTAGCTCCGTGTCGCTAGTTAGTTCTAGCTCCGTTCGCTAGCTTAGTTTCTAGCACCGTTATCGCTAGCTTAGTTTCTAGCTCCGTGTAAGCTTAGTTTCTAGCTCCTGTCGCTAGCTTAGTTTCTAGCTCCGTGTCGCTAGCTTAGTTTCTAGCTCCGTGTCGCTAGCTTAGTTTCTAGCTCCGTGTCGCTAGCTTTCTAGCTCCGGTCGCGCTTAGCTTTCTAGCGCCGTTCGCTAGCTTAGTTCTAGCTCGTGTCGCTAGCTAGTTTCTAGTCTGTCGCTAGCTAGTTAAGCTTAGTTCTAGGCTCCGTGTCGCTAGCTTAGTTTCTAGCGCCGTGTCGCTAGCCTAGTTTCTAGCTTCGTGTCGCTAGCTTAAGCTAGCTAGCTTCTAGCTCCGTGTCGCTAGCTTAGCTTAGTTTCTAGCTCCGTGTCGCTAGCTTAGTTTCTAGCTCCGTGTCGCTAGCTTAGTTTCGCTAGCTTAGTTTTCTCCGTGTCGCTAGCTTAGTTTCTAGCGCCGTGTCGTAGCTTAGTTTCTAGCTTCGTGTCGCTAGCCTTAGTTTCTAGCTGCGCTTAGCGTTTCTAGCTCCGCGCTAGCTTAGTTCTAGCGCCGTGTCGCTAGCTTAGTTTCTAGCGCCGTGTCGCTAGCTTAGTTTCTAGCTTGTCGCTAGCTTAGCTTAGCTAGTTTCTAGCGCCGTGTCGCTAGTTAGTTTCTAGCTCGTGTCGCTAGCTTAGTTTCTAAGTCGCTCCGTGTCGCTAGCTTAGTTTCTAGCGCCGTGTCGCTAGCTTAGTTTCTAGCTGTCGCTAGCTGTTTAGCGCTGCGTGTCGCTAGCTTAGTTTCCTAGCTCCGCGCTAGCTTAGTCGCTTAGCTTAGTTTCTAGCTCCGTGTCGCTAGCTTAGTTTCTAGCTCCGTGTCGCTAGCTTAGGTTTCTAGCTAGCCGTGTCGCTAGCTTAGTTTTCTAGCTTTCGCTAGCTTAGTTTCTAGCTCGTGTCGCTTAGTTTCTAGCTTCCTAGCTTAGTTTCTAGCTTCGTGTCGCTAGCTTAGTTTCTAGCTCGTGTCGCTAGCTTAGGCGTGTCGCTAGCTTAGTTTCTAGCGCCGTGTCGTAGCTTAGTTCTAGCGCCGTTCGCAGCTTAGTTCTAGCTCCGTGTCACTAGCTTAGTTTCTAGCTCCGTGTCGCTAAGCTTAGTTTCTAGCTCCGTTCGTCCTTAGCTAGCTCTAGCTAGCTTAGTTTCTAGCTCGTGTCGCTAGCTTAGTTTCTTAGCTTAGTTTCTAGCCGTGTCGCTAGCTTAGTTTCTAGCTCCGTGTCGCTAGCTTAGTTTCTCCCGTAGCGTCCGTGTCGCTAGCTTAGTTTCTAGCTTCGTGTCGCTAGCTTTTTCTAGCGTGCTAGCTCTAGCTCCGTGTCGCTAGCCTCTAAGCTGCGCTTAGTTTCTAGCTCCGTGTCGCTAGCTTAGTTTCTAGCTCCGTAGTAGCTAGGGCCTATTCTAGCGTGTCGCTAGCTAGTTTCTAGCTCCGTACGCTAGCTTAGATTCTAGCTCCGTGTCGCTAGTTTCTAGCTAGCTAGTTCGCTAAGCTCTAGCTTTGTCGCTAGCTTAGTTTCTAGCGTGTCGCTAGCTTAGTTTCTAGCTCTAGCTCCGTATCGTAGCTTAGATTCTAGCTCCGTATCGCTAGCTTAGATCTAGCTCCGTGTCGCTAGCCTAGTTCTAGCTCCGTATCGCTAGCTTAGTTTCTAGCTCCGTGTCGCTAGCTAGTCTAGCTCCGATCGCTAGCTTAGATTCTAGTCCGTATCGCTAGCTTAGATTCTAGCTCCGTGTCGCTAGGCTCCTAGTTTCTAGCTCCGTAATCGCTAGCTTAGATTCTAGCTCCGTCACAGCTTAGTTTCTAGCGTGTCGCTAGCTTAGTTTCTAGTTCCGTGTCGCTAGCTAGTTTCTAGCTAGCTTAGTTTCTAGCTAGCTTAGTTTCTAGGCTCCGTGTCGCTAGCTTAGTTTTCTAGCTCCGTGTCGCTAGCTATTTCTAGCTCGTATCGCTAGCATTAGATTCTAGCTCCGTGTCGCTAGCTTAGTTCCGTCCTTAGCTGTGTCACTAGCTTAGTTCTAGCGCGCGTGTCGCTAGCTTAGTTCTAGCTCCGTGTCGCTAGCTTAGTTTTCCTAGCTCCGTGTCGCTAGCTTAGTTTCTAGCTCCGTCGCTAGCTTAGTTTCTAGCTCCGTGTCGCTAGCCTAGTTCTTGTCGCTAGTTTTCTAGCTTCGTGTGCGCTAGGCTTCGCTAGCTTAGTATTCTAGCTCCGTGTCGCTAGCTTAGGTTTCTAGCGCCGTGTCGCTAGCTTAGTTTCTAGCGCCGTGTCGCTAGCTTAGTTTCTAGCTCCGTGTCGCTAGCTTAGTTTCTAGGTGTCGCTAGCTTAGTTTCTAGCTTCGTGTCGCCTAGCTTAGTTGTCTAGCTAGGTCGCTTAGCTTAGTTTCTAGCTCCGCGTCGCTGCTCTAGCCCGTGTCGCTAGCTTAGTTCTCTAGCTTGTTTCCGTGTCGCTAGCTTAGTTTCTAGCTCGTATCGCTAGCTTTAGATTCTAGCTCCGTATCGCTAGCTTAGATTTCTAGCTCCGTAGTCGCTAGCCTAGTTTCTAGTCCGTATCGCTAGCTTAGTTTCTAGCTCCGTGTCGCTAGCTTAGTTTCAGCTCCGATCGCTAGCTTAGATTCTAGCCGTATCGCTACTTAGATTCTAGCTCCGTAGCCTAGTTCTAGCTCCGTACGCTAGCCGCTCCGTGTCATAGCTAGTTTTCTAGCGTCGTGTCGCTAGCTTAGTTTTCTAGTTCCGTGTCGCTAGCTTAGTTTTCTAGCTCCGTCGCTAAGCTTAGTTTCTAGGCGTGTCGCTAGCTTAGTTTTCTTAGCTTTCTAGCTAGCGCTAGCTTAGTTTCTAGGCGTCGCTAGCTTAGTTCTAGCTCCGTAGTCTAGCTCCGTGTAGCTTAGATTCTAGCTCTCGTATCGCTAGCTTAGATTCTAGCTCCGTGTCGCTAGCCTAGTTTCTAGCTCTCGTATCGCTAGCTTAGATTCTAGCTCCGTGTCACTAGTTAGTTTCTAGCGCCGTGTCGCTAGCTTAGTGTTTCTAGCTCCGTGTCGCTAGTTAGTTTCTTAGCTAAGCCCGTGTCGCTAGCTTAGTTTCTAGCTCCGTTATCGCAGGTTTAGATTCTAGCTCCGTGTCGCTAGCTTAGTTTCTTAGCTCCGTATCGCTAGCTTAGATTCTTACTAGCTTAGTTTGCTAGCGCCGTGTTCGTAGCGTAGTTTCTAGCTCTGTCGTAGCTTAGTTTCTAGCTCCCGTTGTCGCTAGCTTAGTTTCTAGCTCCGCTAGTTCGTCGCTAGCTTAGTTCTAGCTCCGTGTCGCTAGCTTAGTTTCTAGCTCCGTATCGCTAGCTTAGATTCTAGCTCCGTATCGCTAGCTTAGATTCTAGCTCCGTGTCGCTAGCCTAGTTTCTTAGCTCCGTATCGCTAGCTTAGATTCTAGGCTCCGTGTACTAGCTTAAGTTTCTAGCGCGCGATGTCGTTCTATAGCTTAGTTCTAGCGTTCGCTGTGTCGCTAAGCTTAGTTTCTAGCTCCGTGTCGCGTAAGCTTAGTTTCATAGCTCCAGGTATCGCTAGCTTAGATTCTAGCTCCGTGTCGCTAGCTAGTTTCTAGCTCCGTGTCGCTTGCTTAGTTTCTAGCTCGTGTCGCTAAGCTTAGTTTCTAGCGCCGTGTCGCTTAGGTTTCTTCTAGCGTGTCGCTAGCTTAGTTTCTAGCTCCGTGTCGCTAGCTTAGTTTCTAGCTCTGTGTCGCTTGCTTAGTTTCTAGCTTCCTGTCGCTAGCTTAGTTTCTAGCTCCGTGTCGCTAGCTTAGTTTCTAGCTCCGTATCGCTAGCTTAGATTTCTAGGTTCCGTGTCGCTAGCTTAGTTTCTAGCTCCGTATCGCTAGCTTAGATTCTAGCTCCGTGTCGCCTAGGTTTCTAGCTCCGTGTCGCTAGCTTAGTTTCTAGCTCCGTGTCGCTAGCTAGTTCTAGTCTTGCTCCGTTGTCTCTGTGTCGCTAGCTTAGTTTCTAGCTCCGTATCGCTAGCTTAGTTTCTTAGCTAGCTTCGTGTCGCTACTAGTTTCTAGCTAGCTTAGATTCTAGCTCCGTGTCGCTAGCTTAGTTTCTAGCTCCGTGTTAGTCGCTAGGCTTAGTTTCTAGCTGTCCTTGTCTAGCTCGCTAGCTTTTTCTAGCTCCGTATCGCTAGCTTAGTTTCTAGCTCCGTATCGCTAGCTTAGATTCTAGCTCCGTGTCGCTAGCCTAGTTTCTAGCTCCGTATCGCTAGCTTAGATTCTAGCTCCGTGTCACTAGCTTAGTTTCTAGCGCCGTGTCGCTAGCTTAGTTTCTAGCTCCCGTGTCGCTAGCTTAGTTTCTAGCTCCGTGTCGCTAGCTTAGTTTCAGCTCGTGTCGCTAGGCTTCTAAGCTCCGTGTCGCTAGCTTAGTTTCTAGCTCCGTATCGCTAGCTTAGATTACTAGCTTCCGTGCACTAGCTTAGTTTCTAGCGCCGTGTCGCTAGCTTAGTTTCTAGCTCTGTGTGCGCGCTTGCTTAGTTCTAGCTTCGTGTCGCTAGCTTAGTTTCTAGCTCCGTGTCGCTAGCTTAGATTCTAGCTCCGTATCGCTAGCTTAGATTCTAGCTCCGTGTCGCTAGCCTAGTTTCTAGCTCCGTATCGCTAGCTTAGATTCTAGCTCCGTGTCACTAGCTTAGTTTCTAGCGCCGTGTCGCTAGCTTAGTGTTCTCTAGCTTAGTTCAGCTCCGTTCGCTAGCTTAGTTTCTAGCTCCCGTGTAAGCTTAGCTAGCTCCGTGTCGCTAGCTTAGTTTCTAGTGTCGCTTGCCTAGTTTCTAAGCTCCGATATCGCTAGCTTAGATTCTAGCTCCGTGTCACTAGCTTAGTTTCTAGCGGCCGTGTCCTTAGCTTAGTTCAGCTCCGTGTCGCTAGGCTTAGTTTATCTTAGCTCCGTGTCGCTAGCTTATTTTCTACTCTTGTGTCGCGTGCTTAAGTTTCTTAGCTTCCCTGTCGCTAGCTTAGTTTCTAGCTCCGTTCGCTATAGCTTAGTTCTAGTCCGATATCGCTAGCTTAGATTCTAGCTTCCGCTTGTCGCTAGCTTAGTTGGCGTGAGCGTGCGCGTGAGTGCGCGTGAGCGTGTGAGTTTCTAGCCTCCGTATCGCTGCTTAGATTCTAGCTCACGTGTCGCTAGCTTAGTTTTCTAGCTCCTTGTCCGCTAGGCTTAGTTTCTAGCTCCGTGTCGCTAGCTTAGTTTTAGACTCTGTGTCGCTTGCCTTATTTTAGCTTCGTGTCGCTAGCCTTAGTTTTCTAGCTCCGTGTCGTAGTTTAATTATCTAGCTCCGTGTCGCTAGCTTAGTTTCTACCTCGTCGCTAGCTTAAGATCTAGCTCCGTATTCGCTAGCCTAGTTTCAGCTCCGTGTCGCTAACTAGATTTCTAGCTCCGTTTCGCTAGCTAGTTTCTACTCCGTGTCGCTAGCTTAGTTTCTAGCTCCGGTCNCTACCTTAGTTTCTAGTCTCCGGTATCGCTTAGCTTAAGGATTCAGCTCCGTGGGTCAACTAGCTTAGTTTCTAGCAGCCGTGTCCTAGCTTAGTTTCTAGCTCGTGTCCTAGCTGTAGTTCTAGCTCCTGTCGCTATCTTGGTTTTCTAGCTCTGTGTCGCGCTTAGTTCTAAGCTCCGTGTTCGCTAGCTTAGTTTATTGCTCCTGTATCGCTAAGCTTAGTTTCTAAGCTCCTATCGCGATTCTAGTTTCTTAGCTGTCCGTGTCGCTAGCTTAGTTTCTAGCTCCGTGTCGCTAGCTAGTTTCTAGCTCCGTGTCGCTAGCTTAGTTTCTAGCCCGTGTCGCTAGCTTAGTTTCTAGCTCCGTATCGCTAGCTTAGTTCTACTCCGATCGCTAGCTTAGATTCTAGCTCCGTGCTAGCTAGTTTCTAGCTCCAGTGTGCTAGTTGATTCTAGCGTCCGTCGCTAGCTTAGTTTCTAGCTGTTGCTAGCTTAGTTCTAGCTCCGTGTCGCTAGCTTAGTTTCTAGCTCCGTGTCGCTTGCTTAGTTTCTAGCTCCGTGTCGCTAGCTTAGTTTCTAGCTCCGTGTCGCTAGCTTAGTTTCTAGCTCCGTTCGCTGCTCGCTAGCTTAGTTCTAGCTTCGTGTCGCTAGCTTAGTTTCTACTCTGTGTCGCTGCTAGTTCTAGCTCGTGTCGCTAGGTTTAGTTTCTAGCTCCGTGTCGCTAGCTTAGTTTCTAGCTCCGTATCGCTAGCTTAGATTCTAGCTCCGTGTCGCTAGCTTAGTAGTAGTTTCTAGCTCGTCGCTAGCTTTTTCTAGCTCGTGTCGCTAGCTGTTTCTAGCGTTAGCTTAGTCTAGTGTCGCTAGCTTAGTTTCTAGCTCCGTGTCGCTCTTAGTTTCTAGCTTCGCTCAGCTTAGTTTCTAGCTCAGCTTAGTTTCTAGCTCCGTGTCGCTAGCTAGTTTCTAGCTCCGTATCGCTAGTATCTTTTAAGCTAGCTTAGTTTCTAGCTCCGTTCGCTAGCTAAGCTTAGTTTCTAGCTCGTGTCGCTAGGAGCTTAGTTTCTAGCTCCGTGTCGCTAGCTTAGTTTCTAGCTCTGTGTCTTGACTTGGCGGGGCGGAACGCTCATGCGTTCCGCATAAATTCGTTGTATAAAAGAATTGATTTCTCGGACTGATATTCAATGTATTTTTTATTTATTTTAAAATTGCAGACGTTATCAATAATAATTGTAAATAAGTAATATAGATTTAATTTAATAATTCAACAACTAGAAGTATTTCCAAATTTGTTTAAAACAGTTGTTTGCCAGGTTGGCTGCCTTAGCCCACCAATCTTAGAATAATGCTATATATAGAAGGAGCACTACTGATAACACGAAAGGCGGTTCACTGGTGCACTTAAGTAATTCTGCCACCCTAACAATATACAATTTTCTTAAAAAAAAAGTTGCCAGTACTTCCGGTTGCTGAATTATTATGCTCTATTATTAATTAATGATTGATTATTCATAAAATACTAATATAAATATCGGTGCATTACAATATTTAAAGCATTTTAAATTGTAGTTTAACGTATTTATTAAAATTATATTAGATTAGATAGTAGATTCTTGTATTCCGCCACCCTTTTGCCATCTAAGACCGGTTTTACTCAGCAGGTGCTTTAAGTTATAATATTTGTCCTTTACGATCTTCCATCATTCATAGATATTTATGACACATATTTAAAATAATGTTTTGTTGTCAGGTTGGCAGCATTACTTAAGTGCACCAGTTAACCTGCTTTCGTGTTATCAGTGGAATTACAATGTGTTTACGGTCCTGTGCTCCTTGTATATATAGTATTATTCTAAGCCACCAATGAATCGGCTTTCGTGTTATCAGTAGTTATCCATGTTTATATTATTATTCTAAGAAATTAATCAATATTTGACCAATGTTCTCTAATTTAACTAAAAACAGTAAATATAACCTATCCCAGCCGTAATCTATGCAGATGAATTTCACTACATTTCTTCCCGCTTGTTGAGTCGCGACTATGTTAACTTTTACGTGATATTTTCTAAATAAAATTTAAAGGGTAAAATATTTTAACAGCGGGGTTCATTGGGTCATAAAAAAGTGAAAAGTCTTTTCTTAAATACAGCACAATGAAAGGATGTAGAGGGAGGAGGCTTACCCTTGCTTGGATGGAGGGGGGGGGGGTCATTAGCCCGGCAATATATCACCTCAAGGCGCCAAAACTAACACTTGACTCCCCTCCCCCGCTGTTTTTTGCCTCGATCTAGTTTTTGCACCGGGATACAGGGATGCCAACTCACTCCCCACTCGAGAGAGAAAATAACCTTAAAACTTAAATTGATACTCATTGTATCCTCGCCAAGCCCCCCCCCCTTTCTGGGATTATAAAAGTTAATTAATGTTGTTGCAATTTATTTTAAAAGTCATTAAAATCTGGCCAACATTTCCTCTTGAAAACTTTTTGAAAATTTGCCATCAATTTTTTCCAAGACGCTCTAGAAATGAAAACTCCTTGAATACAGAATAAAATTGGAAACGTTGGAAGAAAAGCTTTTTTACTTTTCTGCCGAATCATTCCTGGAGGGAAACTAATTTTTCTCTCTTTAATTGGAAAATTTAAAGAAAGATTCGCGACAGTAACTTAAAGAATTTGTTAACTCCAACTATGCCACGAGAAAGCGGATAGGAAGGAAACGGGAAATTTTCTATTTGTTAGGGGATTATTTAAAAAGGTTTAAATAAAACAGGTTTAAGAAGCTGAGGAATGTTAGGTATGTAACGTTAATTTAAAGTTTACTTGCAGTGCGTTGTATCAAGAACTCGCGTAACATACCCATAAAAAATCCTTTGCTTGTGATGGGTTTTCTATTAAACTGATTTTCTATGTGCAAAAGCTCTATGAAAGGAACTTCAAAAGGGAAAACATAGATCATTGTTAGAAATACACAAAACTCTACTCTTTCTCGAGATGGTAACAGCTCGTTGAGTCAAGAAAGACTCGAAAAAGAAAATATTTGTTGTGTTTTTAACTTTTGTATTTACTTTTATAGCACTGATGATGACCTTATTTTATGTTGAAAGAGTTTTGCCTGTAAAGTATTAATTTTGTGATGAGACTTTTCTTTTTACATCGTATAAATAACTTCATATCTGCTTAACTTTATTCAAAAATTTTCGAGGAGTTTGTATTCAATTTAAAGACCTCAGTTAAATTAAAATTTTCATATGCACCCACCCTAGCATGAGGAGTAACCAGCGCCATTGTGTGAGGTGGAGAAGCTTTTAAAGTCTTGTTTAGGGAATTTTTGATGAAAATTATGATGATGTTGTCGACATAAGAAAAGCTTATGCATCAAAGCGACAGAGAAGAGAATAGGAAAAGCCATAAACATTTTTAAAATTTGCATAAACTGAGCTTTAAAAGAGTGCGAATTGTGCTGTGCAGTGTCGATTTTGGAATAATGACCTTATTTTGTATAACCTGCGCAAGACTCTTCAGGGTAATTTTCTTTTTATGCTTGCGAAATTTCAAGCCTCTACGATAAATTATGATGTTTGGGGAATTGCAAATAAGATACCAGCAGTAAAGCCTTCAAACGCGTGAAAGGGAAAAGTAAAAACACCTTTCCTCACTCGGACTTGAGCGATTATACCTCGTGATCGCAAAGACGATTCGCTATCATGCACCTCTTTTATCTATATAGTTTAAAAAGCATTCTGTACATATCTATCATCATCTTCCGTTTCACTATTTAATTTGACGTTTTATCATTTATATCATTAAACAAGGGATTTTAAGCGAAAAGAGTCTTATAACTAGGGAAGACTTAATGACTAAAAAATCATCAGCGAAAGGGCACTACATCGGACAGTTTGATGAGAGAGGGGAGTATTATTAGCATTTTCTCCCTAGATGTTACTTTAGACTCTTAATATCATATTAATTGTGGCAGTATGCTAAAAAGGTACCCCTTCCTCCTTTGGTATGGTCGTGTTTTTTCTGTAACATCGCGGAAGGGTACGTCTCCGCTCGAGTGCACTACCATCCCCTTGTCTAGAAATTGAAAATTCGCACCCCATAAAAAAACCGACCTAAAAATTTACATAATGGCTTTTTCACTTTCCTCTCTTACCAGTTTTTCCTAAGCATTTATAATAGCAGCTTTTTCCTAAGTGGAAATTTTCGCCGCAGATATTGCTATCGTTGTTATTTCTGTTTTACCTTCGAAATCAACCCTGATTTTCTTCATTTGTTTCCCTGTGTTTAAATTATAAATTGAAATTAATGGAGAAAAAATTCATTTCGGAATTCTCATAATGTTTTAATTTATTAGGTTTTGTTTTTTTCAAAATGAAATTCATTGTTGTACATCACAAATTGTTTGTCTGTTTGATAAATTTCCGGAGGTTAAATTTGTTGTTTTTTCTAAGTCGAAGTCTATCACACATATACTGTGTCGAACACTTTCCTTAATCTTTCATAAACACTTTTCTTCTATCGTTAAAGCTTTTGAGGAGGAATAGGTCCAAAATAATATTAAAAACAACTAATTTTGCCAAGCTTTCGATATAATTTTATCATTTTCAAGGCTTAACATAATAAATATAATAATATAATAAATTTATATCGAAAGCTCGGCAAAATTAGTTTTATTTATTATTTTGGACCTATTCCTCCTCAAAACCTGTAATAATTTAAAATAGAGATTCCTTCATAGATTAGTGGATCTTAAGTATGTCATGTATGTATTTTTTTAAATGCTTCCTTAATATTGATTCCTATGTTTGTTAAAAAAAGAAGCTATTTATAAATAAATAATTGTCTCTCTAATATTTGTAGAACTAAAACCTATAGTTTATACTATTTATGTGGAAGTTCTACATACTTAATAGTGAAACAAAAATTTCATTGATCAAAAAAAGAATATAAGAAGGCAGTTATGAAAGATTAAAAGAGTATTCAAAATCATTTCTTTAGACTAATTCCTCTGTTTTTGTTATACAAAGAAGTCTTAAACAGTTTTAATTAATGTTCCTCACTTTTTGCCATCAATGGCGTATGAAATAGAACATAGTCTCTTGAGTCTTTGCAATGGTGTCAAATTGTGTACCATAATTTTAAATCATATGATCTATTGGCAAATGAAAACGTTTGAATAGTCTGTCAGTAAAAAAAGCAGTGACTCCATATTAACAAAACCAACTTCGTCTTTCCACCAATAAGCTTTAATTATCTCTGAGCAGAGACGGCCCTGCTCAGAGATAATTAAAGCTTATTGGTGGAAAGACGAAGTTGGTTTTGTTAATATTGTAGATAATTCCACGGCGCTCACTGAATTTATAGTGACTCAATATTTTTTTTATCAAATGTTTTAAGATTTTTTTCAATACCTGAAGATACAAAAATTTGAAAAAAGTTCAACATATCGTTTATAACCATTTTAACATGATATATAGGTACAGTGTACTACTACCAAAACACAATATATTCAGTACAATGTACTTCCATATTTTTCTATACTGCACTGTGATACTGTTGGATGTGTACAGTACTCTGTATTACCATATGTACTATACTTAGCATCCTGACAATGGCGTCAGGATGCTAAGTATAGTACTACTTTTACCTATAATGCAGGATGGTAAGTTGGTTACTAGTTTACAGAGTACTTACATATCCATGGACATATTCTGTACAAATAGTATACATGGTTAATTTAATACACTTGAGTTTAAAAAAAAATGTTTAATTGTCAATCTACAATACATATAAAAAGAAAACTGACCGGTTTCAACTATCAATTTTTATGTATTATAATTAAATTTTATTGTGGTTTGACAATTATTTTTTTAAACTCAAGTGTATTAAATATTAACCATGTTTAACATATACCACAAAATCTTTGCCAAAACAACTAATGATTTACTAATAGTATAGTGATTGTGTTTTTTTTTTTGTAGGTTAGTTCTTGTTACGGAAGAGGAGTGGGAAAAAATATCTTTTATTTTTATGGTAGACCATGTAGTATCTCTAGAATTTAAAGAAGATGGAGGCATTGTCTCATCTCCTGGTAAGTACCTTAGATTTGGTCTGCTAATCACTTACTGTTAGACATAGTTGGTTCCAGACTGAGTGAGCAATAACTTGTTTAAACATTTATAAGTTATTACCTCTCTATTCAAACATTTGTACGTTACTGCCTCTCTGTTTAAACCTTAGTAAGCTATTACCTCTCTATTAAAACCTTTGTATGTTACTACCTCCCTATTAAAACCTTTGTATATTACTACCTCCCTATTCAAACCTTTGTATGATACTGTTCAAACCTTAGTAAGTTACTACCTCTCTATTAAAACCTTTGTATGTTACTACCTATTTGTTCAAACCTTAGTAGTTACTACCTCTCTATTCAAACCTTTGTATGATACTGTTCAAACTTTAGTAAGTTACTACCTCTCTGTTCAAACCTTAGTAAGTTATTACCTCTTTGTTGAAACCTTAGTAAGTTATTAGCTCTTTGTTGAAACCTTAGTAAGTTACTACCTCTCTATTAAAACCTTTGTATGTTACTACCTATTTGTTCAAACCTTAGTAGTTACTACCTCTCTATTCAAACCTTTGTTGATACTGTTCAAACTTTAGTAAGTTACTACCTCTCTGTTCAAACCTTAGTAAGTTATTACCTCTTTTGTTGAAACCTTAGTAAGTTATTAGCTCTTTGTTGAAACCTTAGTAAGTTTACTACCTCTCTATTAAAACCTTTGTATGTTACTACCTCCCTATTAAAACCTTTGTATATTACTACCTCCCTATTCAAACCTTTGTATGATACTGTTCAAACCTTAGTAAGTTACTACCTCTCTATTAAAACCTTTGTATGTTACTACCTATTTGTTCAAACCTTAGTAGTTACTACCTCTCTATTCAAACCTTTGTATGATACTGTTCAAACTTTAGTAAGTTACTACCTCTCTGTTCAAACCTTAGTAAGTTATTACCTCTTTGTTGAAACCTTAGTAAGTTATTAGCTCTTTGTTGAAACCTTAGTAAGTTACTACCTCTCTATTAAAACCTTTGTATGTTACTACCTATTGTTCAAACCTAGTAGTTACTACCTCTCTATTCAAACCTTTGTATGATACTGTTTCAAACTTTAGTAAGTTACTACCTCTCTGTTCAAACCTTAGTAAGTTATTACTCTTTGTTGAACCTTAGTAGTTATTAGCTCCCTTAGTAAGTTACTACCTCTCTATTAAAACCTTTGCTACCTATTTGTTCAAACCTTAGTAGTTACTACCTCTCTATTCAAACCTTTGTATGATACTGTTCAAACTTTAGTAAAGTTACTACCTCTCTGTTCAAACCTTAGTAAGTTATTCTTTCTTAGTATTTGTTGTAAGTTACTACCTCTCTGTTGAAACCTTAGTAAGTTATTAGCTCTTTGTTGAAACCATAGTAAGTTATTAGCTCTTTGTTGAAACCATAGTAAGTTACTGCCTCTTAGTTCAAACTTTTGTAAGTTACTACCTCTTTGTCTAAACCTTATTATATTTATTATGAGATCAGTACCTGAATAGGAGACCGCTGGGAATAAAACGGATGTTTTTACTTTCTAAGGACAAGCGAAGCGAGTCCTATGTTGAGGGTGAGCGTAGCAAAATCGAAAAGGTGGAGAATAAGTTCTGAGTTCCTTCCCAACCCAATTTGTTTTATTTATTTTTTAAAATAATTATGATTTGTACTTTTGGAATCAAAAAAACTTCTGATAAATCGATCCCCCTTCCCTTTTGCTTCCTCCTCTACTTGCATCATCAGAACAACCTCATAAGCATCATCTTCATATGGAAATTTACTATAAACAACGTTCCAGCTGATGTCCAAGATTGTAGGGCTGAAAACAATAACTCGTATGAAACCTTTTTAAAACTTTTATTAAAAGCAATAACATGGGAAATCATGTTTAAAATCACCATCCAATAGAGCTCGAATAAAAAAGTTACCGAGATGCTTAGATGTCAGAGTAGACGAAGCCCCTCTGACGGCTTCTGTCCGGACTTTTCCTTCAAACTTGTATCTAAGTTGAATTGATCCTGGGAAAACTTTTCCCTCTGCGAGTGTGGGCTGGGGGAAACTGTTTTTGCAAGTTTTTCCTTTTATTAGCCTCGTCATGACACCCTTGTGTGTACTTAACAAATAACTTTTACCAAATCTCTTTGGTTTTATCTTTAAATATCAAATTTGGAAGAAATGTTGAAGCAATCGAAGGTCTAATCATTATTAGCCTGTAGTATTTTGTTTATTGCTTTCTTTCTCGTATATAACGAGGAGAAGCAATGCTATTGCAAAAAATATAGGAGCACTTTGTTTTTACATTAAATTTTCACGCTTTAACGCCTACTGATCCAAAAAATCGAATAACAATTGGTGCCTTCATGAATAAAGTGAAACAATTTAACAATTAAAGAGGTTTTTTTACCGCAAGTTGAAGAATCAGCTACCGTCGATACTGTCGATACATGTTGGATATGGACATCCCTAGTCTGGTTTCGGCATAAAGCCATCATCAGCAGGCGGGGCAACACTAAATCACTAATAAGTTATATCAGTGAATAACTTCTAGTCTCAATGAGCTCGACGAGCCCTTTGAAGATGAGGAAGGGAGTAGGAGAGGGTTTATAAATGGAAGTTTGTACTAGGTTTGTCTGGCACATGAACTAGAGTACACCACTCTACTCTGCATTATTCGCGATTTAAAGAGATAGTTGTAAGGTTGGCAATACCAATGGCGGGAAAATGAAAAGGTGATCAAATTTCTTTTTATTATATGATTAGCATGGGAGTCGATAGAAATTTTTTTTTATTTCTAAAACCTACAACGAATAATTTAAACAAACATTTTACAAAAAAAGTGAATTTATTGAGTTATTTATTATTTTAATGAGTAAATAAAATTGATTAATAAATTAAACACCATTACGGTGAAAATCAGCTTGTTATCAGTTAATTTAAATATTCGTTACAACTAATAAATAAATTTAATGCAAGAAAAATTTATTTTTTTGTGTTTGTGCAAACTAAAATTATTTAAAAGTAACATTAATAATTAACATTAAAACAAATAAAACACTATATTGTGATTTTCACCTTCTTATCACTCAATTTAAATACTCGTGACACCCATTAAAACCCTTTTTTTCAATGAAATGGTGATTCTACTAAGTTCATACGCCCTAAAATTAATTAAATTAAAGCTCTTCGATAAAAAAATTAAAGACATAATCGTCTGCGTCGTCAACATAATGCGCATAATTATCCAGTTGGTTGTACAAAACTATGCCTCTAAAATTAGAAGTATGCACTGTTATTTGCACTAGTTTGAAGCTTATCTTTAAAGGTTTTAGCGCATTTCCTTTGAAAAATACAGACAAAATGAGTTAAGCACGGAAACACGCATTCTAAATGAAATTCGCCTGATAGCGGACCACCGCGCCGGAATTATTTAATTAGCATTTGTAAACTTGTATAATGTAAAAAACTATAAAAATTATCTTTCCAACCAGGATTGTTGTTTAGCACGGAAACACGCATCCAAAGGAAATTCGCCCGACATGCGGACCACCGCGCCAGAATTGTTTTATAAAGTCGATCAGGGACCTTGGAAACGGATTTTGTCATTTGTTCACTATTGCGGCAATCCCAGTGATTTCAATTTTATTAAAGAAAAATTCGCTGTAACTTTATTTTAAGTTTCTTGGCTGTTTCTATAAAGAAGTTATATAAAGAAGATTTTAGGCCCCACGGATGTCACGGACTTAAAATATTTTGCTTCGTGGAAACAAATAAATTAATCTCAGAAAAGGGCTATTGTTCATTATAACGTAATTTCATGTCGTTTGCTATTTCAACGGGCTAGAGAGCACTGTGGTGTTAGTTAGTGTGGTTGTGGTATTGCATGTTGTGTGGTTGTGGTATTGCATGTTGTGTGGAATTCGTTCACGTTGTGGAGCGGGGGCGTGCAGGGGTAGCATTCCTTTGAATGAAAAGGAATTTCCTTGGAGTTTTCTTACCTAGATCCCATATATTAGTTTACTTAGGGACAGTTTTAATAAACTTGAACTTGCCGTGAAATAATTAAGTTCTACATTTTTGTTATCTTGCCTTGTATTCGGTTTCGGTAGTTTGTGAATTTACGAGTATAAAGAAAATAAGAGTATAGAGATAATGAAAGAAGAAATTGTATAAAAATATTAACCAAGATTCCAGCAATTAATTCGAGAAATACAGAGTCAAAAATCTTAAGTACTTCACAGCATGTCTGCTGCCTCCATGGACGTGATCATATAATAACTTTATTGAGGCACTAAAGGTTCCGGGTTTCGCAGCCCGGAGTATGCTTTTAGTTTATATGTATTGTATTTGTAGTAAAATGAATTCGCCAACTGTAATAAATTCTTAAGGGTTAAAAGATGAGATTGATCTGAGGTGGGTTTTGGGTTTAAAAGGTTTTATAAGAGGCATTTATGTATTTAGCGTATCCGAACTAACACGCCTTACTTTTACCTTAGATTTTCAAGTAATTTAGGTACAATAAGGATTGTACGAGTGGATTTGAGTGGAGTTCAAGTGAATTGTGAAAGGTTAAGTATCTGGAAAGGGTTAGGTCGTGAACAAAAGGGATGTTAAGGTCTTTATGAATGGTGAAGTTAGAGACATAAGCTGGAGAGGATGTAATTTGTCTGAGGATTTTGGATTGGAGTGATTGGAGTTATAGGAGTTATAGGAGTTAGAAGGTTTTGTTCAGCCCCAGGGTTCAATTCCGTTGAGCCAAATTGGTTTGAGGATGGATTTATTAAGTAGAAGTTTGTTTGAACGGGGAAGTTTGGATCTTTTGTCAAATAGTCTTAGTAGCAGTTTGTATCGTCTGTTCGTTTCTATTCGTTTTGTTAATGTATGTAGTGCCCATGTTGCTTTGCTGTCAAGATGTAGATGATGATATCAGGTGGATGTAGCTCGTGGGATTAGGCTCTTGTTGAGGAAGAATTGGGGACAGATTGAATGTTTGAGAGTAAAGATGACAAGCACACTTTTCTGCTCATTTAGTAGGAAATGTAACATGCACAATGCAATTTTTATCTGGGAACTGTTCCATCATTCGACATTCGTCATCATTAATGGCTTGACACAATGTCATGTCCCACTCTGTTTCGTTACCTCAAACTCATCAGGGCGCCGACAGAGACTGAAAGAATTTTAAAATTCCGAAGAATATCATATGAAATATTTACCAGTGACGAGCGGTGATCTCTTACCGCCATCACGCTTGGTAAGCAAATCATATATCATTTGATACTACCGAGGTTTGCAAAACATGAATAGTTGACACAATAAATTTATGTTGTGTGTTATTACTTTAGTCTCGCTTCGCTCGCCCTCAGAATTATTATGTAGCTTAGTTTTGGGTTTTATAACTAAAGTTTAACTACAGCTTAGAAAAATAATACAGCAGATAGCTGTTCAAGATAGTTAGAAGATAGTTCTTAAACGCTAAGAACAAAATTTTGTGATTTTCTTCAATCGAATATTCATTCTGGATGAATCGGCTCTTTTTCCATTAAATTAATTTTTGTCGTGTTTGAATCGAACGTTGAAAATTACTCTAGTTAAAAGAATGTTGTTCTAGTTATAAAGGTTTCCCTCTCATCCATCGCCGTCCAAGAAAACCCAAGTAAAGGCTCTAGTCACTTTTACATCATTAGCCGTTGTAGAGGCCCTATCCTTGTGTCTTTAGGAAGTTCTTCTGTTGGAAAAAGCCCTTTTTCGCTTGATGATACCTCACCCTTTTAGGGAGGTCCCATCCAGGGTTGTAATATCGGCAAAGTGATTAAGACCTCAAGGAGTTTAGACAAAGAACTGAAAACTTAGATTGACGGTTTTTTTCAAAAATCGACCAATAGCATCCCAAATTGAATAAGAATCGCTTATTCCATTTTTATTTTAAAATATGTCTCCAAATATTAATCCGAATTTGTTGTGAATTGTTTGTAATCCACACTAAGTATAATTATATCTATTGTCATATAAAGCTTAAACGTTCTAATAATAAGTTTTTTTGTGGATTTACTTGGGTTTAAAGAATAGCAACCATGTACGTTATTAGCTAGTAGAAAGACAGAAAGATGTTGAAAAGTTTTTTTAACATATATGAGTAAAGTTTTGTCAAATACCGCTAACTTAGTGTGTCATATGTTTCTGTATTGCTTAGTACTTAACCTAATTATTGACAAAGTTATTTATTATTGTTTACTTTTTGACAATACTTTAAATAAGCTAAGTGCTCAACTGTTTGTTTGAATTAAACGTTACTTTATATTGTTTAGCTTTTAGATGATTGGTTTAAAATTTTGTTGAGTTTTGAATTTATTTATTAGGAAGGTTTTTTCTTTGTTATGATATTGTTTGACATATATTGGTATGGTTTCGTCAGGTTATTTTGGAGGTATGACGTGACTAAGTGGAAAATACTTAACGATATGAGAGGGTGATATTTTGTGTTGGTTTTCCTGAAAACTCGAAGGGTCGTGTGTAATTGCCTTGAGGAAGTAAAAAAGAAATTGTTTCGAAGAAATTAATCATTATCACTTTAGTCTTTATAATGAAAATCTCGTGTATCAAGTTGTTCGGATAAATTGATATAATTATCGCAGACTTGGTAATAATTACAACAGGTTTAGTAATAATTACAACAGGCAACGGCTTGGTAATAATTACAACAGGCTTGGTAATAATTACAACAGGCTTGGTAATAAGTACAACAGGCTTGGTAATAATTATTTCCCCAGGCTTATTGATAAGAATTTACATTAGTATTATTTTTTTAAGATTCAAAGCGGTTTCCAAATAATATAACGGTATCCTATAACCTTAATTTTTAAATTTACCAAAATCATTATCGAAACTACCATATTTGGGTAATAGTAACAAAAAAATTGTAAATTACTAGCTTCAATTTTTACATTACATATAATTTACACACACGAACATATATATATATATATATATATATATATATATATGTGTGTGTGTGTGTGTGTGTGTGTGTGGTGTGTGTGCGGGATTTTTATTCTAGATGGGACACGTAGCTCTTGCGTAGCGGCAAAGAGAAGCCTTTAGTTTATTTTTTAATTTCATGTTTCTTTTAATTTAAACAAATTTATAAATAAAAATATTATTCCTTGGACAAAGTTTTGATTAAAATTAAGAAATGTTTGCACCCCCTCCCCTCGGTCGAAAATTGTCACAACTGTGTATAACCCCTCTTAATTTTGAGATCTCCCCCCTGCTGACCCTAACTTCCTTCCCCAACTTCCAGCACTACGGGTTTCTTTAAAAAAGTTAACATGTCATTCGGTGAAATTGAAACTAATGCTGATAATGAGGTGATACTCTTTAGGATTTGTTTTTTGTTTAAAATTAACAGTGCCTAAGAGAATTTGTATGATTAAACTATGTGCCGACTTTCATTCCGATCAGACAAAAGGTTCAGAAATTATCATGTGACTCCTCCCCTTCTCATTTATTCTTTTATATGAAGGACCTCATTTTTGTCTCCGAAAATCAACAGGTATAGATGCAGCGACTAATACTCCTAGAATGAATATAAAGTGCGGGAGAAATCTCAAGAGTAAATTACTAAGGATTGGCATTATGCAAAATGGGATTAAAAAGTCAGGTACATGGTGGTACGTCAGAACTTTGGATTTGCTTCGCTTGTGCTCAGAATGTCATGATTATATAACGCCTAAGTTGGTTTTACTTCAGTCACGCTGCGTTCGTCCTCAGATTAACGTGGTTATCCGAAGTAATGGGTGTTATGGCTTCAGACTCGCTTCGCTCAGATTCTCATGATTATCTAAAGCTTAAGGTGGCATACTTCGGTTTTGCTTCGCTCGACCTCAGTATTATTGAATGAATGAATGCCCGTTTTAGGGCCTTTCGGCCCATCAGGGTATTCACCCTGCGGCAACCATCTCAGGTGGGTAGCATCTACTACACTCTTAAGAATTAATTAAAGTTGGCGAAATCTTTTTAATACAAATACTATTCATAAAATCTTAGAGCATAGCCCGGGCTGCGAACTCCGGACCTCCGGTGCCGAAATCAAACGCCTTTACGATCACGGCCACGGAGGCAGTATTATTAGGTAACCAAATACCTAGCATGTTATAGTCTTAGGTTTAATAAAGCTTATTTAGAAATTCAATCTGGTAGATAGGCATTCAATCTACTAATACAGGTTATATTTTTATATCATGTTCACTAACGCATTAAAGAACTTTGATCAAACTTGGCATCCTAATTCTTAACTTATATTTTTGACAGATTTAAATAAACTTTTTTATATAATTATAAGTGTGGCAGCAATAAATATATAATTTCTTTTGTTGTTCCTCATATTAATTATATTAATGCTAAGGTTGGGCACTAAGAGGAATAAAATAACTACTGCTGTCTACTAATACACTATATTTCGCCCTCTACCTCAGGGCATATTCATGTAATCTACAACATAGATCAATACAAATATATTAGGTAAGGTAATGTTAGAACTAAAAAAATGTTATTAATCATTAACTTATAATAATTGATATGGATTGATATGGATTTTTTTATAATAAATAAAATTATATTACTTACAATTATATTTCTAGCATCTTAATGCTAATTGTTAATAAGATATAGTTATAATTTTAAAAAAGCAATTATTTGTTTTTTAAATTATTTTATAAATAAGTTTTTATAAATTCTTGCTGTTTAATTTATTTGTTTTTTTAAAATTATAACTATATCTTATTGACAATTAGCATTAAATGCTAGAAATATAATTGTAAGTAATATTAATTTTATTTATTATAAAAAAAATCCATATCAATCCATATCAATTATTATAAGTTAATGATTAATAACATTTTTTTAGTTCTAACATTACCTTACCTAATATATTTGTATTGATCTATGTTGTAGATTACATGAATATGCCCTGAAGTAGAGGGCGAAATATAGTGTATTAGTAGACAGCAGTAGTTATTTTATTCCTCTTAGTGCCCAACCTTAGCATTAATATAATGCAATAAATATATATGTTCTTTAATAACTTACAAACTAAAATTTGAATAGGTATGGAAATTCCACTTCTAATAGATTTTAAGTTCCGCTATTTGACGATATGTGAACATTTGAAAATAATAATAAATAAATAATGATAGTAAGGTTATGTTAAATTTTAATGGAAGCTGTTGTGAGTTTAATTTTATTTGCTTAATTTAATTATTAAGGAAATAGTTAACCGTAATAGTATTTAATGAAATTATAAAGTAATTATTATGATAGAAAAACAACAGTCTGCGGAAATCTGGGGTGGATGTAGTCGCGCGGGGTCAGTTAAACTGACCGAAGTCTCGCACCATTCCTACATTGATTTCCTATTCAACCAATGTAAGTATCAATCTGAGTTTTGTCTGCGCTATGCTACTGTTTACACTCTAGGGAGGGAATTAAAATTTGCGGTGCGAGTTAACGAGACTGATAAAATTATTTTCCCTTCATATTTACGGTGTAAGGAAAAGTAAAAATTGAGGGAAACTGGACAGAATGGTTGGGTTTGTCGACTCTCGTGACATTGAGAACGGCGAGTGAATGATTTTGAAACCAAGTTTCACTTACAACATGATGGTTTGTATTGTGGTTTCTCAAAAGACTCTCCTCCAAAAACAACTCTTCCTTAGTTCATAGTCTTAACTTTAAGATTGTTTAAACCCACCACTTTAAAAGACCGGAAAGTCCAATGTAGTTGACTCTTTGTTATATCTTCTGCAAGAGTTGTGGTTAACCCGACAAAACTTGACACAACTTATCCAGGGCTCAGAATTTCACTATTTTAACCGCTTGACGAATTCTACAACCAAATTAGTAATTTTTGATCTTATTCACGATCTATCCGCAATGCACACAATGCAAGTTAAGATTTGCAGACCCTTCAGAAGTCACTGAAACCACCTCTAACCAGTCACTGAAACAGCTGGAACTATAACGTCATTCGCTATTCAAACTCGGCAGGAGCCCAGCAATATATATAGTTATCAATGTTGATAAAATTGTTAACTCGAGGGTGATGCTTATTAATGGCTCTTTTTTTATTCATCTGGGGGCAAGTGAGTGTCCTCGTCGTCTAGCTGTCACTGGCTATTCGCTATTCAAATAGCGAATATGACTCTATTAGATATTCGCTAATAGAGTCATTCGCTATTCAAACTTGGCAGGAGCCCAGCAATATATATAGTTATCAATGTTGATAAAATTGTTTACTCGAGGGTGATGCTTATTAATGGCTCTTTTTTTTATTCATCTGGGGGCAAGTGAGTGCCCTCGTCGTCTAGCTGTCACTGGCGTACCATCCTTTACAGGAACCACTCAATGTTTGGTATCACTTATTCGTAGCTTTTTGAAGATCATTATAAAATGTATAATTGTTTTCTGCTAAAAGATTATGATGAATTGGCTCATCTTTCAAAATTTAATTTCTTTACCATGCAAAGTTTATTAGATATGAAGTCTTAAAGTTAGATTGTTTAGACACTCACTCGTATTGGTTAGAATGCCAACATAGACTTTTATCCTTAGAATAATACTATATATAGAAGAAGCACAGGACCGTAAACACAATGTAATTCCACTGATAACACAAAAGCCGCACCAGTCAACGACTGGTGCACTTAAGTAATGCTGCCAACCTGACAATAAAACATTATTTTAAATTTGTTTCATAAATAACTATTAATGAAGAAAGATCGTAAAGAACAAATATAATAACTTAAAACACCTGCTGAGTATTTAATAAACCCGGTCTTAGATGGCAAAAGGGTGGTGGAATACAAGAATCTACATTTAGTTGACGAGGACTACTTTTATTATAATTTTAATAAATACGTTAAACTACAATTTAAAATGCTTTAAATATTGTAATGCACCGATATTTATATTAGATTTTTATATAGTATTTTATGAATAATCAATCATTAATTTATAATAGAACATAATAATGCAGCAACCGGAAGTATTGCCAACTTTTTTTTTTAGAAAATTGTATATTGCTAGGGTGGCAGCATTACTTGAGTGCACCAGTGAACCGCCTTTCGTGTTATCAGTAGTGCTCCTTCTATATATAGTATTATTCTAAGCTTTTATCAAACTGAGCGTAACCTTCCTTCCTTGACGAGTTTGAATGGTTATCCTCCAGGCTTCGAGTTTCACTTTTAAGTTATACTGTTTCCTTTTAAGAATTGCATTTATTTTCACTGCAAAGCAGCAAACCAAATAATTAACCTACAAAAAGAGAATATAAAGCTAATTAAGTTTCAAAAGGAGCAGTAAAGCTAAAGATTATACCTTGGTTTGCAGGAGGGAAGAGTTTATTAAAAGAATAAAGTATTAGGACTTTATTAGGGACTTTATTCGGTCAGGTTAAGTCTTTTCTAGTACTGTAGGGTGAAGTCTTTAATCAAAGGGAATGTAAGATACAGGGTCCGGAGACAATTAGGAGAACTGGGATCACCTTGGAATATCTTGCTTTCCTGTGCCTTTCCCGAAAAGAGGGGAAATAAAGATTGCTCTTTGGTTGTTTTATAGGGATTAAAAACACAAAAGGTAACTTGGTAATGTAGAGGTACAGATAAAAGGTGGCTACATAAGGGGAAAGTAAACATAGCCTTAGTGTTACAACTGTATGAATTAAATTGGTCTTTGTGATAAATAATTATAAAGATAGTACTATCAATATGGTTATAGAGATCGCTTTATATCTACTTCAATTTTACGAATTAAATAGTTAATAAAAGAGGAAGAAGTCTCTCCAAAAAAAATATATTTCTTGGAATATTTCGGTAAAATCTCAATTTCATATTTTTAGATAAAACAAAATACTTTTTCCAGGGCATAAATGAGAAAAAAGGATGTGACATACTTTGATGAATACTATTAATTAGGTAGATGACGTAACTATCTATTATAAAGAATATTATTGCACTAACAGTATTATTTATCGTTTTAAAACATTTTACGAGTTAATAAATAAAACTAATTTAAATGTAACTCTTTCAGAAATAAGTAATAATTAATAGCGGTTTCAGTATGTTTACAATGAAACCGAATAAATCAATTGTTTACTTTAAAAGCCCCCCCCCCCCCCAAAAAAAATGCTTACTTGAGACGGGAAATGTCTCGGACAAACTGACCGGACGTATTGGACCCGACTAACCGAACACAAAACTAACCACAATAGAAGTTGAGACAACCGGGGCAAAACAAAACAAATATATCTTAGCAGAGGATGCGAGGGGAACTTCGCCCCTCTAATATATCAACTTATTTTAAATCAAGTAAATAAATCAAGTTTTTCTTCTATGGATTTAAGTTGTTAAAGGGAAACTTATCCTGACCCAATTTGTTTTAAAGGGTTGTCAGTGTAAAAAGAAGACACATTTTATTAAAACGTCGGGAAAGAGTCGGAAAATTTATGGCTACACTGCAAGATTTATGCGAAACAAGTGTTGAGTATATTCGTGTTTTTTTACTTTGAACTAGAGATACGTTTACCTCTGCGGATAAAGATATTACTAATGGACTCATAGCCTAACTCAATACAGTGAGAAGTTAAACATATTTTTAAAACTATCAGAGACTCTTTGCACCCTGATTAAAAGCTGTAAGATTGAGTTAATAAATCAATCGTTATCAACTTTTTGTACATCTTTCGTGTTTTCTTTTGTTCTAAAGGCATTGTTATTATGTATGTATATATTATATAAAATATGGTATTATATAAATATTTTAACTTGTCTATAAGTTAAACAGCAAAGCTTATTCTAGTTTCGCTAAATAAACTCTTATATCTAAAGCTTGTACTTAAAATGTAGAAGGCAGCGAGGATAGCGAATCTGAAGTGGTGAGAAAAGGTTCCGAGGTACCCCGTACCCGATTTTTGCTCATTAATTGATTAAATATGGTTAACATAACATATTAAGCTTTTAAATAGTCGAAATGAACAATTTAAGTAGTGTAGAGAGGGCATTGTTATAGAGTGGGGAGAAAACAAAATTATTGTGATTGAGCCTTGTCTGATGTATTTATATAGGGGTTTCAAGTTGAGATGTTATCAGATCACGAGTATCGCTTTCCCACTTATTTAAAACTGTGTGCCAGTTCTATATGTGTTGTAGTTAAATATATTATTGATAAAACCACATTAAGAGGACTTTATTTCGTAATTTTAACTATAAAAAATCATAATATTATAAGGAATTCCTTTTAATAAAATCATAAAAAAATCAAATTTATACTTGCATATTTAGCCTGTTTGTTCAAAATTGTCAATTTTCAGTGTTTTCACATTCAATACCCCTTTTACATCTTATTTTGGCTATCTGTTCTAAAGTAAAATAATTATTTAATCTTTCATAATTCTCATAACACCGTAAAATAAAATATGTCTCCCACGATATCGACGCACGGTAAATCGATAATTTTGGCTGTCTGTTGAGGCTTCATTTAAGTCTCGGAGTTCAATCCGCTATTTGTACGAATGTTTCCGGATATTTCTCCGAATGTTTACATTAAAAACGTGTGAACGTAGCTAATGCATCTTACAGTGCACAATAAACTCCCTTACTAAAGCACTTAACTTAAACCCAAAAACTAATTTAGTTACACCCTGCACAACCGTCGCGGTTGTGCACAACCGCGACAGCTAAACCGCTAATATGAGTGTCGCACTCATATTAGCTACAATAAGACACGCATATTTGAGAGACACAATATACCTGCGACAGCTTTAGATAATCAAATTTACTCGCTCGCCATTTCTTGAATGCATAATTAAAAGGGCCAAAAACAATTAAGTTGATATCAGTTCTGCTTTCTGTTAATTAAACAAAGGTTTAAATCTAATGTTATTGGATCTAGATAACAGGACCCCGGCAGTATATCTTACTTTACTTGTTATAACTAAAATTTAATTTCTACAAGGTTCTTTAGGTCTTGTTTTGCTCCGTACTAATTGTATTGTTATTGTAGGGCGGTTTAAAGTTTTCCCAGAGATGCTTAATGAATCAAGTCCGGTTTTGTTCTTATGGCCGGGGTGTAAATCCGACACCCTAGTTTTCCAAGGATCTCATTTTCCCAAGGACACTCCTCCGCAACCCTTACGTGCCCTTAGTCGACCTTATTACTCCTCTGGGATTAATTTTGAATTGAAATTCATGGTTTTAAAGTTCCAAAAGACCCGGCGTAGTTGTGTTGTTGTTTCTTTTAATTTCATACAAACGCTCGTCTAAGTTAGAACAGAAATATGTAGTAAATGATGGAAAAGCAAAAAGAATATTTGACTTTGTTCTTATGATTTGTTGATGTTTATTCTTAATGCTTGCAATCCCCGTTACGACTTACCCCGCTATTTTTTCTCATTACTACGGTCTCGCTTCGCTCATCTTCAATATGTGCTGTTTGCCTAAGCTTAAGGTGGTGTCACTTCGGTCTTGCTACCCTCAACTTTAGAACAAAAGAGTGATCCAATAGCTCCAGTATAACTACGGACTCGTTTCGCTCGTTGTTAGAATGGCATTTATACCCATAGCTTAAGTTGGTATAACTTCGGACTTGGTTACAATTGGTTACAGGGAGTTGGTTACACTCTGAACCTCAGAATAATAAAATTACCCAATGACTATTATAATTGAAAGTTAATTATTAAATCTTTGAAAAGAATTTCAATAGATAAGTCATTCAATCATGTTATACAAAAACTACGTTCCTTTATACACGAAAACATTAAAAATACCTCTGATATCATACTTAGCACCTCTAGTTTTTATTATGTTCATTCCTTTTGATGATATAATTTGCAATATTATATTCTATTGCATTTTATATCTTCAATTTTTAAGATGAAGAAAAATCTTTTGGATACAATAAATATTTATTTGTGGCGATAACTTGAAAACTAAAGGTTAATTACCCATCGCATTTTATCTTTTGCTCTTTTTATTTTAGCTAAAACGTCATGCGTTGGGAATCATTTAAAAGTTTGAAAGTTATAGACCATCAAAGTATGGAAATTCGAATAATACTATGTCCGAAATGGCGGCCGTTATCAAAATGAAATTTGGTGTATCAATATGTCATTTACAGAGGTAGGTTTGTGTTAAACGTCATCTAGATTGGTTAAATTATCGATTGAAACTGAATTATTGAAAACGTAAATGACTCAGCAAAAAGGCGGTACAAATAAACCGTACGTCTTGTTTTATATGTCTCTAAGCTGGACCCAGCTGGAGGTATGCATTACACTGACAGACAGACACCATGATAAATACACTCATAAAGTCATAAAAGTGCCTGTAACGGATGATTATTATGAAAAATCTCCTTTTCCGAACACAATACTTTTCCAGTATTATGTGAGGAAAATTAAAAAAGAACCCAATCCTCTGTAAATTATTGTCTTGGTGACGTATCGTGGATGTAACATCCGATTAATTTCAGATCCGTACCTATTGAATAACATAGGCTCACTGCGTTTATACTGATAAATATATTGGGATTGAATAATTGGCTACAGTCGATATTTTATTTCGGATATCAGTATCTACCGGAATATTACATTATATTTCATCCTTTAGGGTTATTCATATTCAACAAGTGGCTGTAGTTGGTTATGTACAGTCTCATCGATTGCTTCCTCAACTTGCAGTAAATATATTCCATTTAAATTCTGTGGGCCTTGAAGGTTCCGAGCTCTAAGGTGCCTAGAAAAGATCGTATCGGACCCTTACTATTGACTGTTTTTTAAACTTGAATTGGAACAAACTCTTAACAGAACTAGATTTATAAAAGAGAGTAGGTGCTAGCTTCCTTCAAAATTAGGAAGCTGATGAAAAAGGGCATCATAAATGTAATAATGGCTCACATTAGGTATCCTTTGAAATCAAGGAAGCTGGTTACAAAGGACATCACAAATGTGGATATGACATTAGGCATTCTATTACATTCAGGAATATTGTAAAAAGTTCATCACAAATGTGGATATGACGCACATTAGGCATTCTATTCATTCAGGAATATTGTAAAAATTCATCACAAATGTGGATAGACGCACATTAGGCATTCTATTACATTCAGGAATCTTGTAAAAAGTTCATCACAAATGTGGATATGACGCACATTAGGCATTCTATTACATTCAGGAATCTTGTAAAAAGGTCATCACAAATGTGGCTACTAGTCTGTTGTTTAACATTTGCTTTTCTCTCTCCTTACCGTTAATACTACGCCACACGTGTTGTTACGTTGCTCGATCTTTAAAACGAATTTATTCCTTCCAATCGTAAAGCAACTGGATTAAGCGACGGTTTAAGAAGAATGAGACATCTGAAAGCACTGGTCATAATATCATTAATATCTATCATTATAATGAAAGATGTAGTATGATAAGGGTTGGCTAAGCTCTCTAAGGATAATTGGGTAAACAAGAGAGTTTACTGCACTCTTTACTCCCTTCTAGATAATAAGCAGGATAAATCTCTTTGCATTTATCATAGAATTATATCCGCCTGATTATAAAGGGCTCTAGTCTTGACCGATAGCCTTGTTAGAATTATTTTGACCAATAAGACATTGACCTGTCAGAAACATCTACAAAGTCTCAGTACGTATATGAAACTGTAGGTACGAAGCTCAAGATATCAAGCTTTGCTCCTCTTTCTCTTATTAAAATCATTTAACAGTTCTGCCTTTGACTGGAATTATTTCGAAACAAGTTTCAATTTTCATTACTTGTGTTTTGTGTTGACGAGAAAGGAGTGTTTACAAACTTTTTCAAAATTCATTTATCCTTACCAAACATTAATGACACCAATTTTTTCGATTTTGGGATCTACTGGTGCTTTATTGTAAACATTTGAAGCAGGGCCCATGGGCAACTGAAAGAGGAGTCCCTTGAGCGTTGTTCGTTGTTTTGTATTATTTGTTGTCTTATAATTATTTCTTACTATATTCACATAATTTTCATTATGTGGACTGATTCGCCATCTCGCTTTGCATGCTCGCATCGCGAATCTCCTTTGCCTTTATTGTATGCTCGAGAATTATTTTATAATATGAAGTTAATTTTAAGCAAATGAAACATTTTTTTTGGCCCGTTCAAAATTTTGGGGCTCCTGACCCCCAAAAATAATATCAAGAAAAATTGTATTGTTCTTGATAACTAAGTTAAGTTCCTATTAACTTCTTTTGACCAATAGTAGATTTAAAAAAATGGTTTTAGTGTGACTCCCCTTTTAAATTTAGGAGTTCCGACCCGAAAATCGACTTCTTTTGAATTAAAACGATTTTTAAGTGTCTCCAACTTTGAATACCCTTTTTCGAAACTTAAGAGATAAATTTCAGAGGGAGCTCTGAAAAAAAAATCTGCGATTGAGGAGTCGTTACGGTACGGTCAGTGTCGGTAACCGATCGGTCGCGCGGGGTCCCTATTCCCGTCAAGAGGGTTACTGGGCTACTTCGGCGAAGGAATCCATAATTATAGTGTGCTTATAGTGTTCTGAAGCCATAAGAGAGTTAATAACTAAACAATAATGCCACTAAATAACTAAGTTACTAGGATTTGAACAACTGGATACCCACCAGTAGTATTCTCGCTTGGGTCTTATTTTGCTGAAATTCTAATCTTATAAAATTGTTTGAAATAGTTCCATAAAATGCCTGGTTAGTATAATAAATGATCAAATAGCATGATTCCGATCTCATTTGTTATTTTTTTATCAAATTAGCTAACATGACCCCAATCTCATCAGCTTATTTTTCCTTATTCATTTCTCTCTTAGTAAATTTTTTATATACACGATCCCAATTTTATCTGAAATTTGCTAAATCGTTACCTTTGTTTAAAAAATCAATGAATTTAAGGTTATGTCTTTATCTGTTGCAGAAGTGTGTATAGAATGCGTAGAAGCTAGGATAATAGCAGAACAGCAGGCTCTTCTGCAATATACTAATGCTAAAGTATATATCAGACAAGTAACTAAGTCAAATCAAGATGATCTCAGCGACTCTAACTCTACTACTCAGGTAAATAACCTTGTATCTGACTAGTAACTTAGTCAAATTAAGATGACTTAAACTTTATATATATATATATATATATATATATTATATATATATATATATATATATATATTATATTATATATATATATTTACTTATTTTTATACATATAAATATAATATATTATTTGATATATTATTATAAAATAAATATATTTATTGACTTTTGTCCCTGTTTTTTTAAAGCTTGTCTACCTGGAGACTCTTCCGCTATAAAGATGGTTTTAATCACTCAATTTTGTGAGAAATTCAATGGTACATTTAAAAAATAGTAAACATTTCTACTTGACAAAAAATTAAAGGAGTATCGGCTGTTTCAAGCAAAATTTAAGACGCCACTTCTTTTGTAATTGTAATTCTGCGCATTTGAGCCCTGTTTTATAAGGTTGTTTAGAAAAGTGTTTAATCCTATAATACATCTATCATCGCTTTCCCATTTCGTTTAAGATATGCTCTGCCAATTTTAGAGAAAAGCGTTGCCCAGGTTGATCTATATACTAGGTGATCACCACTCAAACATTATTACCAGGGAATATATAGTATTAGCATATACTATACTCCTTGGTATTACGTTCAATCACACCAATACACGTTTCTATGGGACACGATAACTTTCGAACGCTTTCTTGGATCGAAATGAAACTCAACTTTGCTAGTGTCCCGAACCCTATTGTTAATTAAATATATGTGACGTTATACATAATGACCCCACAAACATTTTAAAAAATCACTAATCTGTATATAGTGTTTAGAGTGGACTGAATTTTTTTACACGTTTACTATTACGTTTGGTTCACAAAAATACGAAGTTACATTTTATTATCAGTATTAGTTCTGGTTTTATTGATTGACATATATATATATATATATATATATATGTGTGTGTGTGTGTATGTATATATATGTCAAACAAAACATTATGTCATTAATTGACATAATGTAAACAAATCACGTTTTTTCTCTAATACATTTGAAAATTTGCTTATATCGTGGCAGTTATATAAGTGGCATTATATAAACCAGTAATATGACGAACTGATAAAGTACAAAAACCATGTGGCTGCGAAGCGGCCACAAAAAAAGGGCGGTGGCCGCCAAGCGGCCCCCTGCCCTAAGGCCGCGGAGCGGCAATGAGGTCTTTTTCATATATAAGTAAGTGATATAGCCCGTTTATCCATAAATAATTACTTAAGCATCACCTCCTCAGTATTTTTATTTAAAAATCGTGTGTTCATTTTATAGCGCTCCAGTTTAAGTTATTTTTTGTTTGACTTCCACTGTGTCCTAATTTACCTAAGGGCAAATAATTAAAATATAAAAATGAAAATGCATTTGGAATTAACTAATCATTATTATATAAAAACCGTAGACTCGTAATGGAATTTATTAGCAGGTAGCTCGTAATGTAAGATCCCAGGTAGCTGATCTTACCAGTAGATCAGTATAGAAGATGTAGAGTACCTTGGGGCTATTTTAATCATTATTATTCACAACTTATATTGTTGTTGTTTGGGTCTGGTTGTAATGATAATACCCTTCTATTTTAGTCTTAATAACTTTCATTCAAATAATTAATTAAAATATTAATACATGCATACACCCACGTATAATATTATTATTTATAATATTATATTTATATATATTATATATATATATATATATATTTATATATATATATATATATATATATACTATTCATTAAAGACAAAAATATAATAAACACATAGAAAAAGAAACACGGGACGATGCACGATGATCAGTTACCGAAGAGCACTTCTTGAAATCGGAAAGGAATGGCTATGGTGACTAGTTTAAGGTAGGTGTCAAGCTATAGACCACCAAAGTACTCTGACCTCTGACTCTGATATCTATACTCTGACCCACGGACTTGCGACCGAGCCTTGATTTAACGGAGGGTTAAAAAGGATCTTTTAGGTGGGCCACGAACGCTGAATATATATAATATATATATATATATATATATATATATATAATATATATATATATATATATATATATATTAATATATATATGAGCTTACTTTTAAAGGAAAATCAATAAAAATAAAAATCATACACTGTTGAGATATGTATATATTATATATATATATATATATATGTATATATATATATATATATTTATATATATATATTATATATATATATATTATATGTGTGTGTGTGTGTGATTGTGCGAGATTTTTTATGAAACTTCATAGTAAGCCTACTGATGTCAGGATTTTTATCTGTTACTTTAAAATTCTAATTGCCCGCGTGGGATCGAACTCGGGGTCCTTTGACGGCAGATACACGTGCAAACCGCTTCACCACGGGGGACTCTCAAAAAGCCCATCGCTATGGCAGCTGTTGTGTTCTTCGTCAAATTGTATTGTGTCTTTGATCCAAGTATAGCCTTTTTAGAGAGGAACAATTTGTTTGGCGTGTAAACACAAGTCTCGTATACTGACAAAATTAACGCATTTTTCTCAAAAATACTCAAAGTAAGGAATTGTTAGCGGATAGTATTTTCAACAGATAACTAAAATATGCCTTGTTCCCTAACCAACGACCATTAATTATAAGGTTACTGCTGTTCTTTATTGTTTGTTCAAGTTTGTAACACTCTACTCGGGTGCATATTAACTAATTAAACCTGGGTTAGCTCGCTCCTAAACCTTTGAAATCCAGAAGCAATAAAATCCCAATGGAACCGTCCTCATATTCTTGAGTATATAATTAAAGATAATGAATGCTTTGATTTTTACTCGCTTGTTATTAAGTTATCTGAGTACTTTAAGCGAGGACTTTACTTAAGGCAGTTCAAGAAGTGTAAAATAAGTTTTCTGGTTAAAGTTAAATGTGAGACAATTATAGAGAAACGTCCTGAACTAACCCGTGTTAACATATTTGGATCATCACTTGTTCCAAAACTGCCGTTTAAGTCAAGCGCTAGTGTTCGTATTAATTGTGGAGTAGTTTAACTGTTATTTGTTAATTTTCCTTAATTATACCGTAAGTGTATAGAAAAAGTATTGTGTTTACCGGAAATTCCGAAACCGGGATGTCACCTCAGTTATCCTCTTCAAGCGTTTTTAAGGCCTCTGGTTTTTACAATAGAGTATTTGCACAATTTTTTATTGCATTATCTTTAAGTACGTCATATAAAAAGAACACTCTGTAAAATATAGAATGAAAAAACTTTACTTTTGATGATACAACAAAAATTCGAAAAATATATTTTAACATGTTCTCTATGCGGGAAAACGGCCTCAACTGCTTGTGTGACGTCAGACGTAAGAATACCGCCGTGTAGTACAATCTTCACTAGAGCATCACTCAAAGAGTTTTTCTATACTGTCAACAAGATGATACTGACAGCTTAGTCATCACGTTCCTTAGCATGTATTACCTGGAACACGGAATT
The DNA here is from genome assembly GCA_018340805.1 of Microvelia longipes. Taxonomy (NCBI): domain Eukaryota; kingdom Metazoa; phylum Arthropoda; class Insecta; order Hemiptera; family Veliidae; genus Microvelia; species Microvelia longipes. The sequence goes on from JACMZG010000002.1 coordinate 18,433,536, forward strand.
GTTTTAGTATCTTCTTTACATACTATTGAACTGTAAGCAACTGTTGACCTTACGATATTTCTAACTAAAAATCCTATCTGTTCCTTAAACGACCCAAACTTTAGAACGTTCCGTTTTCACCCCACTCTCTCACCAATTCCCCCTCTCCTCTTCTTTAAATGCTTATTTCTACTAATTAAAATTAAATTTAATACTTTTTTACAGCTTAATATATTTTTAAACACATTTTATGACATCATATTGTGTGCAACAAATTTTTTTCTTCGAAAAATGCAAATACATAAAAAAATGTTTTTAAGGCCTCTGGTTTTCACAAATGCATCTGTCTTTGTGTGTGTTTGTTATCATCGTGGTTCCCTGTTTATTTACGCTAGAGAGTTGAAACTTTGTACCGAAATAAGTCTATTGGTGTAGTTGTGCTATCTGGAATATAATTTTGATTAACGTCATTAAGTCGCAATAATGACGAAGCTAAAATTTTGAAAAAATCATAAAACGTGGAAAAATCATGCGATCATTTTTATATTGGGGACGCATGTATCCATTTCTAAGACTAATATATGTGCTAAGTTTCATCTTATTATCAACATTGATTCAGTTTTTATTAAATGGCTTGTGTAATGTTTTTAAGAAATTTGTAAAAAATTGGTAGAGGCGCGATGTTGGACATCGCTAAATATGCCTCTCACAGTGGAAGCAAAACGTCGGATCCTTTATATACTTTGACGCGGTCACTAAAGAAAGACCTTAATCTTTATGACAATATTCGCGGAAGCCTACACAGTTTAATATTATAGTTCTTGTCTTTAACTTATGACTAAGGCCCGTATTCAAAGACATTTTCCTTAAGGAACCCTTAAGGAGAATGTTAGGAAAATGTTTTTAAGCCACGAAAACCATGTTTTTTCCCACTTTTAAACACGGGAAGGATCATTTAAATTTCGTGGCTAAAAACATTTTCCTTACCTAAACCTAAAATTCTCTTGGAGACCTTACATTTTCTTAACATTCTCCTTAAGGAGAATGTTAGGAAAATGTTTTAAGCCACGAAACCTGTTTTTTTCCCACTTTTAAACCGGAAGGATCATTTTAAATTTCGTGGCTAAAAACATTTTCCTTACCTAAACCTAAAATTCTCTTGGAGACCTTACATTTTTAACATTCCTTAAGGAGAATGTTAGGAAATGTTTTTAAGCCACGAAAACCATGTTTTTTCCCACTTTTAAACACGGGAAGGATCATTTAAATTTCGTGGCTAAAAACATTTTCCTTACCTAAACCTAACATTCTCCTGGAGACCTAACATTTTCCTAACATTCTCCTTAAGAACCCTTAAGGAGAATGTTAGGAACATGTCTTTGAATACGGGCCTAAGACGAAGATTAGACATAGTTTCTTGCTAAAGCTCTGATATCCACTTCGTGAACAATTTTTAACATCGTATAGCTAAGGTTTCAGCGTCTTCATTACGTGGATCGGTGAGAGTTGAGAGTAAAACTGAATATTTTACGGCCTAAGGACGAGCAAAGCGAGTTCAATTATGTACTGCTGTATAAATTTAGTGATTTTCGTATTCATGAAGCATGTCCGATAAGAAAAGGATTTCGAGGTACCCCGTACCGTATTTTTTATTATTTTACTATTACAATGTACCTAAATGTTTTTCTAAATGACAGTAGTATAGAGCCTTTTAGTGAAAACGTTACGAGTTTGATTTCACAGTATCGCAGTTGATAAACGAGGTTTATGGATAAATGATTAAAAATCAGCTTTGGACTTAATTTATCATTATATCTTTTTCCGATACTTCTTTAAACTGTTTAATCCTTCTATTCCAATTCCGGGTGTTGACTTCTCAACACACTTATCTATAAACATCTAGATGACTTAGCTATAAATCTATTTCTATGATTATAATCTATGATCATTGCATTAAGTAGTATAATACCTATAGACTATCTATAACTACAAATCTACGTCTATATGTCATTTCAAGAGCTGTTATTAAGGCAGATGGTTGAAGAGCCCGTGGCGATGGAAACTGCAGTAGCTCGATCAGTGGCGTCGCATCTCGCAGCTTCCGTACCCTGCTACCGTCTCTTATCTCTTTCCCACGCCTTTGTGTTCGTAAAAATAACCTCCTTGATTAATTTCTAATCCCTCCGGGGTTCCAAATCGTAAAAATATTAAAAACCCCACTTAACATTATGCTAATTGGCGTGTTCTTTTCTCAGCACGTTTATACGTCTACTCTGTTATCTTCGATTCGAAATCGTTGTTTGAGTAACTGAATGGCAAAATGTACGGGTGTGATTTCTTAAAATGATATCATATATTTTTTATTTTAAATTTATAATAAATATTTAAAAATGTTTTAAATTATTGATGAAGATTTTGTTGTATTGATAACCAGTCGGATTTGATTTGAGATATTTTTATAATTCTTTTTTCCAAGGACACTAAATATTTGTTTGTTACTTGTACCATGTATTTGTTACTTATCCTTGCTTGGTATCGACGGGTATTCCAGCAAGTTATATAAATATATATATGTGTGTGTGTATGTATGTTCTATTTAATAGCACGTAGCTCTGAGGCTTGACGCTGTCATGACACGTAGCACCGAGGCTCTACGCTGCGTGGATTATGTACAAGGCACACGCCTCTCTGACATGAGAAATCACATTTGACTATTATCATTAACCACATACTGTCATTGTATTGACCTCTATAATAGACGATGCTTATCATAGAATTGCATTTGTTTTGCTTGCAGGTCAAGGCAGGGGCAGTAGAAGGCCCATCAAAGAGTTCGAGAAAATAAAAGACACAAAGACGAGAAATTTTTATATTTCATCCGACCAGACCTCATGAAAATTAGGTTAGTACACTTTAAATTAGAGGCTTGTTAAAATTAGAGGTTGTTAAATCAGGGTTAGTACTACTGTTAAATTAGGGGTTAGTACTACTTGTTAAATCAGGGTACTACTGTTAAATAGTTAGAACTCGTTAAATCAGGGTTAGTACTACTTGTTAAATTAGAGGTTAGTACTACTTGTTAAATCAGGGGTAGTACTACTGTTAAATTAGAGGTTAGTACTTGTTAATCAGGGTTAGTACTTACTAATCAGGTTACTACTTGTTAAATCAAGGGGTTTAGTTACTTAAAGGGGTTAGTTTTAAAAAAGTAAAAAATCAGAAAACAGTCCAATTGAGTTAAAATTTAGTATAAGTATATACCTTTACGAATAAGTACACTGAGTACTACACTAAACACTGGAGTATAAATTATGCGAATTGTATGTTATGCGTACGAGCGAAGCGAGTCTAAAGCAGGGAGAATAATCGTAGCAAATCTGATGTGATGAGGAAAAGTTCTGAGGTGTCCCGATTTTTTCTTATTGTCTGTACACCCTAGAAGAGTTTAGAGTCTAATATTTGAGAACTGATAATACTGATCTCACCCATTATTTTGAAACCAAACCAATTGGTTTCAAAATAAAAGTAAATTATAAATTTTCGAACACAAAACTGAAACTAATAACTGTCGTGAAATCTCAAGATGGGATTTTTACTGCTAACACTATACTTTTTTTATATATCTATGATAAAAATGCAGAAAGAAAAAACAACGAATTCAACAAAAACACAGTGATATTTATGTCTTCTTAAATATGACAACTGTCTCTTTAAAATATTTTAATCGAAACTTCTAATAGAAGATACGGTCTCGGCCACGACATTCATCAAATGGAAATTATAATTGTAGGATTGAAAGCCATATAGGTAGCAACGCAGTGTGTGGATCGTTAGTCAATGCATTGCGACAAGTTCACTTCTAGGATTGTCTTAGGTGACAGGCTGTCTAAACTCGGGGCTTTTCCAACGAGTAGGAAGTGTTTTTCATTATTAGTCGGATGTAGTTTTCCCCCGTGAGATTAGATTGTTTCCAGTTGCCCATTCATCACCCTAGTGGGCTTTTCCTATCAATCCTTCCAAAGTCTTTAAGTTTGAGTCAAATTCTCGATAACTGATGACTCTCTTGCAATTCAACTAATTGCCTTTTATCTTTCTCTATCCCCGCTCTGCGAGACGCTGTCGATACATCAGATAGGTGTCTCTTGGAAGAACAAAACATCACAGTTTTCTTTTATTTTTCCCTAAGTATCAGATTGCTGACAAAGCAATTCGAAAATTAAATTACTTGGTTCATGACGAAGTTAAAGAAAATTATTATTCTCCCTGTTTTTTTTAAAGCTTGTCTACCTGGAGACTCTTCCGCTATAAAAGATGGTTTTAATCACTCAATTTTGTGAGAATTTAATGGTACATTTAAAAAATAGTTAACATTTCTACTCGACGAAAAATTAAAGGAGTATCGCCTGTTTCAAGCGAAATTTAAGACGGCACTTCTTTTGTAATTGTAATTCTGCGCATTTGAGCCCTGTTTTATAAGGTTGTTTAAAAAGTGTTTAATCCTATATTAGAGCCATAATACATCATCATTGTTTTCCCATTTAGTTTAAGATATGCTCTGCCATCGCTTTCCCATTTAGTTTAAGATATGCTCTGCCAATTTTAGAGAAAAGCGTTGCCCAGGTTGATCTATATAGGTGATCACCACTCAAAACAGTATTACCAGGGAATATATAGTATTAGCATATACTAAACTCCTTGGTATTACGTTCAATCACACCAATACACGTTTCTATGGGACACGATAACTTTCGAACGCTTTCTTTGTTCGAAATGAAACTTTGTATAGCTCCGGACGATTTTTATTATATTAAAAGCCCTATAAATGCTTAAAAAATCATCCTACATTTTTTGTTTACCTACCGTGTTATGAAGGTAGTCTTCTATTTGTTTGTTAGTTATCTAGTTGTCTGTAGAATAATAATATTATTTGTGAGTTTTTAAAGCAAATGTGCATTTTATATGCTGGCCCTTGCTTAATTAGTTCTGTACAACATTTAAAGCAGTCATACGAAACTCAGTTTATGCTGATCTTTAAAATATTCTCACTCTATAGCTGTTTGAAATTTCATAAAAATTTCACATTTCAAGACGACTAGTATTTCTCCGGTTCATAGGAAGTTTCATTTCAAGACGACTAGTATTTCTCCGGTTCATAGGAAGTTTCATTTCAAGACGACTAGTATTTCTCCGGTTCATAGGAAGTTTCATTTCAAGACGACTAGTATTTCTCCGGTTCATAGGAAGTTCATTTCAAGACGACTAGTATTCTCCGGTTCATAGTTTCATTTCAAGACGACTAGTATTTCTCCGTCATTAGGAAGTTTATTCAAGACGACTAGTATTTCTCCGTTCATAGGAAGTTTATTCAAGACGGCTAGTATTTCTCCGGTTTATTAGGGTATACAATGTTAAGAACAATTGAGCGTGGTTAGTACATAGATAGATGACAGGTGAAAATAGAACCAATGTGTTGACTGTCTGAGTACGTGCGAAGCGAGTCCTGAGACGTACTGCAAATAGGTGATGTTTTATATTCTGAGGACGAGCGAAGCGATTCCGAAGTAGTGAGTATAAGCTATACGGAACCTATATGTCGAAGAAACGTTCCCTGTTACCGATTTTTTGTTTTAAGATCTCTTAATACGTAATCTTGATTTTAGGGTCTAAATGAAGGGTTCTTACCCTTCCTGGTCCCCTTAGATAGAGGGTAAGGAAGGGTTTTTTATTTTAAAGAAAAGTTTCCAACTAAAGCTGTGTAATCTTGTAAAATGAAAAATTAACAATGATTAGTTTTCCTTAATGACCAGGTCACTGTGGAGATCACTTTCAGACTCGTAAGAATGAAAGATATAAGATGAAGAATGGGATTTGAGAGTTAGGATCCCCTCAGGGAAAACACTTGGGGTCCTGACTGTTTAAGCATCTATAGTCCCCGACACTTTGTTACGGTCAAGTAGGACTTGACGTGTTAATTACTTAGGTCCGAGGGTCTTGAAAAGCTTCAAGCACACAACCTCTCCGTGATTCATAAATAGGATGCTTATTAGTTGAAACAAAAGGAGCTACTGGTTTATCTCTTCGGGTTGAGAAAGTTTTTACCTCGTGAGTTTATCTTGTTTGCCAGGACAATAGCTAATGATTGAGCGAGATACTCATTAGTTTTAAATGTTTCGAGGTGTGTAGCTATTCTGTTTCTAACCCCTTTCATACTGCTTCCAGGCATACTTGGTCTTTTAATGGATTTTTAGATAAAGCTTCTTGTGCATTGTTTCAGAAAATTTAAACTTATCTCATGTAGGTCTAAGTGCTTGTTTATTGTAAAAGAACGGGTGCGGAATCCCCCTTTATAAATTCAATTTATTTATAATTTGTACAAACAAGTAGCCTGGCTTGCATAAGCTCTTTCATTTACGATATGATATTTTCATGTTTTCTGTTTTCATAAAATGGAAATCTTCTTTGGTAGGCAAGCATTGTGAACTGTTTTAGGTTATTTCTGTTAATTTAGCAAGTGTTAAGGAGCGGTGAGGACTTTATCTCGTCATTTTAAAGTCAACCTCCCTCCGTACAATTTAATCCTTTATACCTTGTTACCTTAATCCACCGTTAATCAGTCCCTGGAGACGGAACCGTTATTTCCCTTCCTGCCGGTGAATTATGATTAAGTATCCTTCTCCTTGTCCTGGAATATGTCAGAAGGGATGTCTTTTTTAGCCCCGTTTTCCTTCTAACTTTACTCAAGGGATTTCTCAGTTTTTTTCGTCCCTCTGTCCGTCTGAGTTTTTTTCCTGCTGAAGACCATCTCCCTTTCTCTTTAACCGCACCTTTTGTCTTACTAATTACGGTAAAGTTTTACAACGTCCGGAAGGATTAAAAAGTTTCGGGGTTTTTTTCTGTCCTCCTTGTTCTGTGGATGACATGTTACCTTAATTTACCTTTACCTACGTCTATAATTGTTGCAAAAGGTTTCTTCCTACCAACCAAACAATATTTTCGAAAATAATATTAAAATTATAAGCATTAGTGGCTTTTATACCATAAGGATGTAAATAAAAGTCTATAATGTAATGATGATGACAAAACCGGCTTTCAACCTAATACAGGTCATCCTCAGTACCGGTGAGAAGTTAATTTTTTTCTCTTGAGCCTAATTACGAGATTTGAGACTGGATGCAGACGCCCATCTGCATGTATCTGCATCCAGTCTTAAATCTCGTAATTAGGCTCAAGAGGAAAAATTAGCTTCTTCTCACCGGCACTGAGGATGACCTGTATTAGGTTGAAAGCCGGTTTTGTCATCATCATTACATTGGTTGAAATTTATTCGTGGATAGACTTTTATTTACATCCTTATTTTTGAAAAATTATTTTGCATTTTGCTGTTGTTTTTGTATCCAAAAGGCTTAATTTGTTGGAAGTGGTTTAACAACTTGTTCATGTACAATTTTAACAATTTACAAATAAATGAAGGTGTGCGCGAGGAACTGGTCCTACACTACATTAGTAGAAACTGTTTTATATTTTATTTGTTAAACAACGAGCTGTCGAGGGTATTTAAATTTATCTCATCCTATAGTTAGCGCTGAAATGATAAAAAGACGGTGGATCTAAATCTCGCAGAAGCCATGTAAGATTTTCCTATGAATTGCTAAAAAGTAATGAACGTTAATTTTATGAAAATTCTTATTTGAACCTCCAACGACAGAGTTTCCATTTCGATTTAAATTTGCCATTTTTCTACATAATTAAATTTTTTGAAGTTATCGATGTTGTTGTTTCATGTGTTGGGTCTATTAAGTTTGTTAAAACAAAAGTATTTAGCAGTTCCGTCCCGTAATCCTTCCGTAACACTCGTAACCATATGGCCGGGTACAGTCTGCACATTTCCCAATATATTATATGATGTCAAGAAAAATCTTGGAGGAGATAAATATAGAATAGCTTCGACGTGCTTCCTGTTGAGAATCGTACGCCAGTGATCACTAGACTTAGCTGCGGCTCTACCGTGCATCTAGAATGGTACGTCAGTGATCTCTATACTTAGCTGCGGCTCTACCGTGCCTCTAGAATGGTACGTCAGTGATCTCTATACTTAGCTGCGGCTCTACCGTGCATCTAGAATGGTACGTCAGTGATCACTAGACTTAGCTGCGGCTCTACCGTGCATCTAGAATGGTACGTCAGTGATCACTAGACTTAGCTGCGGCTCTGGCGTGCCTCTAGAATGGTACGTCAGTGATCTCTATACTTAGCTGCGGCTCTACCGTGCCTCTTGAATGGTACGCCAGTGATCACTAGACTTAGCTGCAGCTCTGGCGTGCCTCTAGATATATATCACTTTTATACAAACCCTCTCAAGCAAGATTAAATAATAAAGATTTTTACACATGTATATGCGGAATGTGTGTAGGTTTGGTAAAGTATTTAGTTATACTGTGCAGCTTTGTTGTTTTAATGTACTACGTCAGTCATAAAGTGATTATGGCAAAGTGTTCGGAGTTTAATGTGGCAAAGCAGAGAAGGGGAGAAGACGGCATAAAATCACATATTTTACGCTAGACTTTTTTTACAGGAATATGTTTATGCTGTGTGCACGCTTAGAGATTCAGAAAGTTCCAAATCCATTTTCTAATTTCGTCTCATGCTAACTTACTCACGCCACTCCAAAAATGTATATTTTGACTATCAGTAAGAGGGTAGACCTATAATAAATCGAATTTGGTTTCTCCTTTCGTGATTTAAATGATATCAAAGAAACACTTAATCTGTATGATGTACTTAACCCTTTAAGGGTTTCAAAATAAGAAGAGGGGTCCCAAGATAAGGCCTTGTGGGAGACCCTGTGGACTCCTTTCTCTGAGGGGCGATTCCTTGATTTGATTAAGGAGACTTGAGGCAATTACTGTAAGGGGCTACTTATCACTAAGGACCTTACATATTTCTTACAGCCCCTCTGCTCATAACAAGGACTAATGGTGCTTGACCATTACATGGTTTGACCACTATACGGTTTGACCCTTGTCTAGACCGCCCGTTTCCCCCTTCGCTACCCAGTAAACACCATTAAACTAATTGTTTAACAAAAACAACACAAAGATAAAATTAACTAATTTTAACTCAGATTTCCTTCAAACAAAAGGAAATTCTTTAAAACGGTTAAAATTTGCATACTACTTAATTTTTACACCTGACATTCTAATTTAACATATTGATTTCTTCGGTTACTTAATTAATCTTAAGCGAAATTACATCATCTATGTCACTCGCCATTACATCATCTATGTCACTCGTCATTACATCATCTATGTCACTCGTCATTACATCATCTTTGTCACTCGTCATTACATCATCTATGTCACTCGTCCTTACATCATCAATGTCACTCGTTATTTCTTTATTTATTTCTTATATTATTCACCAAGTAGGTTTCTAAAGTGATTTATACCCACTTGCTTCCCTGTATCCTATGTTAAAGACTACGATTTCTTGATCTTTTGATTCATAAGCCCGAAGCATATGCTATATAATTGAGGGTCCTAAATTTGGTCCAAACCGAGGTTCTTATAGGGTTGGGGATCTTATGAAACCTTACATGGCACGTGCTCGGAACCACCGTCTTAACATCCCTTTCGAAGGCTGGCCCGCATGAAGATTTTTAACCCTTGCTTGAAAAGCATAGGGGTCTAGGCTACAGTCTCACATGCTAAGCACCATATTACTGCTAAATATTTAATGATGATACTGTGTCTTGTTACAGATATATAATTGGTTAGGAGTGGCACCGTACGATCAACATTTACTACTCGGGCGAGGCTTAGAGCTGCAAGGGCATGATCAGACTCTATCATCACTTAACGTTTTCCCCGACTCAGTTCTTTATTTAAAGGTAAGATTTTCTTTATTTTTCTTGCTTATTTTAGTGTAATTGATGTAATCATAACCTTTTTTAGCAAAAATGAAATATGAGCTAATGAGATTGGGGCCATTAAAGGGGTGGTAGTAATTTTAGGTGAATTTACAATATTATTATATATTATATATATATATATATATATATATATATATATAATATATAATGTGTGTGGTGTGAGTGTGTGTGTTATATATATTTATATATATATGTGTGTGTGTGTGTGTATGTGTGTACTGAGAGTCCCCCGAAAATTACTTTTACCCCTTCAATTGCCATTTTAATTTTTGCTAAATACATAGATCAAGTTTATTGAATAGGCCATGGCTTGAATAGATTATAATCTATTCCATCGTAGGCAAGGTTTGCCCTAAGCAAATAAATCATTTTTCTAAAGTTACAATTGGGGCGATTTTGGTTACAACTGGAACTACGAATGCCCTTAGGCTTGTTTGCGTATCTCTTATTCATTTTATGAGATAAATAATCTCTGTGTACTTTTATCTCCTTATTTAAGTCAAGTTAGGTTTATAGCTTTTCTTCTTTGAACTGCTTCAACCGGTATCCGGAAAAAAGGACACCGGAACAAAAATACAGGAAAAAAGTACACGGGAAAGAAATACACGGAAAAGAAGTACAGGGAAAAAAGTACAAAGGAAAAAACTGCAGGAAAAAAACTACACGACAAAAAACACACGGAAAAAAATACAATGGAAAAAAAAGTACACGGAAAAAACACACGGAAAAAAAGTACACGGAAAAAAGTACATGGAAAAAAGTACACGGAGAAAAACACGAAAAGAAAATTGTTTTTCTTCCGTGTACTTTTTTCCTGTATTTTTCTCCGTGTGCTTTTTTTCCTGTTTTTTTTCCTAGATTCACTTCAGCCTACCGCGCCCTTGAGATGAGTCAACTCTATGCACTTATACCTATAAAAATCAGATAAGTTAGGTTAAACTAGTGTTTAAGGTCTTCAAGACCTCAACCACATACGTGGATAGTACAATTCTTAAGACTTTTTTTCGCAAATAGCATGGAGTATCGAAGTGATAGAAGTATTACTACCTCTGTTTAACAAAAAGGTGCCTTTAAAATACCATAGATACTAAAAAAAACATCAGAGCAATAAATCCTTTTCTTCTTGGCGGTAAATATTAAATTTTAAATTGTTTAAAATACATGTATTGCTTTCTAATCTCGATTCTAGAGTAAAGTATTGTTTAATGTTAATTAAAAAAAAACTGTAAATAATGGAGTGGCGCAGGGCTCTCACTCGGGTCCCGTGTTATTTGCTATGTTTATGACTTTTCACTCTGTCTACGGAGGTGCGGAACCCTTTCAGTAATAAAATAATAAAACTAATAAAATATGAAAACTAATTATTATTTTCAAGAAATAAATTTCACGGTGAGTTACGAAAGTTTATTGCTTACAAAGAGATGGTGAGCTATCCGTGTGATTTTGGTGTCGGTTTCCACTACAGCAATGAAGCCGAGAGAAGGCGTGTGTTTTTTGTAACTAGAGCCGGCTATCGGTCCTAGGATCGTATTTTATTATAGGCATTATCTGACTGGTTCAGATGAAATGATGCTGTGTCTCACAGGCATTGTGGATCCATTAAAACAGTAATTACTCATTTTACTCTGATGCAACAAGTGGAGTAGCGGACAATTTTCAACACTTGTCTAAATCTGTTTTTTCGAACTTGGTATCATGTACATTTTGAGAACAACCATAGCGTTGCGTTATTTATTTATTTAAGTTTACAATTTATTTATTAATTTTTTTATTAATTTAAGCCTACATATCAAGTAAAACTATTGTTATTATAAATTTAATAAATGAGCACTAGTTAGTCTCCGTATCATGAAATTATGGAGACACACAAATCTTAATATATATATATATATATATATTATTATATAATATATATATTATATATATATATATATATATATATATATATATATATAAATTTTTAAAAATTGGGGCAAAAATGGTGTCCTTAAAAAAAATTATGTTAAAAGGAATATATCTGGTAATATATCGTTGAAAATCTTTTGATTGAGTTAAACAAGTAATGTTTATTGCAAATACCAAAAAATTCATCATGCTGGCCACAATTTTATATAATAATTAATTTTTACTAATTCTATTTGTATTTACAAAATAACGATAAATTGTAATGTACTTTAGATACTTGGCGTGCGAAGCGAGTACTTTTACTGTTTATTAATAATAATCGCAATCTTGCGAGCGAACCGAGCCCCTTTTTACTGTGTAAAGGGCTCGCTACGCTCACAACCTAGTGAGCGTATAGCAAGCCTTTATTTTCTATACATAATTCACAATGCATAAATGAGCCATTCTACTATGTATAATTATTACTATATGCAATCTAGCGTGGCGAAGCAATCCCCTTTTTATTATGTATAATTATAAACATACGCAATTTAGCAATTGAAGCGAGCCCTTTTTCATGCAGAATCATTAGTTCACACCATGTAGCGTACAAAGCGAGTCCCTTTTTTTAAATTTTTGTTTGCATTTATATTTTAGAATACCAGCGTGCGAATGTTTCCCTATATACTTTATCTAGCGAGCGAAGCGAGTCCGTTATTAAGTATTTTTATTTGATGTATTCTTCTGACGTGAGTTCTTGATGCAACGCATTACTAGGTATGAATCATAATCATCGTTTAACCCTTAGAAGGTTTAAAAGAAGATATATAGTCTTATCATCGGGGGATAAATATTGTAAATACTCCCCGCCTACTGCCCCCTTAAATAATGGGATAAAATCACTACATAATTGTTGCGATTTAGGGTCTAAAATTTTAATTAAATTCTTAAGCCGCTAATAGTTTTTTTAATATTGATGCCCTTGGCAAAATCTCTGTAGACGTCTATATGATAGGTATGAACTTATATCGTGTTCAATATAATTCTTAGACTCCGTCCTTGACTAAAACATCATTGATGTCATCTATTCAAATGATCCTCTTTGTTCAAGTGTTGGTATCCTTGTTGGTCAGGGTAAATGCGTCCGGCACGTACTCTCCATGGAGTGTTAGCGCTACATGTCGGGGTAAATGCGGCCGACACGTACTCTCCATGGAGTGTTAGCGCTTCATCGCCTTCATCGCCTTGCCTAATTTAATCTCCTACCAGTTTTTCCCTCTGACTAACATTGTTATATTTTTTAACCTAAAATGACGTAGCCGGATTCATTCACATTTCTTAACATCACTCTATCTAAAAAAAACTCCATGAATGAAGTCTCCTCGAGTACTTCAAAGTTTTCATGAATGAAATTTTTTCCAGTATATTCTATTTCTTACAACTTAACATGACTTTTTTCAACTTCCTACGATTATAAAATCATTTTTTCTTATTTTTTTCTCCTTATAAATCTTACCTTCATCTTGTGTTTTAAAAATGATGTAGTTATCTTTCTGGTAATCTAGGGAGTTAATCATTTAGACCTTTGTTCTGTACGTAAGTTCTTGTGTAGTTAAGTACTATAAGAAACCCTTGTAAATGAAACACACATGTAAACTGTAAATAAAAAAAAGTTAATGAAATACTTATGAAATCGGGTGAAGGCCGGAGTTCACTTATTACTGTTTTAAATATCAGGTTGGATTAATTTATTTTTTGTATAGTACTGACTCCAATCCAAGCCACTTGCATGTTGAAGTATATATCCTTACGAAGTCTAACGATTAATCATTTGAAGGATCTCGTACAATACCGCTTTTAGAATTCCCCAAGTATCGCTCTGTTACTATTTGTCCTATTCCCGTAATTGCTCTGTCACTATATGTCGTATTCCTCAAATTGCTCTGTCACTATTTGTCCTATTCCCGTAATTGCTCTGTCACTATATGTCGTATTCCTCAAATTGCTCTGTCATATTTGTCCTATTAATTGCTCTGTCACTGCTCTGTCACTATTGACTTATTGACCAAATTGCTCTGTCACTATTTGTCGTATTCCCCCAAGGATCTTAAATAAAGGGGATGGCGCATTAAGGAACATTTCTGACTCCATGGAAGTTGTATAAAATAGAGAAATAATTGCAAACTTACCTTCCCCATGGTTATAATGAAAAAAGGGCGCCAAACGCAGGTTATGTAGCAAAGTTGTCGAGATTGATTCTCAACTTTCTTCTGTGCTTCTCGTGATTGTTACATTTGTAGTGCTTGTAAAGTTATTTGTGCTTATTTAATTTTAAGTTTTGGACTATATTCAATGAGTGATAATTTAAGCGTGTATAACCTTCTCAAGCAATAAACAATGGGAAACCATTGAGAGGTAAGTTTTCCTCTAAAATTTAAGATTTACGCTGTTATAAAAATTGTAAGCATGCGCAGTTTGTATCAAGCATGTACAGTTGGTTGTTGACGTGTTTCGTGTTAAATTCTCTCAATTTTTTGGTTTTCGGTGAAATCACTTTTTTGTACAACAAATCGACTTAGTGCGTCATCCCTTTTATTCAAGATCCTTGTATTCCCCAAATTGCTCTGTCACTATTTGTCGTATTCCCCAAATTGCACTGTCATTATTTGTCGTATTCCCCAAATTGGTCTGTCACTACTTGTCTCTTTAAATCGCGAATAAGGCCCTTGTCACCAGTCTGTGCTGACAACTTTAAAATGTAATACAGCTGTCTATTATTAAATTCCATACAGAACAAATATATAATGATGTAACTCTAATGTCTTTCTTTTTAAAGCAATAAATAAAAAAAATGGGTACGGGGTACCTTAAAAATTTTCCTCATCACATCGGATTCGCTAAGCTTAGTAGGGTGGATACCCTACTTCGGACTCCCTCCACTCGTCCTTAGAATATACAAGTTCTTAAGTTTTTACTTCAAAACGTCTTTGGGCTCGCTTCGCTCGTCCTCAGATAGTAAAAACATTCGTTTTATTCCCAGTGGTCCATGCTGCTTAACTTTTATGATTCACCAAAAATCATAGATATACCTGTTGTATTGAAACGAAACTTAGAGTACTTATTTATAACGTTAAGGTACTTGTACTAAATTTCACTCAATTAGATTGTGTTCTGATTTTTACATTTTAAAAAAACGTACAAAAGTAATTTGATAAAAATTGAACTAATGCTAATAATGAGATGAAACTTGGCACATATGTGAGCCTTTTACATGACTACATGCGTGTCAAATGTCAATCTAATCGCATCGTTTTTCCGCGTTTTATGATTTTTAGAAATTTAAGTCATTATTCTTGTACCCAAGACTCAAAGTCGCAGTGCATAAGGTTTTTCACCTACCCTCACAATTAAGTCATTATCATTATTAAGTCATTATTAACAATTAAGTCATTATTGCGGATTAATGACGTCATAAAAATATTTTCTGAATAGCACAACGACAGCGATATACTCTTTTTCTGTACAAAGTTTCAACTCTCTGGCATGAATACACTAGGAGCTACGATTGTGACAGAAAACTTTGTGAAAACCTCTCAGGAGGGCCTAAAAATACCTGGAACGGATAACCTGGTTTCGGATTTTTTTTGCAGTTACAATACTTTTCCTGTATACTACAGTAGAAATAAAGAAAAATAAAAAGTAAACATTTCAATGCTGTAAATATTACATTGTTTTTAATAAAGTCCTTCTTTTTATAAAATATAGAATAAAAATTCACATTTCTCTGTATTCATACATCTTTGTAATTTTTTGAGGACTCTAGAATTTAAAGGGGACAAAAAATCTTTATTGTAAACTTTTCAAAGCAAATAATGATTTTAAAAAGTAAATAAAAAAGAATTTGAGAATTCCATATGATTTTTTTTAACAGGGTAAAAAAAATCAGAGAAGAGAAAAAAAGTTTTTATATAAATTGCCAAAAAATAATAAAAAGTAATAAAGGATGGAGAAATAGTGGGGCTGGAGGTGATCTCCTCTTTGCTCTCCTTTTTGATTTTTTTTCCTTTATATTGTTGTGAGCGTGCGATGAAACATTTATTAGCTGTAACAGAGCAAAGCTGGACGGTAGCTCCCCACAGACCTCGAGATGGAGACGTGCCTTAAATTCTATACTGCGAAATACAGTAGCATTCTTTCAAGAATCCAGTTTTTTATTCGCCTTTTAGTAGTTTTATATTTTTGAAAGAGAAATGAATTTTGATGGTTTTTTTGTTATTAGCGATTATTTAGCGAATTTCCTTTGGGAAAAATCGCTGATGGGATAAGTGTTATAGTGGAAGTCGAACCACGGACCACTATACAAATCCGTTCCTGATTCTAGACACTTTCTTGTAAACACACTATCTTTCGAACGGATTAATATTTTTTAATCAAACTTGGTACAAAAAATCTACCTTGTGGAGTACACGAACCCTATTGTAAATCAGGGTTTTGTGACGCCATTAACCTGGTTTACTGAGTCAGCAAACTTTTCAAAAAGTCGGCAAAATTCAGGGTAAATATTTTTCGCCGCAAAAAGTTCATTAATTATGTTTTTTTGGGACGCAAAGGGATTAATATAATATGTTTTTGGTTTTTTATGATAATCGAATGAAACCGGTCCCAAGTCGATACGATCACTCTAAGTGACCAAAAGTCGAAAACACCATAATAAATTACCGGAAATCATATTTCCGTGCTTAAAAATCCATTTCTTACTTGAGGATCCGATTTATGCTTTATAACTAGAGCAGTTACCAATTATCAAGCACTACTCGTAACTCATTTTGTCTGTATTTTTCAAAGGAAATGCGCTAAAACCTTTAAAGATAACTGACTAAGCTTAAAGATAAGTAACTAAGCTTTAAACTAGTGCAAATAATAGTGCGTAGTTCTAATTTTAAAGGCATAGTATTGTATAACCAACTGGTGAATTATGCGCATTTCCTTTGAAAAATGCAGACAAAATAAGTTACGAGCAGTGCTTGACAATTGAGTGCTCAGGTTCTAAAGCATGAACCGGAACCTTAATCAAGAAATGGGTTGTTAAGCACGGAAACACGCATCCAAAGGAAATTCGCCCGACATGCGGACCACCACGCCAGACAAATTATTTTAATTTGTCTGTTTTTTTATAAAAAATAAATCTTACTCATTTTTATCATCATTTATTAATATTATAATAATATGTTATTATTTTTGGTTCAACTTTACCAAGTTGGTTAAGTATACCATAAGCTGATGATATCCAAATATTTAATCGCTCTCTCGCTATGATGGTATCTAATAATCTAATAAGACTAAGGAGCTACCGTGCGATAACAATTAAAAGCAGAAAGACTTGCACCGCAGCACGAATACCTTACCTTACCTTCGTGAATACTAATTCTCTTGTGTTTTGAGGAGGGGAAACAGCGGATGGTTTTAAGATATGGTTTTTGAAATTTAAACTGGGGAAGTTAATTAAAAACAGGAACCCCAGTCGGATGTTTCTGCTGTAAGGGAGGCGGTCGTGGATCAGAGAGAGAAGTGAAACCTTAATGACTTAATTTATTAAGTCATTAATAAATAGTTAAATAAATAAGGAGCTACTAGTTTAAAGAGATCGTAGTAACATGGGCGTAGCCAGGGGGGCCGTCACACACCACACTTATATATATATATATATATATATATATATATATATATAATATATATATATATATATATATATATATATATATATAT
>JACMZG010000002.1:18456092-18569771 GCA_018340805.1 Microvelia longipes
TTTATTGAACAAAATAGCTTTGCTGATTTTACTCGTATAATAAAATCGAACGGACGTTATGAATCAATACAAGAAAAGAAGTGTTGTTAAGTAAAAAGTGGCCAAGAAATTAACCAGTCTGACCTCTGCGCAAATAGTCCGTGTCTAATCCGGACTAAAGACCAATTTTCAAGAAAATTCTACCCGGTCCGAAAATTTTCTCACCTAAACATTATTTAAATAACCACCCTATTTATTTATTTAAAACTGCCGCAATCTTAGCGGAGTCGAATTCGAGAGGGAAATTCTTGGACCAATTTGTGTTTCTTTGAAGGGAAATCAAGTTGTTTGGTGGAAATAAGGCGGACTGGGAAACTCGGATACCTTCCAGTCAAGGATGAAGAAAAGCGATGATGCCGGTGACAAATTACCTCCAGGGTTGTCTCTGTTAAGATTAGAGTCCGATAATAATGAATCGTTGACACAGTAACGTGTCCATTTTTCACATCTTAAAGAAACATACCCATTTTGCTCATTACAGCTTAAGGCTGACTATTAGCTGTAATAATTTTATACGCAGGAGTGCGTCGATCCCGTTCAGTAGTAAATCCTAATAAAATCGGTCCCTCTTATGCTTAGAATAATACTACATATAGATAGACTACCCCTGATTACACGGAAAACCGTTTATATCATAAAAGTATATTACTAGAGGGGGCATGTACTATCTTAATTCATTATTTATTGCTTCATTGGCTTAAAACATCATTTGGGGGGGGGGGGGGGCTCTTTGTAAGCTTATTACAACTCTCATCCCAGATGTGTTAAGGTTATAATAATTTGACCCAAGGTGATTGTGCGAGAAACACCTAGGATATGTAACAAGCAAAAAGCAATGCTACATCTGGCAACTGTTCCATCATTCGACATTCGTCATCATTGATGGCTCGACATAATGTCATATCCCACTCTGTTTCTAACTCTGTGTCTAACTCATCAGGGCGCCGACAGAGCCTGAACTCTTTCTGACCTTCAATTAATTCCGAATAATGTAATGTGAAGTATTTACCAGAGACGAGCGGTGCTTTCTTACCGCCATCATGCATGGCAAGCAAAACATATATGATTTGATAATCCTAAGTTTTGCAAACATGAATAATTTACACAATATAATTGTGCGAGAGACGCCTAGGAAATGTAACAAGCAAAGGCAATGCTACATCTGGGAACTGTTCCATCATTCGACATTCGTCATCAAATATGGCTCGACATAATGTCATGTCCCACTCTGTTTCGTTACGTCTAACTCATCAGGGCGCCGGCAGAGCCTGAAGTCACTCTGACCTTCAATTAAAATTCCAATGAATACGAAATGAAGTTATTAGCAGAGACGAGCGGTGCTCTCTTACTGTCATCATTCTTGGCTAGCAAAACATACATTTGATACTACCGACACAATATGTGTCAACTATTCATTTTTTGCAGAACTCGGTAGTGTAAAATGATATATGTTATAATATCTTAATCCTTGTGGTCTTATCGTTTATTTTGTTCTATCATATGATACGGTTATTTTGTACTGCTTATTTGATTTTGTTAGTAATGAAATGTGTTTGTGTCATAGAGGTATATTACTAGAGGGGTTGAATTTTGAAGTATCGAAAAAGTAACCCGACCACATTCGATTATCATTATCATCAAATAAACATAACAAAAAAACAGTAAATTATGTAGTAGAATGTTTAAAATACAAATCACAACACAATGTGCGGGAAGCCGAAAAAAATTGATTATTTATAACCTTAACTCCCTCTTGGAGGAGGTTTCAATGAGGTTACACAGAGCCCCTGAGAGCCCCACTAAAAATGTTTCAGGCCTCTCAATGTATTAAGATAGGCTATGCCCCCTCTAGTATATATCTCTATGGTTCGTGTAACTGTCTATATGTTTCAATATTCAACTGTTAGGGTATCATATCTCTTATAATAATATCTCCAATATCTTGTGTATGTTTTTAAGATAGATTAGTTTTGCTCTATTTTGGCGAATTTTCATTAGAAAATGACCCTAATGTTTTTCTAATGTAGAAAGCTTTGTTCCATTTTTGCGAATTTTCGTTAGAAAAATACGTTATTGATTTTCTTAGATAGATAAGATTTGTTTCATATTAGTTAATTGTCATTAGAAAATGACATTTTTTGCATAAAGCTTTTATGTCATATCCATGAATTACGTTACAAGAATTTATCATTTTTGAGATAATATATTAGATTGACGTTGTTTAAATTTTCGTTGGCATAGAACGCGAGGTATTATTTTGCGTGTCCGGCCTAATTTTAAGGTCCGGAGAGCAGCGTAAATTTTTCATTGTTTTTTTCCTAAATCAATAAATAAAAATGTAATATCACTGATGAGGTTGGGGTCCCGTCAAGGTTCCTACACAGAGGAGCGACGGAAGAAGAAAAGGAATTTTCAAAACAATGGCGGCAAAGGATGAAGGTGAGAGGATGTTATGAATGAAGGATGTTGAGAAACAAAAGAAAAAAAAATAATGGAAGGAAAAAAAGAAGACCTTACTGATCCAGCGGTGTTACACTTTTCCTGGCTTTTCACGCCGCCGCACTAACCTTGTGTAAACAGGGTTTGAACGCGTTCTCTTTAGGAAAATTCCTTCTTTGCAAAAAGCTTATTGAAATAATTTTCCGAGGGGACTATAGTTCGGGTGGGGAAACCTCTCTAGTAGCAAAAAACAGCAGCAAAAACTCTTGTGTCTTTCTTCATTCCCTTCTGTAAGAAACGAGGCAAAAACAGTGTAGATAAATTAAAGCCTTGGTTAGGGAAAAGGCAACTAAAGCATAACCTTGCTCTCGCACCGGTAGCAGAAAGAAAAACAAACCTTTTTTTCTTCATCGTTGCTCGGTCCACGTGGCAACATTCATTTCCCCGACTTTTCCTAGTCTTTTCCCACTCAGCTATTTCAATGGAAATATTTGGCAACGTTGACCGATTCCGAAATACAATTCTGTATTGTTAAATTAACCGTCTTTAAATTACGTCAAAGATGAAAATTTGAAATGAATTTTTGAGCCAAAGACAATTATTCTTCCTTACCAACGTGATTGTTTTAAAATGTTAAATACATTTTTGATTTTATTACAACTTAAGATTTTTACTCATTAATGTGTGTGATGAAACACCTAGAGAATCATCTCCATAATGAAAACTTTTGTTAATTTAAAGGATATGCGAAACTAAATCAACGGAATATTAAGGAACTAAATCTGACATTGACCAATAGAAACACAGGATTGGACCTTATGCAGCATAGTGCTTTTTCTTTATCCCTTTAATCACATTCTTCTTCTTTTTTAAAAAACAAATAAAAATAAAATTACAATTCTATGAAAATAAAAGTTTTCATACTTATTACAATTTATGAATTTCTACTTTAAATAATAAGATGCATTTCTTTAAAAATATTTTGATCGATGTTATGTGTTTGAGGAAACTATGAAAATTTGAATGATGTCTAAATCAAGATTCTTGATAATTGGCAATAATATTATTAAACATCAACCGTGTAGGTAAATTAACAGCTGTATTAATTTACTTTTGGCTATTTTTGTTTATTAAAGCATAATAGAAAAATCGGTGCTCTCATTTTAGCATATCTGTGTTGTACATTTTGGGACATCTATGCTGTCTAATGTAAGATATCATTGCTCTCTAAAGTGGCATATCTATATGCTCTCTAATGTAAGATAATATTGCTCTCTAAAGTGGTGAATCTATGTGCTCTCAAATGAAGATATTATTGCTCTCTAAAGTGGCATAGCTATACTACCCGGATCTATGCTCTCTAATGTAAGGTATTATGCTCTCTTAAGTGGCATATCTATATGCTCTGTAAGCTAAGATATCATTGCTCTAAATTAGCATATCTATATGCTCTGTAATGTAAGATATTATTGCTCTCTAAAGTGGCATATCTATATGCTCTGTAATGTAAGATATCATTGCTCTTTAAAATAGCATATCTATGCTACCCGGATGATGTCAGTAGAAAACGTGTTGAAGATTTATGTTCCTCGTATCTTTATTCTTTATACATATAGAATATTTAGTGTTCACATACTAAGCCGGCATAGCATCCCCCCTATAAGTTTTTAAGCATCTTAAGACCCGATTCAAGGGGGGGCGCCTCGGGCCCTTTCTCCCAACTGACTGTGTACATCATTTATCATCATTTTTTCCAAGGGGAGTTCTTCATGACGTGAGTCGATCTCTTTTAAGAAAGGGTAGTTTTTTCGAAACGTTATCTTGTACTGACCAGAAAAAGAATTTTTCTTTATACGTCGGAAAAGAGACGGGTTACTGGAGAAATAACACCTTGTAAAATGTGTTAAAAATAAACAACTCTGTTTGAACATGTTTTTGTTTGCCAACATGAAGACTTGAGTTTTTATCGTAATTAATCTTATTTAGAGAAATCCTGACTCTGATCAAAATGTTTACAATAGTTGCTTATTGTAAGCATTATTGATCAGAGTCAGGATTTCTTTAAATAATGCTTATCGACTCACGTATTATGTCTCTGGCCAAAAATGCTTACAATGAGCGACTCAATAATGCTTATCGATTTACGAACGGAAAATCCTGGCTCTGGCTAACACACAAACACACATGTCTCATATACAGACAGACAACTTTGTAAAAACTACTCAGGAGGTCTTAAAATCCTGGTTTTGAGTTTTATTTAAAAGCAAATACTTTTCCTAAATACTTAATATATAATTGAGGAAAAATAAATATGAATGCCACTAATTATGTTTGTACTAATTACAAACATAGTTCTTCATCGATATTCTTAAGTTTTTCTGCATCTTATCATGTTAGTCCTTCAAACAATTTTCTTTGCAATAATGTATTTCTCGTTCAGGTTGACGAGCCCGGTGATGAATCTCCAGCTGAGGAAAGTGGAAGGAAGAAACCCAAATTGGAGCCTGAGCATGGATTTAAAGGTAATTTTGCAAGTTTTTCCTATAACATAAAATAATACATACCATGTTAACTTAAAATCTCGTAAACATATCACGTATCATCTCATACACATCTAACATAAACAACAATCGTAAAATATGTTAAATATCTTATTTAACATCTTGTACACATGTAACGTAAAGAATCATCGTAAACATCTTACGTAACATCTCGTACACATCTATAACATAAACAACAATCGTAAAATATGTTAAATATCTTATTTAACATCTTGTACACATGTAACGTAAAGTATCATCGTAAACATCTTACGTAACATCTCGTACACATTTAACGTAAACAATCAACGTAAAATCTCATGAACATCTTACGCGACATTTCGTGCACATCTAACGTAAACAACCATCGTAAACATTTGAAGCAACATCTCGTACACATTTAGCATAAACAATGCTCGTAAAATCTCTTAAACATCTGTCAGAACACATCTAACGTAAAAACGATCGTAAAATCTCATAAACATCTTGCGTAAAATCTCCTACACATTTAACGTAATCAATCATCGTAAAATCTCATAACATCTAGTGTAATACTATCGTAACTTTACTTAAAAATCTATTTAAGAATTAAGATTTAATTGACTGTGAGTTTAATGAGAAAGGAATAATAATGAAGACAGCAGTCCTAGTTTTTGTTAGTTTAATTTATACATCAGAGCTTTCGCACAGCGATGCTTGGCATCCTCAGTGAATCTAATAACAAGTAAACAAAACCATAAACCAATTACAAAAGAACAGAAATAAAAATATACATACCAAACAAGGCAAAAAACATTTCAAAACAAATGCAAGTAATATTAAAATAATCATAGCCCAAACTTACAATAAGTAATATAGTTACACCACCACATATGTAAAACAACAGTTAATAGCATCAAAACCAAAAGTTAGTATTAAAAAAGTAAGTAAATCATAAAAACATTACACCAATTAAGAAAAGAAATATTATTATTAAAAACAAAAAACAGCTGATTTAAAAGGGATAGGATTCAACAAGTGGGTATAAGAAGTGGAGGGGAGAAAGGCGGTAATTATTTCAAATTTAAAATATTGGCATAGATACTATTTAGATTTTTAACGTCCTGTTTTTTATTCATTGTATTATTATCGGTTTTTATATATAGCATTTCTAGAATTTTCCGTTTGTTTGTGTGTTTTTCTGAATGGAGGATCGAAACGTTTTCATTATCTACTCTATGTTTTCTATTAGTCATATGTGCTGCTATTGCTGAATTCTTTTGATTGTTATCTACATTACGGTTGTGTTGTTTTAATCTGTTAATGAAGGTTTGTGATGTTTCCCCGGTATATGTTTTGTTGCAGTCTCGACATGGGATTCTATAAATAATATTTGAACGGCTATTAAATGGTATGGGATCTTTAGTTTTTGAAAAGAAACGGGATTTGAAGTTGGAAGCATTTTTTGGGCTATTTTAACGTTAAAAGGTTTAAATAAATCTATGATCTGTCTAGTTGCATTACCAAAATAAGGAATTGAAGCATATTTCTTGAAATTATTATTAGAATTGGATATTGATGTGTTTGATTTAGATTTTTGAGCTGGACTGGTAGGGTAAATTGAGTTTAGAGTCATGGACCTATTATTATTTATATTAAAAGTAGGTGAAGACCTAATCGGTTGTTGAGGATAGAATAGGGTTAGGAGAGGATGTAATATTAAGTGAAAAAGAAACATTAGGAGTAGTAGAAGGCAATGTGTTAGAAACAGGTGCATTATTATTATTGTTATTTAGCTGTTTTTCTTTAAAATCTTTTAAAAGTTTGTTTATTAAATAAATAGGGTAGTTATTTTCAGTTAAAATAGTTTTAATATTTTTAATTAACTCTTCATGAAAATGTTGGTCACTTAATGACAGGGTTCTAAAAATAAGATTTTTAGCACAATTTACTTTATAGGTATAAGGTTGGTGGGAAAAATAGTTAAGCAGACGGCCTGAATAGGTTGGTTTAGTATAATGCTTTATATTCAGTGTTCCAACAGGAGATTTGGAGATAAGAACATCAAGAAACGGGATACAGTTATTAGCTTCAAATTCGATGGTAAATTTTAGGTTTTTGTGAAAATTGTTAAACTCAGCTAATAGATTATCCACGGAATCTTTTTTAATTATGAAAATACTATCATCCATATACTTTTTAACTAATTTAATTTTGGTTTGAAACAGAGGGATTATTTTATCAAATATAAAGTCTAATACAAGATCTGCAATAATGGGTGATAACGGGTCACCCATTGGTAAACCTGATCTTTGGTAGTATAAAATATTATTAACACTAAAATAGGAATTGTCAAGACATAAATTTACTAATGATTCAAAAGTAGCTTTAGTCATAGAAACAGTAGGTTCTATTTTTTCCCATAATGGTAAAATTAAAGATTTAGCCAAGTCTATAGGTATTGAAGTAAATAAGGACTCAACATCTAATGAGATAAGGACATCATCTTGATCAAGAACTAAATTAGGATCTTTAAGCAAATTAACTAATTCAAAAGAATTTTTAAGATTATATTTTTCATGGTCCCTATATGGAGACAACATGTCTGCTAAAAATTTTGAAGAGTTGTATACAGGTGAGTTTATGCAAGAGACTATTGGTCGGAGTTTGATAGGGTTTTTATGAATTTTAACTAAACAATAAAATTTGGGCGGAACCGCAGTATAAGTAGTAAGTTTTCTCTTTGTTTTCCAATCAATGGATTTTTCTTTATGCATCTTTTTGACAACAGCATTATTTTTTCTTTGCAAGGAAAGAGTTGGGTTAGTTTGAACAGTAGGATTTTTCTTGGTACCCGGTATACGTTCATACACATCCGTTTGAGAAACCATTAAATCTACACTTTTGTTGTACTCAGATTTGTCCATAATAACAGTTACACTGCCTTTATCTGCGTTTAATACTAATAAATCTGGATGATCCTTGAGAAATTTATTAGTACATTTAGATGCTTTTTTAAGAAAAACATCATGAGGATTTTCTTTATTAAGTTTTTTCCGATTAATTGTGTTAGTTAAAATATTTGTAAATTTTCCGCGGAGGGTGTTACGTTTATCAGCCGAGTTTGTGGAATTTAAAATAATTTGTTCGGTGTCTTTAATAATATCGAAAATATCTTTGTTGTTAATATTTGGTTGGAAACAAAATATATATTTTTATTTCTGTTCTTTTGTAATTGGTTTATGGTTTTGTTTACTTGTTATTAGATTCACTGAGGATGCCAAGCATCGCTTGTGCGAAAGCTCTGATGTTATAAATTAAACTAACAAAAACTAGGACTGCTGTCTTCATTATTATTCCTTTCTCATTAAAAATCTATGGTCACATTTAACGTAACTCTATGGTAGCACCTCTTAATTTTTTTTAATACCTTGCGTAAGATCTAGCAAACATTCTTCTTCTAAGGTAAACATCTTGCTTTCAACGCCGCAGGACGTGAATTACTTGATATTTAAAGTCCGAAGACATATGGAATATGAATCAGATGTATTCCTTATGAGGAGAGGCTTAGCGAATCGTTATGGTGAGGAAAAGTCTTGAGCTACCTGGTACCCAATATTTTCTTATTCGACTTGTTTGATTTGACCTTTTTTCTTTAGAATTGAAATTTGGATTACTAGTTTTTCATATTTTCCCCGGCTACAAGGAATATCAATTTTTAAGTAAGTCCATCACCGAATGATGGAAATAATAGATTAGGAAACGTGTCTGAGCCCTATTGTCCCTGGATTATCTTTAACACCATGATGTTGCTTGAGGGAAATTTCTGTCGAGTCTTTTCAAGATTGGAAAAACTTGAATAAGATGTTTGTTTAGATAATCTTTATAATTTGTCGAGTAGTTGGCAACTATCGATTAACATGGTTAATCGATGTAATGGTTTGTCTATAAAATGGTTTAATTCGAATCCAGCCCTGTCTTTCTTGAATCAGTGTTGAAAACATGGTTTTAAATACATCATGTCGTATCTTGAATCCTAATGTGAACTAGATAAATAAGCTAACCAATAGAAATAAGTTTTATATCCTCCTAATATATGAAGCCTTTCTGTTACGTGTTCGATTTAATTTAGTTATTTACATACTTGAGGTTACTTTATTACAAAGTTTCTCAATTGTCAAATTTACAATGAAATGAAAAAAAAAACAAGAAAAACAAATTGTTTTTAAATTATTACATAGACTGCATAAACAAAGACAGCATAACTTGAATAACAACTTGATAAAAAAAAACAAAAAAAAAGCATAACATTACATGAGAAACACTGAACATTTAAGGTGGGAATACTAAGTTATCAGCCAAAAATTCGTCATTATTGTAGGCTTTCTCAAGCAACAATGTTTTAATGCTTTTTTTGAAATTTTTGGGTGGAATTTCAACTATTGAAGCGGGTAATTTATTAAAGCACCTTATTCCATTAAAATTTGGGGACTGATGTGATTTGTTGAGCTTACAAGTGGGATTATTGGTGTTAGCAATATATCTAGTGCCATAATTAAAGAGAAAATTAATAAAAGAGCTCGCCCATCCTCATCACTTCTGATTCGCTCATTTCGCTGATTCATTCGCTGATTCGCTCAAAGAGTACGCCCATCCTCATCACTTCTGATTCGCTCATTTCGCTGATTCGCTCAAAGAGTACGCCCATCCTCATCACTTCTGATTCGCTGATTCGCTCAAAGAGTACGCCCATCCTCACTTCTGACTGATTCAGTTTGCTGATTCGCTCAAGAGTACGCCCATCCTCATCACTTCTGATTCGCTGATTCAGTTTGCTGATTCGCTCAAAGAGTACGCCCATCCTCCCCGATTTTTTTGTTATAAGGAATTATCTTTAAATAAAGTCGCCCATGAAGTGGCTTCAATAGCAGGCCGTAAGTCCGGGAGTGTAATACAAATCCATTTCCAAAGTCCTAGTCCAGGAACCGGACCTGAAACAATGTGACTCATTTTGTACAACTTCAAACCAATGTAGGTATATTTTTAAAGAAGAACATAGTCTGCCTATCCAGAGTGGAGCCATTCATATGGTTGGGCATGCTCAAAATTTTAGAAAATTGCGCAAACTTCAGTTGTTCATCTAGCCCAACCAGACTCTATCCAAACTCACTGCTCTGGCTAGTGCCCGCGACTACTTCAGTGTGCCTAGTTCATCTAGACCAGCTAGACTCTGGCTAGGCTCACCGCTTTGGCTAGCGCCGACTACTAGTTCACTGTGTGCTTGTTTCATCTCTAGCTCCACTGATCACATTAGTCTCACTTGGCCTCGTCCTTCCATTCTCACCAATCTCATCAGTTCCTCTAGCATCACCAGACTCTAGCGTCTGGCGATTTGTTTTTTTATATTTTTATTTGATTAATCCTATTAATAAAAAAGATTTTCAATATGTATGTAACGGTTCAAGTTGTTATTATTAGTTTACACTTTGATGTAACAATTTAGTGCGTTGTTTTTAAAATTTCCAACTCGGACAGTTTGGTGTAACAGCGGAAACCTTGCTGAGGAAGGACTATACTCCGTAGTAGCATCCGATTTAAATGTTTTGACGAGATGTCCTTTGCTTTAAGTGCGGTAATCATATTTTAAAATGAGGATTTAATGTTTCTGTTGTGGGAGTACCGAGAGTACCGGAAACCCAGATTAGTACTCCCGGGGTACAGGCGTACTCTACCAGGGGTACAACTTACGCATTATCTTTACATTCCTTTCTACTCACTGGTTTGTCAAATTAGCCTCTGTAATTGAGGTTCTGTTCCTCAAAGCTTCGTAATACTTGAAATTACTTAAAACTGGTACGAGAATGCTCACTTACTAGAAGCACAAGAGACCAGAGGCAGTATTAAGTCCAGATTGTCAAAATCCTATTCGCCTGTACTTCATAAAAACTCAACCAAAGATAATTAAATCTAAAACATACCCCAAAGGTTGTAGAAGTCTAAAGTAATATATTTTCAAGAGTTATACTTTTTGGATTCGATTAAAGACATAAGTGTCTAAATTAATACATTTCTTACATATATACTTTAAAGACTCAACCGTAGGTACTAGAGAATCATCCTTTTTTGGTTCAACCAAAGGTATTGCAGTCTAAAACAATATAATTCTAAGAATTATGCTTTTGGACTCGACCAAAATATTGCAGTCTAAACAACATAAGTCTAAGAATTATGCTTTTGGACTCGACCAAAGATATTGCAGTCTAAAACAATATAAGTCTAAGAATTATACTTTTGGACTTGACCAAAGATATTGCAGTCTAAAACAATTTAAGTCTAAGAATTATACTTTTGCACTCGACCAAAGATATTGCAGTCTAAAACAATATAATTCTAAGAATTATACTTTTGGACTTGACCAAAGATATTGCAGTCTAAAACAATATAATTCTAAGAATTATACTTTTGGACTTGACCAAAGATATTGCAGTCTAAAACTCCACTCTATATAAGGGCTCCGGTCTGGATAGGCAGACTATGCTTTTCCTTCATAAATTAAGTAATATTTTCTAAAACATTTGGTTTGAAGTAGTACAAAATGAGTCACGTTTTTTTTGGCCTGGTTCTTGGAATATAAGTATAATTATGTATAATGTATAAGTCTGTATAATATATAAGTATAATGATAAGTCTGTATATATATAAGTATAATGTATAATGTAAAGCAATTTATATTAATTCTGAATTTAGGAATGTGAAAAATGTAATAATAAAATAATTTTTCCCTTGCGAGTTTAATCATTGACTTATTGATAATTTGACTTAATGCATGGCCCCTGGTCTGTTTCGCTCCGTTCAGTTTATTTCGCTTATAATGCGTTTGTCGCGAGAAAAGAAACAGGGAAATGTAAAACTGTGTTAGTGGAGGAGGAGCTACGTCATCTAGGAAATGGCAGAGGTTGGAGAGCGCAGGCTTTCAGTAACGCCTACACTCCATAGAGCCATAGGAAAACCTAGCCGAAAGAAAAACACCAAAATCGATACTCAAGCCTGACCTAATTTTCTTTCCTCCACCACCTCGACAAACAACAATTAAATTACCAGCAAATATTTAACACAGAGAATCTTACTCTGAGCAATAAACTAAAGGTAACATTGAGCTGAAATATTCGCTATTCTTGTCTCGGTATTCGTTTGTATTTAAGAGAGCTGCCACTGAGAGAGAAAAATTCCTCCACACGAAGTGCAAAGTGTTTATTTTAAATTTTTCTTAGGTTTTATTTTTATCAAATTTTTAGAGAGAAAGTTAAGCTATAAGATTAAGGTCATGTAGGGGGAGGTTTTAAAAGGAAATTACTTTCATTTATTATATATATATTATTATATATAATATATATATAATATATATATATATATATATATATATATATATATATATATATATATATAATATATATATAAAGTCTTACTAAACTAACATTTTGTGATCAGGAACCTCTGAAACGTATTTTCGTCACACTCCTAGGTGTACAAACCCAAAATATTTAAAGAATTTTAAATTGTAGTTTAACGTATTTATTAAAATTATATTAAAATTAGTCCTCGTCAACTAAATGTAGATTCTTGTATTCCGCCACCCTTTTGCCATCTAAGACCGGGTTTATTAAATACTCAGAACATATTTAAGTTATTATATTTGTTCTTTACGATCTTTCTTCATTAATAGATATTTATGACAAATATTTAAAATAATGTTTTGTTGTCAGGTTGGCAGCATTACTTAAGTGCACCAGTCAACCGGCTTTCGTGTTATCAGTGGAATTACATTGTGTTTACGATCCTTGTGCTCCTTCTATGTATAGTATTATTCTAAGATTACATATGTTATGTCTTATATATGGCTACATTTTTTGCAAACACAATACTTTTTCTATATACCTACGGTATAAATGGGGAAAAGTAATAAATTGAATAAAATAACAATTATTTTACCCTGTAATAAGCTTTGTCGAACAGGAAAGCTAACAATATTTTTGAACAATATGTCAGAGATATGTAGGAATTCTAATAAAAATTTGCAGTGGATCAATGCTAACCCAGTGTCAAAATGCGACATTGTCTGAAAACAGTTGCTCAGATCTCACGATAGATCTTACGAAAATCTCGATCCCTAAGTTTTTCAAAACACCATCGTACAGAACCAGTTAATCGTTCCACATTGATGAGATGGCCATGACTAATCATTTCGGTGCCTTTTTTTCTCTCCCATTGTTCTTTTTTCCCCGAGAAAAACATCCCGGAATTCATCCGATCTTCGGCTTTTATCCTGATCTCTGGATTGTTTCGGACGAAGCTCGTCTGTGAAATGGTACTAGTTAGTGTTTTCCGATGAAAACTTATGTCCAAGCGTCGGACGGTGTTGGCGGTTGTGTCGGAAACTGGACTTGTCTTAGTTGAGGGTTTTAGTGGATCCGATTTGTTTTAGTGGTCGTGTAGTGAACTTGTTAAGCCTCGTTGCTTTTTGATCTTTTTTTATTTCTTTTTAATTTAACATTTGTAAATCAGGACTCCTGGTTTTTTTTCTTTTTTTGTCAGGTTCATTGAGCAATGAGTTGTAATTTATTTATATTATATAGTCAGTGTGAACAAAACGTTTGTACTGGAGTTTAAGTCCTTGCAAGTTCAAGGTTACTTAATTCTTCATAACTCATTTACTGACGTGATCTTAACATAACAGTGCAACAAGTATACAAATATTACGCTCTCCCACATGATTGTAATAAGAGATATGTGGCACCCACATCATTGTAATAAGAGATATGTGGCACCCACATTTTTACAATCTTCTCATTTTGCATATAAAGTTGCAAAATGGGGCCGTCAGTCCTTGGCCGATTTGCGGCCTCCGGCTTACTAAGAAAGACTGAAAGAAAGACTCATTATATGTTAAAACGATGCTAGTTTAATTCATGTTTGTGTTTGTTGATGTTGAGTTGTTTTTGTTTGGTGATAAATTTAAAGCTGTTAATGCTACAAATTGTTGACATGCTAAAACACAAAACTCGATGTGTGAATAATGAAGGTTTTTATTCTTCAAAACAGTAATATCCTAAGGAAGTGGTAATACAGAAAGATATTTCGGATGTGGTTTGAGAGAGGTGTGTTTTACAGAAATATCCCCGTCCACAAAACTTTTCTACAAATGCTTCAAGGAGGAGTAAAATTATCTGAATGCAAGGAAGTGGGTTAATATACTAACTCAGAAATCAATTTGTCCTGAGCTGCGGTCGTTTCGATTTGAACAGAAGGTGGTTTTTCTTTAACAAACAATTGACATAGAGATGTTTGACAACTCCGTGGCTTGGCGGTTAGACAGGTACTTATCCTAAGTATACCTTCTTGCTACGTGATCATCCTAAACCCTATTGTCCGTTCGATTCAATGAATCAAGTTCACTTCTCAAAATACACTTGTGATAAAACTTAACTCACTTGAACTTTAGATCTTTGTTCACTGTTAATATCTATGTTCACTCTAGATTTTTGTTTACTCTTTAGATCTTTGTTCACTCATTTAATTTTTTAATTCTCTTTTAGATCTTTGTTTTCTCTTTAGATCTTTGTTCACTCATTTAATCTTTGATCACTCTACATTTTTGTTTACTCTTTAGATCTTTGTTCACTGTTAATATCTATGTTCACTCTAGATTTTTGTTTACTCTTTAGATCTTTGTTCACTCATTTAATCTTTAATCTCTTTAGATCTTTGTTTTCTCTTTAGATCTTTGTTCACTCATTTAATCTTTGATCACTCTAGATTTTTGTTTACTCTTTAGATCTTTGTTGACTGTTAATATCTATGCTCACTCTAGATTTTTGTTTACTCTTTAGATCTTTGTTCACTCATTTAATCTTTAATCTCTTTAGATCTTTGTTTTCTCTTTAGATCTTTGTTCACTCATTTAATCTTTGATCACTCTAGATCTTTATTCACTCTTTAGATCTTTATTCACTCTTTAGATCATGTATACTCATTACATTTTGGTTACTCTAGATCTAGACCTTTTTTCACTTTTTACACTATTATTTAGTCATTAGTTCTTTCTTCACTCTTTAGTTCTTAGTTTACCCTTTGTTCGCTCTTTAGATCATGTATACTCTTTAAATTTTGGTTACTCTAGATCTTTGTTCAATCTTTAGATTTTTCTTTCCTCTTTAGATCTTTGTTTGCTCTTTAGATCTTTGTTTGCTTTTTAGATCTTTGTTCAATCTTCGGATCTTTGTTTGCTCTTTAGATCTTTGTTCAATCTTCGGATCTTTGTTTGCTCTTTAGATTATGGTTACTCTTAATCTTAGTTGGCTTTTTAGACCTTTGTTCGTTCTTTAGATCTTTCTTCGCTCTTTATTTCTTTGTTCGCTTATTAA
Source organism: Microvelia longipes (assembly GCA_018340805.1). NCBI lineage: Eukaryota > Metazoa > Arthropoda > Insecta > Hemiptera > Veliidae > Microvelia > Microvelia longipes. The sequence continues at coordinate 18,471,511 of JACMZG010000002.1, forward strand.
ATCTTTGTTACCTAAATACGTTAAGTAAAAAAATGTTACTTAAATACGTTTCAGGAATTCTTAAGTCATTTCGAGTGGTTTTTACCTTGTTGTCGTCTGTTTTGTGTATGTTATCAGGTGTGCCACTAAATATAAGCCTAGTTATACTTTTGAGGTAAATGACTTTACCGTCATTAATGACTTGGAAATGCAACGATGCTGATACTGTATTTGATTTTTGGAGGCTCCAGTTCTTAGTTTCCAAGTCTGATACTGTTTTTCAACTCGCATCTTCTCTATTTAGATCCAAAGTTGATGAGTAATCACTGGACGAACAAGACAAAAATCACGCATTACTCCATAAAGGAAGACCTTTGAAATGACTGTGAATTTGTCTAGCTGTCCGACCCAGGTTGTGATTCTCTCTTTCCACATTTGTCCACTTGCAACCGCAGGGAGAATCAGAAGAAAAAGTTTTTCTTTCGACCGATGCCTCACTCCATATCCTTAGACCATTTGTTATTCCCTGTTCCCTCTTTACCAAGGTTTCATTGAAATTCGCTGTATATATGTCGCTTCTTCGTATGAATTTACTTATTTAATATTAATTAGTAGCTTCAGTCAAATTTATTAAGTTTTTATTACAAAACATTTTTTATAGTAAAAATTATGTAAATTTTGTAAGTATACAATTGATTAGCAAGACATATTTTCGGTGATGGGTTTTGGGATAAGACATCGGGAGTAATGTCCCTAGATTTCTTTAAGTTGGACTAAAGACAGAAGGACACGAGGGAACAGAAGAAAAAGACGAATTTTTGCTGAATACACTTCCTGTCTACACCCCCTACCACTAACACATTGTCTGTATCATTGCTTAGTATATCTGTTAAGATGGGAAAACACATAAATCTAATGCTTTATATGGAATATATAGGGAAGAGCCAATATGTCATGTCATTTCTTATTTTTAAGTATATTTACAGACGTTTTTACTTTTCCTCATTTATACCGTAGGTATATTGGAAAAGTATTGTATTTGCTCAATAATCCGAAACCGGGATGTAACCTAAATTATCCCTTCCAGGTGTTTTCAAGGCCTCCTGAGGGGTGTTCTCAAAGTTGTCTGTCTGTACATGTGTGTGTCTGTTATTATCGTATCTCTCAGTTTATTTATGCTAGAAAGTTGAAACTTTGTAAAAAAATCAGTCTATAGGTTAAGTTGTGCTATCCGGAAAATAATTTTTTTATGACGTCAGGATATAACCCGTTTTATGTACTCATTAAACGCTAAAAAATGTTTTAACCAATTTGATATTTGGCGCGCATGTAGCCACGTATAAAACTAACATATGAGTCAAGTTTCTTCTTATTATCAGCATTAGTTCAATCGTTATCAAATGACTTGTGTACGTTTTTAAAAATTTGTCGAAAATCGAGAAATTATCCCTTTGAGTTGAAATTTAATTCAAGTGTATACCTATACGTATTAAATAAGGACTATTTGATGAAATAAGTTTTGTTTCAATACGGCAAGGGTATGAATAATTTTTGTTAGATCTTTAAATTTAAGCAGCATCGAACGTGGTCAGTGTCTGGATGGGTGACCGCTGGGAATGAAACGGATCTATTACTATCTGAGAACGAGCGATGCGAGTTCGAAGACGTGATGCTGTACGAATTTGGCGAATTGGATATTCTGAGGAGGAGAGAAAGCGAGTCCGAAGTAGGGAGGATGAGCTTAGCAAATCCTAACGTATTTGGTAGGAATGTCTGTACAGATACGCTGGGTACGGGGTAATGTACCCCTTAACCGATTTTTTGTTTGTTTGTACAAGTTGTACCTATTTTAAGTCTTTTATGAATAAATCTGGGATTTTTGCTCGTTTATTTGTTGGATCGTAAGAGTGAGAGTCGAGAACCGTCTGTCCAAACCAAAGATGTGATGAATGGGATGACCCTCGAAGTTGATTTGTCATTAAGGACCTAATTAAGGTATTAAAAACAGAGAACAATCATAAACATAAGTAAAAAACTAGGCTTTCAATAATTACATTAACTGCGCAGGTCTTAAAATTTAGAGGAAAATTTACCTTTCGACAAATGGTTTCCTTTTTTAGGTTATAGACAATAGTAAAAACCCACATTATTTTGCTACTTTACTTTTTTGGGGAACCAGCGCTAGTAGTCTGTCAACCAGCGCTAGTAGTCTGTCAACCAGCGCTAGTAGTCTGTCAACCAGCGCTAGTAGTCTGTCTAACAACGCTAGTAGTCTGTCAAACAGCGGTGGTAATCTGTCAACCAGCGCTTGTAGTCTGTCAAAGGTAAAAGAAGTGGGAAGTTGGCAAACTTGCCGTTTGAAGTTTTATTATGTGTGGTTTCCAGTGTGTTTTTGCTAGAAGTTGAAAACTTGATACAATATCAATCCGAATATCTGTAGGTGGATTTGGAGTTGATCAAAGGGTCAAAATAATTGAAACAGGCTTGACTGTTGTCAATATTAACGACTACTACTTATCATTTCATTTTGAAAATTGCTTAGTGATGTTTTTAATAAGTTGGAAATTGTTTACTCTGAATTTGTTTAATTAATAATTCATTTTATCTTTTATTCTCTGCTCAACGGTAAATTTATTTTATTATTATGTTTAACTTCATTTCTGTTCTTATTTGTATACTTTGTATTTTTATTTATTTATTTTTTCTTTCTAAGTAGGATTTTTAAAGTTTTTTTTGTCTTATTTGTTTGATAGGCACTGAAGATGACCTCTTGTTAGGTCGAAAGCGCTCTGCTTTATTGTAAATAAATATCATAAACTGTGGAGAGACTTTCTATTCTTTCGTTCTATTACGATGGACTCCATTTATGCTCATTTTAAAACATTTGTTTGCTCTGTTTTAGGAACTGGTCTGTTAAAAAGATGATGCGCCTCATTTGACGCCGTTTCTTCACGTCATCCAATACTTAATTCATTTTAATACTTGCTGCAGGAGTACAGCGTTCCTTACTTCTGTCTAACTTCGTGGAGGACTTATTTGATGTGTTTCAGTCATATATCAAGTAGTATATCAAGTATATACTTCGAACTTCTTTGTAATGAAAGATTGGATTGGAATTGAAACCGGTTCGAACACAGCCTGCACAATCTCGGCGTTTTTAAAAACACCCGCTGTTGAGAATGTTTTCAAATCAAGTTCAATAGGACTTAACTGTTTGAATGTTCAACTGGGGAGGGAGTATCGACTTTTTTAAGTCAATAGGTTTATTTAATTTAACATAAATTATTTTTTTGTTTAATAATAGGAAAATTGTAAAAATAAATAACAATTTATTTTTGTAGGATTTATTATTTTTAATTTATTTATTTCAATTTTCATACAAATATATTTAGAGTAAATATTTTTTTTTAATTGTAATGTTATTTATTTATTTTGTTTATTCTATGATCGTGGTTAACAGTTTACGATCAGCACTGCTTATAATCCGCTTAACGGTTCTTATGTTATTGGATATTTTTTTGTTCAGATCGTATAAGTATGGTAACACTGTAACTACACAGTGCGTTACGTCACTTATCTCGATTCAGAGCCTTAAACTATAGAGATATTATTGCTAGAGATGCCCTATAATTTTAATTTTGAGATATTATTGCTAGAGAGGCGCTATAATTTAAATTTTAAAACATCAAAAAAATAACCTGAACACCTAATATAAAATAATAAAATAAACCTAAAATATAATCAAATAATCAGTAATAAAATTACAATAACTTATATACTGAACGTTATAATTACAAATCAAAACACAAACAATGTACTGGAAGCCGAACTCAATTGATTTATTATAACCTCAACTTACTCTTGAAGGAGGTTTCATTGAGGTTACACAGAGCCCCTGAGAGCCCAAAAAGATGTTTCAGACATCTCAATGTATTTAGATAGGCTATGCCCCCTCTAGTATATATCTCTATGCCTTAAACAGCCAAAGCTTGTGAGGGATGGGGGGGGGGGCAATCCCAGATGGGACGTTGTTTCTCCAGAGGTGGCGAAATACACAGCTGGACTAAATTCTTGAAGTTGGTAGCACTGACTAGTGATAAGGACTATGATAAGGCCTTTATTTTCTCTAGGATGCCATAACTATAGGAGGGATTTTATTTAAGGCAATATTTAATGCGTTTTAGTTTAATCATTTGTTCTTATATTCATTTCAAAATAAACTCTTAGATATCACGTTCCATTGGTAAAAGTTTGTCTTTATGAAAAAATCTTAGAGTAAAGGATAGGATGTAATTTGTAGCGGGAACTCGGAACTCTCCTCATAAGATAGGCCGGAAGTTAACTTTGTCCGGCTGTCTTTTATTTCTGGGAGGAGGCTCTCCCCAGCCTCTCCCTGAGTACGGGCCTGTCTGGATTACGTTGTATGTTCAATACTTCAGGTAGCTAGGTTGTAAGTCTTTCAGTAAACACGTTTGTAGAAGATTAGATCTTAACTTGTCGTAATAACACAAAGTAAATCTGAACTGATCGTAAGCCTTGTGAATGAACATAAATAATAATCTGTAAAAGCTTTGTATAACTGCCAATAAAATGTAAATAAAAATTATTATTTTATCATTAGATGCGGCCGGCACGTGCTGCCCTTTATATTATATGTTGTGTTTTATTAATAATTGTTATTGCATTGCGAAATGCCATGTAGATATAGCGAATTTTCATCATGTGGATCGCTTTGCCTCCTTGGACCGCGAGATTCGTTGTGGCCCGCTCGAGGCTATTTATTATTGTTTTACTAGGATATTAGGGAATACACACGCACACACACACACACACACATATATATATATATATTATAATATATATATATATATATTATATTATATATATATATATATATATATATATATATATATATTATATATTATGTATATGTATATGTAAGTGTGTGTGTGTGTGTGTGTGTGTCTTTACTCTATGATACTTATGAGCGGAAAGAGGCAGTTGGGAAGGTCGTCTCTATCTCCACCATGGATACCCTGATATCCTAGTGAAACAATAATAAATGGCCTCTAGCGGGCCCAACGTATCTCGAACACACACACACACATATATAGTATAGTATAGAATAGACTCTGCGAAGATGTATATTTTTGGGGTTTAAGGAGCCAATCAGGATCAATCTCCCCATTATGGCGGGTTAATGAGGTCATAAAAAATATTTTCCGGATAGTACCCATAATGACAGGAAAAAGAAAGCATAGTGAGAGGAAGAAGAAAGCATAGTGAGAGGAAAAAGAAAGCATAGTGAAAGGAAAAAGAAAGCAAAATGAGAGGAAAAAAACCATAATGAGAAGAAAAAGAAATCATAATGAGAGGAAAGGAAAGTATAATGGGACGAAAAGGAAAGCATAATGAGAGAAAAAGGGAAGCATGAACGTGAATCACATAAGCATAGTACAGCATAAAATCGTGAGATGGCAATTATAAAAGAAAACATCAAAATGTAAAGTCATTAATTAACTTAATTTTTCTTTAATTTCAAAACAATAAGAAAAAAGACATAATTCATTTTGTGGTCGGGGAAATTTCCACCGAATAATTAATAAACAGCACAATGATAAATCATTTAGACTTGGTGAAAAAGTTATATTTTTCAACACTTACAAGGAGAGGGAGGGGGGCCCTTATTAAGGGCGGGAGGAAGCACAAAGGGCGACATCTCGTGGAAACAATCTAATTATTTACGCTTTTATATTACCCAGCTCCCGAGGTGCCAGGGGGGGGGGTGTTACGATTTTAAGCCAATTTTACTTGCTCAATACGTTTTTTTTTGTTAAAAAGTAAACAGAACTTAAATATTTCAGTTCGTTTCATCTTCATTTCTTTATTTTATTTAATCTCTTATTTTTTTTTTTGTAATATAGATGGACATAACATTTAAAAAGCGTACTTATTTGATATTTTTTGTCGTGATTTTTTTTTTTCAATATTAAAAGGAAATTAAAAAGTCCTCGTATTTTTAAGAGGGAAGGAGTATCGTCAAAAAGAGAACTAAAAATCTGAAAGAACAAAAAAATGTAAAACAAATTAAATAAATTAAAAGTAAAAAAAAAATAAATAACAGAAATCTAATAGATTATTATGAAAAAAAATATATCCTAAAAGAAAAACCATTTGAGTTCACGTTTATATTTTTTTTTTATATTACTTGAAATAATTTGAAGATGTTAAAAGTTTTTTTATTGTTTTTTTTTTATCTAGTGAAGAGTGAAGCAATTGAAAATGTCTATTTACTCGGGCTTTGCATAAAAAGTGCCGTAATCGTGCAAAAAACTTTAATATTTTTCAGCCTATGTTTTAAAAAATATTTTATACTTTGATTAATTTTTCTTTTGTTCTAATGATGATTTTATTTTCATGTCAAATTCTGTTTTTTGTGAGTCGAATATTTGTTTTTTATTTTTCTTTACCTACAAGTAAGAAGAAAGGGCAAATTTATACATAGTAAAATATTAATAGAAAATTAGGGCTCGATTTGCTCGTTATATTGCAAATATTTTAATAATACATCGTAAAAAAGGCTCGCTTCGCTCGCTTAAATGCTTAAAATAGGCTAGGTTGCTTGTATTATTTTAATACGAATAAAACATGATGGCTCGCTTCGTTCGCAGGGTTTTACGTATATTAATAATGATTGTTGTAAAAAAGCTCGCTTGATTATTTATACGAATAATTGAACATAAAAAATTTATGGGCTCGCTTCGCTTGCTAGATTGCGTATAGTTGCAATACTAAAAAGTAAGAAAGGCTCCCTAGATTACGTATATTTAAAATAATACATGGCAAGAAAGGCTCGCTTGCTTGCTTAGAATTGGCTAGATTGCATGTATTAATAATACGGATAAAAAAGGGCTCGCTTCGCTCGCTAAAATGCGTTTGTTAATTATATCCAATAAAAAGTGGCTCGCATTTCTCCCTTGATTGTTTATAGTAATAATGACAAAAATGAGCTTATTATATGATTTTACAAATTATAAAGAAACTCGCTTCGCTCTTTTGGTTGCATATATTAATAAACATATATTGTAGACTGGCTCATGTATGCATGGTGAAATCTGTATTCAATACGTACAATTAACCACTAGACAGGAATAAAGAACTATAATTTAAAATTGAAGAATCAGCTGTTGGATAAGAATATCCCTGGACCGGTTTCGGCGTAACGCCATCATCAGCAGGCAGGGCAAGAGCCCTCTGAAGACAGTTCTTCTCTTCGTGCTCTTTGAGACTATAGAAGTTAATCACTGATATAACTTTAATAGTTGAGAGCTCGAGTGTTGCCCCGCCTGCTGATGATGGCGTTATGCCGAAACCGGTCCAGGGTATTTATATCCAACAGCAAGTATCGACGGTAGCTGATTCTTCTATTGCTTCTTCAACTTGCGGTAAATACAACCTTTTTAATTTTTTTTTTATAATTTGACTTGATTAGTTTATAACCTGGCGATCAAAGGGTACAGTATTGTTATGATTGTCCGAGAGAATAGCGGTGAGGGTTGGCGAGAGTTTATTTTTTTAAATTTTAAAGGTATGGTACACTCCTCCTCTTTCATATAGTTTCCTTGGGTGGAGGTATGTCCGAAATCATAGAATTTATATTTTTGGAATCTAGGAAAAAATTTGACTGTCCCATATCGCGTTACATTTTGTGAACTTTTTGTCGTAAAATAAGAATTACTGTTATGTTAAACAGAAAACAGCATATTCTTAGTTGACCTACAGTTGATTAATTATATTCTGCCTTACCAACCAAATGCTTGATTAGCCTGGATTTCCGTTGGTAAACCTGGACTTTTCATCGTCATCAATCTTATCGAGGAGTATCGTTGTATTTATTAGAAGACACACTTGTTACCATGACAACAAGATGTTTATTGTCGAGGTATTGAAGACCCTACAAGATGCGTCTTAATGTCCAACACTATCAGACTGTCGTTAGGATATCTTCTTCTTTTTCTTTCTTTACCTTATCCTCTTAAACATCTTCTACTAACTCATCATATCTATATATGTCAGTCGATAACTTCCGTAACCCTCGTAACATCGAAACTAAATCGAACAAATCTGTTAAATTATTTAAGATGCTTGATGAATATAATATATACCTTTATCAAACGTAAAAACATGTTTTATTAGTCAAAATAAGAGTTTTTGAGTCGGAACCAAAAGTATTTTGTAGTTCGGTTAAGATGAATAGCGGTTCCGACCCTTGTGGAGTAGATCCATTGAGAAAATGGATTTTTTTGTGGAAAAGGTTAACTTGCTAATGACCTTCCTGTTAGATTAAAGGACATCTAACTCTTGACAGTTTTTTTTTCGTTTTGAGATGATGAGTTCGAGATGGCAACTCTTAATGTCAAATATGATGTTTTTGAGTTAAACATAAACTATGATCGGGTGGGTACAAATTTGATGAATATTTTAAAAGAGCTTAAAATTTAAGTATGACACGTCTAGGAACAAAATCGCGTACATACATACTACATACACACACATAGGATTATATATATATTATATATATATATATATAATATAGGTTGTGTGTGGTGTGTGTGTGTGTGTGTATGTATGTATGAAATTAAGTTCCTAGACGTTTAATACTTAAGTTATTATCACTTTTACAAAATTCTTCACATTTGTGCTAAATTGGTACCATATGTATATATATATATATATATATATATATATTATAATATAATATATATATATATATATATATAATATTTTTTTTTTTTTTTTTTTTTTTTTCTTGATCAGTGTGTCGCCCCTTTAAAAAAGCCTACATGGTTTAAAAAATGTTTTAAGTAAAAAAAAAGAAAGAAGTTGGAACAATCATTCGGGTATATGCAAGGGTCATTAGTTTTGAAAGCTAGTTCAAATTCTCATATTTGTGAGGCGACTAAACGTTATGTTTAAAATTGTAAAGAGAAATGAGTAAGCTTTATTATACTTCGTCATGGTGCTTCATCATGGTACTTGTCAAAACGCTGACCAAGTTTCATTCCAAGTCTATAATATTTGGTCTTCGAGATAATATGTTTTCTCATAACTTCCATTGTCTTGAAGCTTTCCCCTAAACATTTCCTTACGGGAGGAGGGGTTTTTCTTCAGACTCGTTTATCTTTGTATATTTAGCAAGTTTATCTTCTGCCGATGACATCTCGGACTGAGTAAGTTTTCCGGTGAAAAAGAAAATAGGTATTTTAATATGCACCACTGTGGTTGTGGTTGGGAAGTGTGGTAGGGTTAAGACGAAACATAAAGGGGGACTTAAAACTTCATTGACACACGTAAAGTACTTATATTATAAATCATATCTCCCTTATTTACTTTTATTCTATGTGGCTGTTAAAGTAACTTTATTCTATCTTAATTATTATTAAGATTAAGAATAATGAAAAGAATAATTATTCTTTAACCAATTGCTCTTATCGTATTATTTATGTAATTATATGAGATATCTTTTATTAAACTCTTAAAAGTATAAGCTTACGGATAGAAAAGTTTTAATTTTGTTAAGTTAATATGTTTTGATCTTTATTAATCTCGAGGATGCTTGTGAATGGAGTTAATAAATTATGAAAAAAAGTCTCTCTACAGAATATTGGCAAAGCGCTTTCAACCTAGCTAGAGGCAATCATCAGTTTAAAAATTAACTAACAAGTAACAAATTAATGTATAAAAGAAAAACAAAATACGAAATAACATATACTAAGTATAAACCTGATGGGGTAAAATAAAATTAGCAAAGAGTCAGGTACTATAAAAACTACAAAATAAGATTAAATTTTAAGGTTAAATGTTTTTCTTTAGTTTGTACAACAACTTTTCCCCTTAAGTTTGTACAAAAACTTTTTCCTTTAGTTTGTACAACAACTTTTTCCTTTAGTTGTACAACCTTTTTCCTTTAGTTTGTACAACTTTTTCTTCAGTTGTACAGCAACTTTTCCTTTAGTTTGTACAACAACTTTCCTTTAGCTTGTACAACAACTTTTTCCTTTACTTTGTACAACTAATTCTTCAGTTTGTACAAAAACTTTTTCCTTTACTTTGTACAACTTTTTTCTTCAGTTTGTACAACAACTCTTTCCTCTAGTTTGTACAACTTTTTCCTTTAGTTTTACAACTTTTTCCTTTACTTTGTACAACTTTTTTCTTCAGTTGTACAACAACTCTTTTCTAGTTTAACTTTTCCTTAGTTTGTACAACTTTTTCCTTTACTTTGTACAACTTTTTTCTTCAGTTTGTACAACAACTCTTTCCTCTAGTTTTTACAACTTTTTCCTTTAGTTTGTACAACTTTTTCCTTTACTTTGTACAACTTTTTTCTTCAGTTTGTACAACAACTCTTTCCTCTAGTTTGTACAACTTTTTCCTTTAGTTTGTAAAAATTTTTCCTTTACTTTGTACAACTTTTTTCTTCAGTTTGTACAACTTTTTCCTTTACTTTGTACAACCTTTTTTCTTCAGTTTGTACAACTTTTTCCTTTAGTTTGTACAACTTTTTTCTTTAGTTTGTACAACTTTTTCTTTAGTTTGTACAACAACTTTGTCCTTTAGTTTGTACAACAACTTTGTCCTTTAGTTCGTACAACTTTTTTCTCTAGTTTGTACAATAACTGGATATTTAAAAGCAGTTGGTCGAATTCGGAACAATTATTCAAAACAATCCTATCAAGCCCCAAGTCTCTAAACTAGTTGGTTTTATTGTATGTATCTAAAAAGACTTAAAGAGACAACAAAGATGTGTCTCCACTTAATATTTAATCAGACACCAGCCCTTGGATTAATCTATTACATCTATCCCCTATAGCTTCTTTACTTTCCTTTCGCAGGCACTTGTGGTGACAGGTGACTTGAGAACCTGTCAAGTTCGAAAAGTTAGCTCCGTCAATAAATAAATATTAAGTGGAGACATCTTTCTGTTCTCTTTATTTCAGAAACCTCACTCCCTATTTTATTACTAAAATGACTTAAGTCTTATTACTTACCTCATGTGCTAGGTTATAATCACTTTTGTATGAGTAAAGACATCGCCTGAATTAAAATTTTAATATGATGTCTCAAATTGTTTTCACATCAAGAAGATACTTTGACGACAAGAAATAAAAAAAACTTTTCCTATCCGACATTAACGGAGTCGTATTCTCATGTGCAACGGAGCGTGAACCAAATGAAAAAAAGTCACTCGAGAAAATATTCTATCTATTGTTATTTTTAATTGTCGAGTCATCAAGATCGGCAGGATCTTGTCAGAATAACAGATCGATCATAGAAATAAATCCGATCATCCGTAACTCGCCGAGATAAAACACGTCCGACTAGTCAACCGATCAATCTCATATATTACGATTTCCATCGTTTTCTAATAAAATAAGAAAGGTGAAATAGGAGTGTTGTGAGTTAGGCATTGAGCTGACGTTTTGGGCCAGATTCATTGAGCTGACGTGTTAAACCTGAGACATTGAGCTGGCTTGTTAAACCTGAGACATTGAGCTGACATGTTGGGCCTGATACATTGAGCTGACATGTTGGGCTGATACATTGAGCTGACATTTGGGCTGGGCTGACATGTGGGGGCCTGATACATTGAGCTGGCTTGTTAAACCTGAGACATTGAGCTGACATGTTGGGCCTGATACATTGAGCTGACATGTTGGGCTTGATACATTGAGCTGACATGTTGGCTGATACCTGACATTTTGGGCTTGATACATTGAGCTGACATTTTGGGTTTGATACATTGAGCTGACATGTTGGGCCTGATACATTGAGCTAACATGTTGGGCCTGATACATTAAGCTAACATGTTGGGCCGGATACATTGAGCTAACATGTTGGGCCTGATACATTGAGCTGACATGTATACATTGAGCTAACATGTTGGGCCTGATACATTAAGCTAACATGTTGGGCCGGATACATTGAGCTACCTGATACATTGAGCTGACGTGTTAAACCTGAGGTGAGTTGACGTGTAGAGCCTGTATAATTAAGCAGACCTGTTATGGCCCTGTCATTTGGTTTGTTTTTACGTGTATATAATTCGTCAAGTAATTTCGTCGAGTCATCAGTAAAGTCGGTTCGGCGAATCCGATTCCTGAGGCAGACTTTAGAACCTGTGAAATCATTTTACTGAGATAAGACAGTCCAAGGTGCTTATCGAAGGACCGTCTAAAAGGCTTACCAGGTCAATTTTAGCCCTGGAAAGAAGTACCTGTCACTCAATAACTGGTGTTCTTATTGGTCATTGTCGGTTTAACTGTTTAAACCTGATAGGATTGGCAGCTAGTCCTAAATGCAGGCTATGTGAGGAGGACGAGGAAACTCCTTCACATATACTAAGCACTTGTCCTGTATTGACGTATCCTATTGACGTATCCTAGGTGGCAGACCTTTGGTCTGGCCAGGTCCTTACAATTTGCGGGTCTGCTTAGCTCGCCGTTGTTCCATGGGATCCATTTTTGTCCTTTTTGTCTAGGATAGTATGCCCACCAATGTGGAACAAAAAGTAGAGGCCCCTCTTGATACTACCTCTCAACCCTCTCCAGCACTATTGAACTCAACTGTTATCTCAGAGGTCAATGACGTATTTATACAAATAAATACATTTTTGGTATTAGAAAGACAAACAAAATCTTTCCCCCTTCAAAGTCAGTCCTTCATGATTTTCATAAAGCTTATGAAAATAGCCTTCATTTTCATGACGAAAATTCCCTGTCTTTAGGTTCTAAAATGTGGATATTTCATGAATAAAGTGGGTATAATTTTACTTTTCAAAAAATGTCCCCCTCTTATTAAAGGACATAGGGAAGGTATAAATGAGTTTCCTACAATGTTAAACGTATTATACAAAATACGACAGATGTAAAGAACTAATGCTTATTTAAGTGGATGGAGGTGTGATGTTCAACATAAGTGTTACTTAAGTGTTCCTACTACACTTAACTACACCTAGACAAAACTATACCTGTTAGGTGTCAAAAATGATTAGCGGTTAAACTTTGACGGTCTGCCGCAGGGTCACTTACCGGGGTTCTAGTTGTTTACTCATGATGAGCTTATAATTAGGTTAAGTATATCCGGTGGATAAGACAGCCGTATGTCACCAAAAAATGCTAATGATCCTTTACAAAACCATCTTTTATGAAGAGAAAAATTAGCGTTTTTTGGGAACCTAAAATAATATGAAGCAAGTTTGTAAAAAAGTCGGGTGCATCGGTACAATTCCTCTCTGTTTCGGACTCGTTTCACTCGGCGCCAGAATGTAAGGATTATCATAAGTCTATGGCGGGGGGGGGGGGGGTTTAAATTAAATGAGGAAAAGTTTGGATTCGATTATAGCAAGCTGCTAGAAATCAGCGCTGCGGCGGACCTGTGTGGACTACTTATGAACTATCTCTGAAAGCTTTCCAAAATTTACCAATTATATTTTATACTTTAAATTTATGGAAACCATGGTAACTATTGGTTATGACAGCTGCATTTATTGTAATAATTAAATTATTTTTCTTTTCGTTCCTTATTATTTTAACCTAATAAAAATGGTTCGACATTGTCATGTTCTGTATTACAAAAATTCAGAAACTAATCGTAAAAAAATGTTCAAACTTCAACATAACGCTACTGATGGCTGGTAACTTTACATTCCATTCAATTATTTAATAATTTAATCGATATAATCCAGGTAACCACATGTAGACGTCTAAATTTAAAAAACGTTTTTTTAATTGTTTCAGGCTGCATTAAATGCCAAAATCTATCTTCTAGCACGTAGATAATTTAGCCACTAATGTTCGATTAAATTATGAAATAAATTGAATAAAATGTAAACTTATTTGCTATCAGAAGGGTTTTGTGGAGGTTTAAAGACGACGAAGACCACGCAAAGCTCTTCGGCTTTTTAGAAGTATGTCCAGAAAGTATAAAAAGTTAATTTCAAATGGAATGTAGGCAAAAAGCGGGATATTAAGCCACGCCTACTCAGTTGAAAAGTAGATAATTTAGCCACTAATGTTCGATTAAATTATGAAATAAAACGCTAGTGCCACGGCACTAGCGTCGATCAAAATCCAAATTTTCCCACCATTGAGTCGACAGTCTTACCAATTGCGTTTGCCTACCGTATTCGATATCCCAATTTATTATGGAAACAGGCTAGGGGTGTCTTAAACAATTGCGTTTGCCTACTGTATTTCGATATCCCAATATTGTTATAGAAACAGGCCTAGGGGTCTGTCTTAAACAATTGCGTTTGACTACTGTATTTCGATATCCCAATATTATTATAGAAACAGGCCTAGGGGTCTGTCTTAAACAATTGCGTTTGCCTACTGTATTTCGATATCCCAATATTGTTATAGAAACAGGCCTAGGGGTCTGTCTTAAACAATTGCGTTTGCCTACTGTATTTCGATATCCCAATATTGTTATAGAAACAGGCCTAGGGGTCTGTCTTAAACAATTGCGTTTGACTACTGTATTTCGATATCCCAATATTATTATAGAAACAGGCCTAGGGGTCTGTCTTAAACAATTGCGTTTGCTACTGTATTTCGATATCCCAATATTGTTATAGAAACAGGCCTAGGGGTCTGTCTTAAACAATTGCGTTTGCCTACTGTATTTCGATATCCCAATATTGTTATAGAAACAGGCCTAGGGGTCTGTCTTAAACAATTGCGTTTGCCTACTGTATTTCGATATCCCAATATTTTATAGAAACAGGCCTAGGGGTCTGTCTTAAACACTTGCGTTTGCCTACTGTATTGCGATATCCCAATATTATTTTAGAAACAGGCCTAGGGGTCTGTCTTAACCACAATTGCTTATTAAATACAGTAGACAAACTCAATCGTTTGCCTACTGTATTTCGATATCCAAATATTAAAAAGAAACGGGCCTAGGGGTCAGTCTTAACCACAATTGCTTATTAAATACAGTAGGCAAACTCAATCGTTTGCCTACTGTATTTCGATATCCAAATATTAAAAAGAAACGGGCCTCAGGATCTCCTATAACCAATCTTAATTGCCTAACGCATTTCGATATCCAAATATTATTATAGAAACAGGCTATAGGACCTTCTAAAACTATTTGCATTTGCCTGCAGTGTTTCGATGTCCAAATATTTTACACAAACAGACTTCGAGACCTCCCAAATCGCGGCTTAGCTTAATGTCGACGACCTCATTAGCATAATATTCTTTGAAAATTTGTTAAAAATCAAATGTAACAATTCCTAAACATGAAAAAAAATCAAAATGGACGTCTTTTATTGCTTTTTATAAGTTAGCCATAGTTTGATGAAAAATTCAGATTCGGACGTAAAAAAAGTAATCATTCAGTTTTTGATATTTATCTGATTTTTATTGTTAAAATGTTTTTAAAAAAAATAGATAAAAGTGGAGGGTGCAAACGAACCTGCACATACCGATGTATAAAAACGGCCATCTTGTTTTTTATATTACTTTTTTTTCTTTTGAATATTGCCATGTTTGTTTCGTGTATGGGAGGAGGACTGACGAAGAATTTTTCTTATGAAGACTGACTGACAGACAGGACTCCATCTGGTAGTCCGACGTACTTACGATACGACATGGAAAAAACGTCTCGATCTGAAACTTAAAAAAATGTTTCTTTTTCGTATTAAAACGTTTTAAATTATCAAAGAAATGACATAAAATTGAATATAAAGTTAGACACCTTCTGAATTTATAATAACTTTATACTTACACACGTGATATTGACTCATACATACAGGAGTAGCTGACACACACTGGCATACCATTCTCACACTGTGAATATATACACTCATACAGGGTAAAATTTACACACACACAGGGATAAATTACACACACACTGGGATAAAATACAAACACACACACAGAAATGAAATACACATACTCGCACACTGGGATAAAATACACACCCACACACAGGAATAAAATACACATACACGCACACAGGGATAAAATACGCATACACACACGCAGGGATAACGCACACATACAAAGATAATATACACATAAACACACAATTATAGGGTTAACATGCACACTCATATTTGGCATAAAAGTTTGATATAGAATATAAAGAACCTATATACAGTGTATGGAGTATTTAAACATGGTCCTAAATTTTTAAAATGGTCTTAACCCTCTTTAAACAACTCTTGTGAGTATATCATTTGATACTACCAAGTTTTGCAAAACATGAATAGTTGACACAATATAATTGTGCGAGAGGCACCTAGGAAATGTAACAAGCAAAATGCTATGCTACATCTGGGAACTGTTCCATCATTCGACATTCGTCATCATTGATGGCTCGACATAATGTCATGCCCCACTCTGTTTCGTTACGTCTAACTCATCAGGGCGCCGACAGTGTCTGAACTCACTCTTACCTTTAATTAATTCCGAAGAATGTAATGTGAAATATTTACCAGAGACGAGCGGTGCTCTCTTACCGCCATCATGAATGGCAAGCAAAACATATATCATTTGATACTACCAAGTTTTGCAAAACATGAATAGTTGACACACTATAATTGTGCGAGAGACACCTAGGAAAGATATACACCTGCTTTTTGCTTGCTACATTTCCTAGGTGTCTCTCGCACAATTGTATATTGTGTCAACTCTTGTGAAATCGAATTTACAATTATTAGTTTGGTAATTATTGCTCAAGTATGGAAATTTTCTACTAATTCTGGTAACTATGAAAATTATATTAGAGTATACCGCAATATTGCCTATTTGAGAAATTCTATTGAATTCTAGAAATTTCACACTAATATTTCTATAATCTGGTAACTTTACATTATGGTAACATTTGATATATATCATAGATAAACGTCTAGGTATCAAATATCGTACATATATAAACTAAATTTCACGTATTATCCGGTCTGGTTAGGTATTATGTACAATGCCCGGGTATTACGCACAATACCAAAGTGTTGCCAATTAAGATGCAACACAAAGTGTTCGCAATTAAGAAGTTGTAATTCCCAATCCCATCTTGTGTCTTAAATTGTTTGAAACTATTTTTTCTTAATTAGGAACCTCACAACTAATGTCGGATGCAATTCCGGAAACAACTTGCACCACTCATCGTATCAGTGAATTACTTCAAAACAAACGCACTGTTAGGGCACCAGAAGTTAATTTGTTTTTGTTTAGGTATTTCTTTATGTAACTAGGTTTAGGGCAGTAGATTTTCAGATCTTCGTTTAGATTTAAGTTAAAATGTAAGTTTCAAGGATTGTCCACCATCTTGGCGCTGCGCTGTTGCGGTAACATCGTATTTCGCTAATGCAATAGGATTTTGTAGCGGTTACGTACATATCTTGCTGTGGCGGAGGCAGGGAACACCAAATCAGCTGATTTGGTCAGTTAGAAAATGGATGCCGGGAAGTAACACGCTAATTAGTTTTTTTCATTTAATTTTAATTATTATTGGTGACATAAAAGACTAAATACTTGTGTTTTGTGTTCTTTGGGCCCTATGAAAGAGAGTGTGTTTGTTACAAACATATACGGTGAGTGCTGAAATATTTTTATTTATCAAAAACCGGTGAGCAACCCATACCGGTGTTTTCTCCTGGAGCTACTTTGAATTTAATTGCGATTACTCTGAATATTATTGCTCTACTTCTACTACCTAACAAATTCTGCTGTGGCCAAATACCGGGAATTATCTTAATTTTATTGCCTATTTACGACCTTAAAAACTGTCCAGCTTCCTTTTAGTTTGTGGGCCTTGATCAAGCCCACGGCTGGCTCAGTTATTATTAATTCCTAGACATTACTTATTAGTTAGATTAGTTTAAGCAAGCTTTAATATTAGCCTTAAGAAACTTTGTAATCCTTGCTTGTTTACTTGTGCATGTTGTTTTCATTGTTATATGCCATTTATTTATTTCTTATAATTTTGTATGCATTTATTAATATCCTCTTATCATTTTACTTTAGATGTATCCTCAGAACAGTGGTAGAGACGTGGACAACAAACGAACCTTACCTTTATATTTCCTAGAGTCATTGTACCCTGTGTTTCATCTGTTATTTCACCTTGTGTCTCTGCACCAATTGGTAACGTTATTTCCTTTATTATTTTGTGTTGTCCCCTGCCTTATATGTTTAGACTAAGTAAGAAATAGACTGATAAGAGCTCAGTACAATAAATAAGCAAATAAATAATAAGCAATAAATAATACTAATAGTTATCAACTTTATATATATATATATATATATATATATATATATATATATATATATATATATATATATATATATATATATGTGTGTATATAAAGTTGTGTAACATTAATTTGGGGAATTCAATCTTTATAAATTAGTTTAATTAATTTATGTTTGAATTGGTTTTATTTAATTTGAAAGTTGGCGCGAATTTGATTTTGGCTGTCATTTTAAATTTATGGGGGCTCCAGGTGAGCTCGAATAGGTTTCCCGCCTTTTTATTTTCCTTATCATTTATATTTTTTTTTATTTAATATTTATTTATATCCATTTCCTTTTATTTTTATCTAGTTCTATATTTTTGGTTCGTTCTTTAGGTTTTGTTAGGGTTTCATTCTTTTCTTTTGTATGAATGCGTGTTGGCTTGAATGCTGAAGGAGAGGTTTCAGAGAGTCAGGTTGAGAGTCTGTCGAGAAGGTTATGTGAGAGCGTCGCTGAGAGCACGTTTTTGTTAGTCAGTTTTTAGTGAAGTAGTCTTTTCAACTAAGGATCTTTTGGGCAGCTAACGCTGTAGCGGACTTCCGGTCGTCCCTAAAAGCCGAAACTGTGAGCTACCTGAGGTCTTCACCTAAAAACTACACTGTCTTGAATTTGGAAGGACGTCGGTGCTGTTAGTGATCAGTACTGTCTGTCGTCGCGTCTGTCAATCTGTCAGACTTAAGTTTAAACCAAAATACAGGTTCGAAAATTGTAGTCAGTTTTGTGGTGTCTGTTTATGGCCAAACCTGGGTCGAAGTTGGCTCCAGATTGGTTCAAACTCTACCTTACCCCTACCTCTCTTCTCCATCACTCATCACGTCACCAATGATTTATGATCGGAGTAGATCATAAATCATCATCTCTCTTTTTATTTGCTTTATTTTTAATCCTTGTAAGCCCAGTAGTCAAGTTAGGCCTGGCAGAAGACTGCCAGTGTAGGACATATGTAAGGGGCCCCAAGGATCCTACTTATCTAAAATTAAGAAACTTATGTATCAGTTTATTATTTAAATATAGGTTCAGGATAGATATTAATTTAATCTCAAGAAATATTACTTACTTTGGTTGACTGGAGGTCTCAGTTAGAGTAGTTGGTTTTCTAGGCCTTAGAGCCATTACTTACCTTTTTTATACGTACTGGGCAAGACCAGATAAAGTCTACTTTATTGTGATTATTAAATTTACCTGGAGTAAAAGTATTAACCAGCACAGTCTGTATTTTACTGACTTTTGTAGGTTTAAGTATCCTATCCTTGAGTACTTACCTTATCAGCACCATAGAACCGAGGTTGATTCTTACCCTCTCCCTTCAGGGACAAAAGAATCTGGCGCCTAATATTAGTAATTTTGACAGGAAGGAACAAGTCAAAGCCTACTGGCTTTTCAGGTATCACAGGTTTGGTTTTCAGGAACCTGGACTGGATGATAACACCCAGCCCGTGCAGCCGATCTGAGTTGGGCATAATTTATAGGTTACAGAATGGCGCCCAACGTCTTGGTATCGACGTTTCGTGTCTGATTTTTCTACCACCACTGCACCTTTAACCTCCTTACTCAAAAAAGGTCGTCAATGGACTTGGTCAGAAGAGTGTTCACAAGCGTTTAAGACACTTAAAGAACAACTCATTTCAGCCCGTGCAGCCGATCTGAGTTGGGCATAATTTATAGGTTACAGTTGATAACTATTAATATTATTTATTGCTTACTATCTTATACTTACTAAGTTATTTATACTTTGTTATATTATAAACCTTATTTTTTTTAAAATCAAAACTTCTGGTGTTCTCACTCTTTCCCCCCTTTAAATTTAAGTCATTTCCCCATACAGGCTGGGTTATCTTCTATACAGTCCTCAACCAGTGCACTCAGAACCAAGGCTGTCATTTTATGCTTTCTCTGGTGCACTAAACACGCACAATAAAAGATCATTTAAATGTTGTTATTTCTCTTGTCTGACATTAGAAAAACAATAAAAAGAATTAGATTGTTATTTTTATAGGCTTATAATAGGGGTTAGGAGGCTAAAAACAGGGAGGCTAGAGCAAACAAAGGGTGACTTCTTATTTTTAGGAACAACTCATCCCTCCAAGTCTGGCAGCATTTTTTCCGAGGGCCTGGTGACCCAGTTCGAACCCTCTCCCTTTATCCCACCCCTGGTTGTTTTATGAGGAAACATTGTTTCGGATCTTAACACTGACGGCTCTTTGTCTTGAGGCAATTCTCGAAGAAAATTATCTGAAAAAATGACTAAAAATTACTTTACTAAACGAAGGAAAAATAAGATCTGGCGAGGAGGGTGTTGTGGCGCCACTCAACAGCTAAGGTCTATTTTGACCTTGCTGAAAGGATCCTTTAACTCTTCTCGCTCGGTCACATGCCCGTGGCCCAGAGCCTAGCATTTATCATCGTCAGTAGCTTCACATTCATTTTTCAGCTTTTGTTACCATTGTTCTTTACTTCTCCTTTTTCAGTGATCATCGCGCATTGTACTAATCTTCATTTTCTGCGTGTTTTGTAAATTTACACACACACACACACACACACACACACACATATATATATATATATATATGTATATATATATTCAGCTATAGTTTAATTCAACTGAATCCGGTCTAAATCGATTTATCTCAGCGAAAATTCGATAATTAATATAATATGAGATTTAGGACGCATTTAGTTATATATAACACCAACTTATGTGCCACGTTTTCATTTCATTATCAGTGTTAGTTCTTTTTGTTTTGTAAAAAATCGAAAAATAATTCAATTAACTTGAAATTTGGTGCAAGCATCAAGCATATCACTTTATATAATAAATAAGTTTACAGTATACTAAGTTTCGTTTCAATGCGGCAAGTCAATCTATGGTTTTTGTAAAATCCTAAATGTTAAGCAACATCATGCGAGGTCAGTGCTTGAATGGATGACCGCTGGAAATAAAAGTAATGTATTTACTATCTAAGGACAAGCTAAGCAAGTCCGAAGTAGGAAAATGAGAGGTACCCCGTACCCCTTTTCAGCGAATTTCCTTTGGAAATTCGGCTAATGGGATAGGCGTCATGGCGGAATTCGAACCTCGGACCACGACACAAATCCGTTTCAGAGGTCCCTAATGACGAAAAATTACGTTTCGCGAGACTTTATATATATATATATATATATATATATATATATATATATATATATATATATATATATATATAATGTATTGAAAACCTATTGAAAACCAGGTTTTTGTGACGTCATTAACCCGGTTTGCTGAGTCAGCGAAATTTTCAAAAAATCTGCAAAAATCAGGGTTAATATTTTTTGCCGCGAAAAAAGTCAATATTTATGTTTTTTGAGACGCTGAATCAAACGAAACCGGTCCGAAGTCGATACGACTACTCTAAGTGACCTAAAAATCGGAAAAACCATTGTAAATTACTAAAAACCAAAATTTAGGTCGATAAAAAATAAATTTCGAGTAGGGTGTCGTTTTCTATGTAATTTTGGGTGCTGAATTGAATGAAACCGAAGTCGATACGACTACTTTAAGTTAGCAAAAAATCGAAAAAACCACAAAAATTATAGAAAACCAAAATTACGGTCATTGAAAATTAAATTTCGATTAGGGTGTCGTTTTCAATGTTTTTTGGGCCTCTGATTTGAATGCCAGTGGTCCGGAGTCAATTCGACCACTTAAACTCAAGGTACCTGGGTTCACATCCTGGAAGGGTCGATAATTTTTTTATCGTTTTTTTTTTTACTTAATATAAGTTTACAACTAGAAAATAATTCTGGCGCGGAGGTCCGCATGTCGGGCGAATTTCCTTTGGATGCGAGTTCTCAAACCCAGAGTACCTGGGTTCAAATCCTAGTAGGGACAATATTTGTTTTAACGTTTTTTTACCTAATATAAGTTTACAACTAGAAAATAATTCTGGCGCGGTGGTCCGCATGTCGGGCGAATTTCCTTTGGATGCGTGTTTTCGTGCTTTTTACATTATATAAGTTTACAACTACTAAATAAATAATTCCGGCGCGGTGGTCTGCTCTCGGGCGAATTTCATTTAGAATGCGTGTTTCCGTGCTAAACAACCCGTTTTCTTGCTTATACAAGAACCATGCCCATTGCGTGGTTCCGGTTCATGCTTTAGAACCCTAAGCAGTTACTCAATTGTCAAGCACTGCTCGTAACTCATTTTGTCTGTATTTTCCAAAGGAAAATACAGATATAGTACATTTTTAAAAACGTACACAAGTCATTCGATAAAAAATGAACTAAT
Organism: Microvelia longipes; assembly: GCA_018340805.1. Lineage (NCBI taxonomy): Eukaryota > Metazoa > Arthropoda > Insecta > Hemiptera > Veliidae > Microvelia > Microvelia longipes. The sequence continues at coordinate 18,494,066 of JACMZG010000002.1, forward strand.
GCTGATAATGAGATGAAACTTTGGAATATATGTTAATCTTATACATGGCTGCATGCGTGCCAAATTTCAATGGGATTGCATCATTTTTATTTCGAAATTTTCGCTGAGTCATTATTGCAGGTTAATGACGTCATAAATAAATTATTTTCTGAATAGCACAACTACAGCGGTAGACTGATTTTTGTACAAAGTTTCAACTCTCTAGCATAAATACATTGGGAGCTAGGATGATAACAGACGCACACACACACACACACACACACACACATACACACACACACACACACACATACAATCAGACATCTTTGCAAAAACCACTCAGGAGGCCTTAAAACACCTGAAACGAATAATTCCAGTTTCATCCCGATTTTGAATTTTTGCAACACAATACTTTTCCTATATACCTACGTATAAATGAGGAAAAGTAAAACTGCTTTACTGTCATACACTCGTTGCATGGTCCGCACTTGGGGTACATTATTAATATATTTTGGATTATTCCATGAAAATAATTTTCCACTTTATGTATTTATTTTTTCACCAGAGACTTACTCAAAACTTAAAACAGTCAAGTAGAACTATGTACCGCTGCTTAAACCAAACTTTAAATTAAAGTTATTAATTTAACTTGTTTTGTATTCTTATCTATCCATGGAAAATATTACGTTTAACAATGCTTAATTACCATAATAGACAAAACTTTGGGGAGGGTCTCGGCTGGGGGGGGGGGTAAAATAAAATGGCAGACTTTACCAACTCGAATCGATAACAAAAATTATGGATAAAAAGAAGGATAAATTTGGAAGGCGAGCCCTGGTAGTGAAATTAGATTCAACCCCCGTAGTTTGGGCGCGGGCGCAAAGTGAATTAGATTAGACAGAGTTTGGCTCCTCCCACACTGTCCGGCTCCTCCCACGAGGTAACTCTAAAAAACACTCGTTTTTTTTCTCTGTTCAAGTTTCTGTGAAGGGGGTCTTTTTTCTTCGAGTTTTCGCAGGATCCTCCTATTATCTAATATATTAGGGAACAGTTTCACGTTTTCAGACTTTTTTTTAGTATCTTTTTAATTTATACCTACATCTGGCTGGAATGAAGCTCCAATGCAAGTTATAATATAACAATAATAAGATTATTTAAAGCCGGCCGTATTGGTTTAAGACATTAAAGAATTTTTAAGCATTTTTGAACTCATTTTTCCGATTAACTATGTAGTCTCTGTGCCTTTATATAAAGCTATAGTACTTTAAATAACGAGCCGCCTCTGTGGTCCATGTCGTTAAAGAGACAGTATTAATCCTGACTTTCTGCTGACAACTTGGAGGCCTTGGGTTCGCATCTCAAGTCACGCTCTCAGTTTAAATATGATTATTGTTGAAATAAATTATCGCCCTCTAACGAATACTTTGGAGCATAGCGGTTGCCAGAACCACTTGAGGTTGTTCTCGGAGAAGTTTTCTCTAATGAGCAGCAAGGCTCTAAACATGCATTAATGTTATTTATTATTACATTAAATCATACAATACCTTCATACAATCATACAATACAATACCTTTCATAAGTAAGAAAAAGTGAACTTTTTAACTAACTCCCTGATTTAGATAAAATCAGGGGCGTTCGGCCCTTGTCTGCTATATAGACAAACTGTTTCAAGGGCCTTCTCTGAAGGAGTCTGTTAGTTGTTGTTTTGTACTATTTTTCGTTTGATCATTATCATATAATACACAGCATTTACCCATGTATTTAGCAAATGTGCACCATAAGGACATCTTTGGGGAAGATTTTACTGCCTGACTAGGATAGTCAGCTAACCAGATTGAGTGTATAGGAGATGTCCTTCCTTACTACCTCCCCACCCTTGAGCGCCATTGATCCAAATACATACATATACATACCATTCGCGCCACTTAAAATAGTCAAAGTGAGTATAGAAACCGGTCTCAATCGATTTAGCTTGTCATTTATTTATAATAATAATATTCTTTGGTGTCACGTCAAAACTTGGGTTCATGACGTCATAAATTATCCTCAAACAATAACTTTTCTATACTCACCATATGCCTCGTTTCGTTTCGATTTGAGATAATCTTAGAGAGTTATCATGCTCAATATACGCAAGGTTAGAAACATAAACATCCGCTTATGCTCACCTGTTCAGACTCGCTTCGCTCGACCTCAAGATATGAAAATCACATAATTATATTGCATCATGTCTTTGAATCGCTTTGCTTATCCTCAGACGTGAAATCATTCGTATTATTCGCAGCGGTCACCAGTCCAGGTAATAGCCTAGCACGGTACTGCTTAACAGTAATGATTTAACTAAAACCGTATAGATATTGAACTGAAAATTATTATATTTATTTATTACATAAAGGTTTACACAAGTACTAAATTTCAACTCGATTCAATTATTTTCCCTCGCAGTTGAGTAGCGCCACTACACTCACCTCGCCAAAGCCTCAAAGCTTCGAAGATTAATAGTCTGTAACCGTTAAGGTGCATTCAGAATACTGCAGTAGCGATGCGTCCGGCCGTTGCTTGCGTAGCGGTCATTGCGATGCGGAAAATGATGGTTCCACAATTGCCACGCTACGGCCGCAAAAGCCGCTATGGCGACGAAAATGACGGACCATTTAAACAAAAAAATGGAGTAAAAAAAAAAGTGTTGCAATTTCGTTTTAAAGCTCTTGAAAAGTATTTACTCTTTCTAGCGAGCGAAGCGAGTCTACGATTAGATATCATTATTTGATGTATTCTTTTGACGTGATTTCTATTTGATGTATTCTTGTAGAGCAACGCATTACAAGTCTAATTATGGATGAGGTTTTAATCGCATTATAAGGTGCTAAAGGAAATGTTAAGGGGCTTGCTGAAACACGAAGGCACAATGCCTCACAACTCGACAAATTAATTAGCGCCGGAAAGCTCGGTTGGAAAATCCCCCATGCTTATAATAACTGTCATGACGAAGCGCTTTCCACACTCATTATTTGAAAGTACAACCTAAGGAAAGTAATTACTCAACCAAATGATCAATAAATCAGCCAAGTGATGAAGTTAAATATTCGTCTAATAGAATTCATGCACCCCCCCCTCCTATTGACAAAGAAATGTTCATGTGGCTTTAGGGATTATTGCTTCTCTATTTCCAATAGGTGGGGAAAGTATTGTAACAGCTATTATACACTAAGGGAGCAAAGTTGGGTATAACTCCCTATGCAATAAATTTAATTCCCAAGGCGTAGCTGAGGTAACCATAAATTTAATTCCTGAGGCGAATTCAAGGAACATAATTATTGAAAAAAGAAGAAAAAAAAATTTTCTTTCTAATTATTGCTTTGGTAATTATGGTATTTAACTCCCGATGAGTTTAAACTTTGGTAAGTACAAAGTTTTACCTTTCAGAAAACGAAACAAGAATTTATAATATCTATAGGGAAGCTTAATGGAATCCTACAAGGAGAAGTCGAGCAAAACATTCTCATCAATATTATCAACATTACTTTGACCTGCACTGATCTTCGAAATCTTTTAAATTTTATTATACCTTTATTTAGATTTTAAGGTAATAAATCCGTCTGGATTGCATTGCCATGCTCAAAAATATAATCAGGAATGTTGGGAAAAAGTTCATCTGAATCCATCATTTATCATTCATCATCAGGAATTTGGGAAAAAGTTCATCTAAATCCATCATATCTATCATCAGGAATGTTGGGAAAAGTTCATCTGAATCCATCATATTATCATTCATCATCAGGAATGTTGGGAAAAAGTTCATCTAAATCCATCTTATTATTATCATCCATCATCAGGAATGTTGGGAAAAAGTTCATCTAAATCCATCTTATTATCATCCATCATCAGGAATGTTGGGAAAAATGTCATCTAAATCCATCTTATTATCATCCATCATCAGTAAGTTCTAGAACCTTCGATTATAATAAAACTCATTAATTTAATTAACACAATTAATAAACAAATTATAACATATATACTTATACCCGCTCAGTCTGGCCGCTAGGAGTAAGAGTGATGCCAATCAAAGTAGATCCTAGCGCGAAATCGGGTATAAGATTACCAAATTACTTAATTACTGAGCGCCAGGCTCTTTTAACCCACAAGAGGGGGAGGGAGCAATACCATCCCTCCAGAACTATTAAAAATGGATCTAAAAGTTGTTTGAGATACGATGTGTATAACTTATTCTAAGTACTAGTAGATTTTAAAAAAAATCACAATTATTCTTACTATCAACAACTCTATAGTTTTGAGACATTCATCCTTTTTGTGGAGATAAATTCTTAGACTTGAGTTATTGGAATTAAGGTCCTACCTACTAATTTATAATAAATGCATACATGATTATTTTATGAAACAAACTAATAATCAAATTAGGTTATGTGGTTATTGGTGGTCCAAGTTGACGAAATAGGTAATAAAGATAAAACTAATATAAAATTATTGACCAAACTGTTTAAACAAGATAATTTTATGACGTAATGGTCAGATAGGTATAAAAACACAAAATTTGAGCTTTTGACCGTAAATTAGTCCTTCTTCAGAAGTAGTTTATTCCAAAATAAATCAGATAACACATAAAAAACAAACATTAGTTATATTAATCTAACAATAGATAGCTGATAGCTGTATGCTATAGGAAAACGACACCTACTTCTAAACACACTAGATCTTTGTTTAGAAGTAGGTGTCGTTCTCCGATGGCATACAGAGCAAGCTATTGTTAGATTAATATAACTAATGTTTCTTTTTTATGTGTTATTTGATTTAGTTTGGAAAAAAACTACTTCGAAAGAAGGACTAATTTACGGCCGAAAGCTCAAATGTTGTGTTTTTATACCTATCTGACCATTACCTCATAAACTTATCTTGGTTAATAAAGATGTTCATAGTAACTTCATATTTAATCGCACGTTGTTTCTCAACTTAACTTAAGCATCAACCAAAGTGCATCCTTGCCATTAGCCTAAGACTAGATGCAAAAATGCATTTACTGTCTGAAGACGAGCGAACCAAGTCCGAAGACATGGTGCAGTATAAAATTGGCTAACTAAATTTCTGAGGACGAGCGAAGCGAGTCCAAAGTAGGTTAGATAAGCGTAGCGAATCCGATGAAATGAGGAAAAGTTCCGAGATACCCCGTACCCGATTTTTTTTCATGTTTCCCTCAATTTAATGTAAAAGGAAAATTAAACAATAATTAACTACAATGTTAATTATTTTTAATTAAAAGAATATTTGCACATCTAATAGATTTCAAGTTTAAATAGTTGACTTCGAAAAGCATTTTGTCATCTTACACTTCTTCTTCTTCTTTGGACTAAAGCATGTTTTCCTCAGTGTCGGGTTTTATAAAAAAAAAAACTTCTAAAACCTCACGAGAAATTCCGGTAGACAGAGCCGGTTTCTTTGATTCCGATCGTCATATCTGGGATGAATCTCGATCAGAAATATCTCGGCGTCGTTTTCGTCCCACCATAAGGAGAGGAATTATTTTTTAATTGCGTATTTTTCGTGTTACGAGGCGAGATGTGATTGCCATTTTTATTTCGTGTTTATTTTTATTTTCAATTTTCATTATGATGAGTTCTCTTTATTTGAGGTATTTCGGTGTAGAATTTTTATGTTTAGTTTTTATTTGACACTTCGAATCATTATTTTCAAGGACATCGTTTTCATCTTCGTGAAGAAATTCAGAAGTAGAGATAATACAAATAAAAATTAAGTTGAAAATAAACGAATGAAAGCAATCAAAAAGGTATCAATCTGAAAGTACAAATTCAAATAAGCAGGTAGATAAATAATTGTAGTAGACTACTACAAATAAACAATTTGTAGTAGTTATACTATTCGGAAAATATTTTTATGACGTCATTAACCCGCATTAATGACTCAGCAAAACTTTTGAAAAATCATAAAACTCGGAAAAAGATGCGAAATGATTGAGATTTGGCACGCATTTGACTATGTATAAGACTAACATATGTGCCAAGTTTTATCTTATTATCAGCATTAGTTAAATTTTTATTGAATGACTTGTGTACGTTTTTAAACAATTATAAATTATTGGAAAATAGTCAAATTGAGTTGAAATTTAATACAATTGTATATTGTTACGTAATAAATCAGTACACTAAGATTCGTTTCAATACAACAAGTATATCTATGATTTTTGTTGGATTATAAAAATTAAGGAGCATAGAGAGTGGTCAGTGGTGTATGGGTGACCGCTGAGAATAATACGGATGCATTTACTATCTGAAGACGAGCGAAGCGAGTCCAAAGGCATGTTGCAGTATAAACTTGGCGAACTGTATTTCTGAGGACGAGTGAAGCGAGTCCGAAGAAGGGATGATGAGCGTAGCGAATCCGATGTAATGAGGAAAAGTTCCGTGGTACCCCGTACCCGATTTTTTTTACAATTGCATTAAATTTCATTTCATTTCAAAATCATGATATTTCATTTCAACGATTTTTGTCTTTCGAATTACGAGTCGAATATTCGTTTCATCAAAAAATTAGCTATAGTTCGAATTGAGATTTCGAGTGTTTTTATCCTTACTAAAATGCCAAAAATCTTGTTAATGAGGCTGAAAATTTTAAATAAATTGAATTGTCTTATCCATATAGGAATACATTTTTAAACGTCGAAAATGTAACCTCAGCACATTTGTTTATAAATAGAATCAAATAAACAAAACAAAGTTACAACTTACATAGTAGAGCGCTAAAAATACAAGTCTAAACTCAAACAATGTGCGGGAAGCCCAAATCAATTGATATATGATAACCTTAAATTACTCACAAAGGAGGTTTCAATGATGGTTACACAGAGCCCCTGAGAGCTCCAAAAAGATGTTTCAGGGCTCTTATTGAGATAGGCTTTGCCAGTTCTAGTATATAATATCTCTATGAGTCAAATCGTTAGTTTTGACTGACAGGGCTGCCAACTTCAGGTAATTATTATAAATATATATTATTCCTAACTAGAGTTATGATAACTTAAACAAATCGATAATTTAGATTCAATAGAATTGGCTAATAAGAAGGCTTGATTAGGACTTAAAAACAAGCTCTAAACACTGCTATTAGTAGAGTTAATTCTAAGTTTCAAGTTAAGTTCAGGTTGTAATTAAGTGAGGTATGCGTGTAAGTACGGTGATAAGTCAGTCTATCAGAGACTTGACAATGATCGTCATTAAAAGCCTGTTTGTCGACCACTTGGTCTTGGAACCTCTGCAATACTAATACGTCTATCGACATGAATCAGTCGTGTCCCTTCAAACAATTCTTTCTTCAATATCTACAGCAGAAGTGAGGAGTTGATTTGTTGTGTGTTTTATGAATATGTGCTGACTCATTAATGACTGTTAATGACGTCATAGTAAGATTGTTTTCCAGGTCCCACATTATATGCATTTTTTGCGAATTTTTATCAGAAATATTAAAATAAAGAAAATCTTCTAAGGTTGTTTTTTTCAGTCCTGTTTTCATGTTAAAAGCGAAAAAAGTCCGAAATATATGAAAGTAATTGAGCAATAAGTCTATTTATTTTAAAATATTTTTACTTTTCCTCATTTATACTCTAGGTATATAGGAAAAGTATTGTGTTTGCAAAACAATCCAAAACGGGGATGTTACAAAAATTATCCATTTCAGGTGTTTTTAAGACCTCCTGAGTGGTTTTCACAAAGTTGTCTGTCTGTATGTGTGTGTGTGTGTTATCATTGTAGCTCCCAGTGTATTTATGCTGGAGAGATGAAACTTTGTGAAAAAAATCCGTCTACCGCCGTAGTTGTGCTATTCGGAAAATATGTTTTTATGACGTCATTAACCCGCTATAGTAACTCAGTACAAATTTCGAAAAATCATAAAACGCGGAAAAATTATGCGATCAGATTGAGATTTGGCACGCATGTAACTACGTATAAGACTAACATACTTCATACTTGCTAAGTTTTATTCCATTACCAGAATCATCCAGAATCAGCTGAAAAAGACAGTATGAACAAAAAACAAGACATTAACAATCTTAGCAGTATTTATTATAATATTATCTTAAAATCTTAATTTTTCCTTTACCTTTTTCTAATTTCATTTAAAATTTATTTACTTATTTAGACACGTGACATAAACATTTAAAATTTTATTAATTTTCAAACTTTCTCATTTTGTCATTTTAAGAACTGAAGAAGCTCAGGATCCCTGGGCGAAAGCTCTTCGTGAATTTATTTTGAATAAATGTTAATGAAAAAGGACTGAAGTCTTCGTTAATTTAATTGATATCATCAGAATTAGTTTAAATTTTATCAAATGATTTGTGTTCGTTTGTTTTAAAGATTGTAAAAATTGGAATATAATCCAATTGAGTTGTAACTTGGTACAAGTATATGCCTTTACGTAGCAAATATGTACACTAAGTTTCGATTCAATACGACAAGAATATCCATAATTGTTTTTAGATTATAAAAGTTAAGCAGCATTGAGCGTGGTCAGTGCTGTGTGGATGACTGTTGAGAATGAAACTGATGCATTTACTATCTGAAGACGAGCGAAGTGAGTCCGAAGACATGCTGCTGTATAAATTTGGCGAATTGTATATTCTGAGGACGAGCGAAGCGAGTATGAAGCATGGAGGATGAGTGTAGCGAATCCGATGTGATGAGGAAAACCTCCGAGGTACCCCGTACCCGATTTTCGTTTTCTATAATTAAAATAGTTACAACACTGACAAAAAAGTCTAAACACAGATCGTTGACACAAGGAACTCCCTATCAAAGAAAAAACAAAAACTGTTCTAAAACCCCAAAAAAAACCAGGGTAGATTTTCTTATAACTAGACAACAGAACCCAAAAAAACATCCAAGGGAAGTTTTTTTTTTTTTTTTTTTAAAACAACACTTTTTTTTATAACAAAGCCTACTGAAATACTGATCTATATGACGAAATATTTTTTAATCTGATATATGTTTTCCGATAATCCTTTATTTGATTTTGTTAACTTCAAATGAAATGAAGGTAGTGCTGTTAAATGAGAATTAATTTTATGTTATAATGCAATTGTAGTTCTATCTATTAAACCGTTATTTAATTATATAGTTTTTTTAAATGTTTGAATTCAAGTTTGAAATGATAAGATTAAGATGAGATTCGATGGAAGCGATTCGGGAGCGAAACTTTGGTGTCGAAGTATCGACCTGAGCGCACAGATAACCGCAATTATTTCTTTAAAAAGTAATAAACCAGTGAATGCTCCATTAGTTGAACGCAAAGTACAGTATTTTTAGAATATCTAATTTTATTTGGAAATTATAATTTGGCTTTCCCTTACCTACTGCCGTAGGTATAAGGAAAATTATTGAGTTCACACTAAAAATACGAAACAGAAGTTTCATCTTAATTGTCTTGATGTTTCTGGGACTTTTTATTACGTGTGTCTTTGTATCGCATGACTCCTGTTTTTTTTTTTTTTTTTTTTTTTTTTTATTTTCCTTCTAGTAGTAACCCTACTAAAAGGCCGTTTATTATCAGCATGTCCCATATAAATACTACATGCTTTTGGAAAACAATAGATTTGTACTTTACTTCGTTCTTTTTGAGATATGGTTTTTTTCAGCTGTTTTTTTTTTCTTCCTACAGTAAAATTTTGAATGTTCTGAATAAAAATTTTCTTTTTAATTTAATGTCTTGTGTTTTTCTTTGTGTTTGATATATTTGTATATAATGAAAATAATAATATTATATTAATATAATATTAATATAATATAAGTAATATAATAATATCATATTAATTTTATATTGGTCAAAGTTTATCTAAATCAATTGCCTCAATAAATTGAATAAAGTGTGTAAGGTCTTTTGATATAATGATAATGTTGAAGAGGCCAGTTAAGTCCGAGAGTCATTGATTGCTGCATTAGTAATGATCTTTCTCTATCTAGTAGAGGACAATAATTTATTAAGTGGTTTACTGTTTGTTCGTCGTTTCCACATCCGCAACTGCTAGATTCGGTTAAGTTGAATCGTTTTAAGTAATGTTTTAAATTTTACCATGTCCGGTCAGGAACATGGTAAGTTTAAACGTGTAATCCCATACTCCAAACTTTTGTCTTTTCTTGATTGAAGGAAAAAATAATTTTGTAATTTGGCCACTTTCTGAATTTATCCATTCCTGATTCCACGTGATGAAGCTTCTGTCATTCAATGCTTTTAATAAGTACGATTTTGGGTAGTATTTGTAGCTGATTGGAAGTGAATCGTCTTCACTGGCATTTTTTGCTAATGAATCAGCTTTCTCGTTATATTTAATTCCTGAATGAGCTTTAACCCACGAGAACGATAATTCGTTATTTCTTGAAATCTCTCAGCTAAAGCTCTTATTTTGACTATTAATGGGGAATGGTTTTTAGTATTGTTCAGTGTGTCCAGGGTTGATCTGCTGTCTGTTCTAATAATATACTTCATGTTACTTCTGTCTTGTTGCTGTGCTATCCATTCAAGAGCTTTAACTATGGCTACCTGTTCAGCTTGATAGTTAGAACAGTATGAGTGTAATCGGAACATGCAGTCAGTCGTCGTGTTGTTAGAAGAGAGTGCTGTAAACGCACATCCCACACCAGAATCATTTTTGCTACCATCTGTATAGATAGCCATAGTAAAGTTTGAATCATCCATATCTTCTGTTATTAAACACTCTACTTGATAAGCTGGATGAGTCCAACGTGTATAATTGACTGGATGTTCATACTTGGTGCTGTCTATCCAATCACATGTTTTTCCAGTCATGATGTTGTAGCGGTCAGATTCTTGATTTATTTTTTCATAGATCGGAAGTGTATTAGCCAGAACGCAAGCAGCATTGTAGGAGATTGTTCTGTAACCCTTTAACATCCTTAATATAATTAATCGCTGACATGATTAACAATTTTTGATTTATTTTAGATTTCAGTCCATCTATCCACACTGGAGCTGCATATGTTATCATTGGGCAAAATGCACCGTCATATATGACTTTTAGAGCTTTGCAACCTAATCCCCAATGGACTTTGGCAGATCTTGACAAGATGTGAATAAATTATTGGATTTTGCTAGTATTTGTTCGAATGTGTTTTCCCCATGTCCAGTCGTGCGTCAAATAAACTCCTAAGTATTTTAAAAAAGATTCAGATTTTAATTTTGTTGTGTCTAAAAACAAATTTAGCGGTTTTTTCCTTTTTCTGGTAATATATAAAAACTGAGATTTATCTTTACTGAATTTCAATTTGTTTTGATTAGCCCATTGATTTATGTGTCTAAGTGCTTCGTTTGTAATGACTTCAAGCTCTTCTTCTGTTCTTGCGGCACTTAACAACAGATAGTCATCAGCGAAAGCGATTGCAAGGCAATTAGGTGGCAGAATTAAATCAAGTAGACTGTCATACAGAATATTCCAAAACCCCGGTGAGCTAGATGATCCTTGGGGACATCCACATGTAGGTTTATCTATTATTTTATATGAGTCGATTGTTAGTTTGCTTGTTCTATCTGAGAAATATGATTGTGTTAGGGATAGTAAGTTTCCTGGACAGTTTTTTGTTCTTAAACGATGTATTATCATAGGCCACCACGCAGCGTCAAATGCTCCTTCTACGTCTAATGACACTAGGGCTACTCGCATTTTAATTTTTAAATGGTTTTCTACAAATTTCTTAACTTTCATAATTGCGTCTGTTGTGTTAGTCTGAGGGCGGAATCCGAATTGGTTTTGGTTGAGTAAATTGTTTGAATATAAATGGTGTAAAATCCTATCTATCATTAGCCTCTCTAAGATTTTAGCAAGACAAGGTAGGAGACTTATTGGGCGGTATTTTCCTGCAGTTTTCATGTTTTCTTTTCCCGGTTTTCCAACGATGATAATCTTTGACATTTTCCAACATTTTGGAAATACACCTCTTTTTAAGCATTCATTAAAAATATTGGTAAAAAGAGCAGGGTAGATTTCATAGGCTTTCTTCATTATTTCATTCGTTATGCCGTCTTCTCCTGGGGCTTTTCTATTAGTCGTTCGATAAATCGCGTTTTTTACTTCAAACTGGGTAAAAGGTGGATCATTAGTTAAGTTTTCTGATTTTTATGCATCTCTTGTCTTATTTGTCTGTGATATTCATTATCATTGTTTGTGTCATCTTTTGGAAGGAATTTTTCCATTATTTCATTTAGTGTGTCTTCAATACTTTCTGTATAAGTGCCATCTTTCTTTTGTAGAGTTGTTAATACTTGAGTAGATCTAGTTTTATTAGCTGCCGCTTTATACGCTGCATTCCAGGGGTCTTTGGTTGTTGTGCAGAAGTTCTTCCATGAGTTAAATTTTTCTGTTTCTATTAATGTTTTATATTCTTTTTGTAATTTGTAAAATTCTTTTTTCCTAGTTTCTCTTAATTTTTCGTTAGTTTTGGTTTTCTGGTACTCTTTCCTAGCTTTTTGAACTGTTTGTCTCATAGTGTCAATATTATCTGACCACCATGGAACTTTTCTTTTATGATTATTATATCCTTTCTTGTACCTTGGCATAGATTTAATGCAAGCTGATATTAAAGCATTATTAAGAGACTCAATAGTTTCTTCTAAATTACTGCTCCTAATTAAATTGTTTATTAAATCTTCTTCGATTAAACTGGAAGAATTTAAACTTTTAGAAAATCTTTTCATCATCTCTTCTTTGAACTTATTCCAGTTTGCTTTCTTTGCTATAAATTTATTGGTCGGTTTCTGGTTTCCTGATGTGTTTAATCTAATTTGGAAAGTAATGTATTTGTGGTCTGATAGACTGTCTTCTTCTTCTATGCACCAATCGTGGACATAGTTGAGCATTGGAGAGTTTGTAATAGTAAGATCAGGGTTACTTGAGGCTCTAACTGTTTCAAAAGTAGGTGTTTGGAAATCAGTATTTAAGAAGTATAAATGGTTACTAGCCAAAAAATCCTCAAACATTTTTCCTCGTTGATCAGTGAGACGGTCAAACCAAGAGCAACTTCGTGCGTTGCTGTCAAGAGATAAAATAAATTTGTTTTTAATTTTAGATAAGTTTTCTTCAATTTTTCCCAGGTCTTGTAATAAATTTTGTTTTTTGTCTAAATATATACTGGCTGCCCAAAATGAAAAGTTATTAACATTAAAATTTGCCCATATCATGTCTTCAGATGACATTTCTGTGTTAATAATTGCGACAATATTTGGATTCGTAATAATAATTGCAGCTCTTACTCTTTTAGATCCAATCTGAAAGATTCGGTAATTGTTAGGGAATCCGGCTACCTTGTTTTTCATAGTGTAAGGTTCTTGGATCAAAGCGATGTGAATTGCTTGATCTTCGAGAAGTCTGCACAGAGTATATGTAGCTTTTCTAGATTTTTGGAGATTAACTTGAACACATTTAATATGCAAAGAATTTTGGTTATTATTCATATTGAGTGTCTTGGCGAATTCTTAAAACATGCATTTGATAATTTGGGCACTGTTTATTCAATGCCGAATGTTTTGTGTCGACTTTTTTGTTATTAGGAGCATGTTGATTGTATGATATACAATTTATACAGCAATGATCTTCTTCTTTACTTTTACAGTCTTTGAGAAGATGATTTTTGGCGCATAACGGGCATATTGGTAGATTATCTTTATCATCACATTTATCTGCCTTATGGTTATATTTTGAGCAGTGGAAACATCGAGTTACTAAGACATGATCAGCACATTTGCACCTGTTCCACTTCATTTTGACAACAGAGTTTAAAATTTTTTTTCTCAGTGTAGGGGATACTTCTATTATTAAATTTCTAATTTTAAATCTTTTATTAGTTACAATAGTTTTTACATATTATTTCATTTTCAGATATTAACTCAGGGTTTTGTTTTACTATCATCTCTTGTGCATTTTGTAGAGTCACCTCGTCAGGAATTGTAGATAATGAGTCTAGGAAGATGTCTTTTCGAAATTTCAGCTCTTAAATTATTAGTTTTGTTAATTTCAGAGCAGATAGTTTTAATATCTGATTCTTTATCAGATTTAATTAAAACTTTTCCCTCTTTAATAGATTTTAAGCTAGTAATGCCTACTTGAAGCTGAGTGGGGTCAATTTTAGATTTAAGGATGGCTTTGATTTCATTTCCATCTTTTATGTGATCATGCTGGATCACAGCTGTGAAATGAGGTTTAGGCAGTGTCTTATTTTTAGTGATTTCCGAATATAAATTATTAGGTTTATTAATAGGAGTCGTTAGATTTGGAGTTTTTAATGTGCTAGGGTGTTGTTTTAATTTATCATTAAGTTCCTGGAAATCATTTTTAATAGCATTAAATATTTCGGTTAGTTCTTGGATTGAATTTAGAATATTCTTTTTAAGGTCATTCCGTAGGTTACCACTCACTTGAGTAACGTTACGTAAGGTTTCTAGTACACTGTTAAATCTTTGATTTATTTGATCTGTCATTGTGTCAAACCTTTATTTTTATTTGATTTTTCTTTGCTCTATAAAGTCAACTATGCAGTAATTAGGGTAATAACTATACTCTCACTACTGTCTGATTGCTTATAAATTTACCTTGTAAAAGTTTGGTGTATATAATCTGCACGGTTTCTGAGATATAAAAGATTTTCCAAGAGCAATTATTTTCGTGTCACACAAAAATATCATATCCTGTTTATTACGTATGCTGTGTGTGTGTGTCTTGGGCACGCATAACGCCCGTTTATTACGTATACTGTGTGTGTGTGTCTTCGTCACGCATAACTCCCGTTTTGGTTATGCTAGGAGGTATAAAAAAATCTGACATAATGTCAGAGGTTGCGCTGACCGTAAAATGATATTTTCATAGACATTTCATAAAACGTTTTCAAATTTCTTTAAAATTAGAAAGTTAAAATTTCACACAGGTGCATCACTTTAGATGACACAAAAATTTTAAATGTACATTTATTTTGAAAATTTAATACATTTGATTTATAAAATCATCTATAAATAAACTATTTATAATATGAAACTATTTATAAACTCGAAATGAAATAAAATTTTATAATATAAACTATTTATAAAATGAAACTATTTATAAAAAACCTTTTTAAAAAATCAAACTATTTATAATATGAAACTATTTATAAAATGAAACTATTTATAAAATCAAACTATTTATAAAAATCAAACTATTTATAATAATGAAACTATTTATTAAATCAAACTATTTATTAAATTTAAACTATTTATAAAATAAATTTATAAAAATCAAATATTTATAAAATCAAACTATTTATAAATCAAACTATTTATAAAAAAACTATAATAATCAAACTATTTATAAAATCAAACTAGCCTCTTCTAGTATTATGTCTCTATATGCTGCCATGCACTTTGAATCGCGTATAGTTATCAAAATCTTTGTTTAGATAAAAATAAAATTTGGGTACCTCGCATTTTTTCCTCATCACATCAGATTCGCTACGCCCATCCTACATACTTCAAACTCACACTCATCCTCAGAATATACAATTCACCAAATTTACACTGCAACACGTTTTTGGACTCGCTTCGCTCGTCCCTAGATAGTAAATTTATCCGTTTCATTCTCAACATTCACCCATACAGCACTTGACCACGATCAATGCTGCTTAACTTTTATGATCCAATAGATATTACATTCATGATATCTATTGGATCATGGATAGATATCATGGATATATTTGTCCTATTAAAAACGAACCTTAGTTCAATTATTTATTACGTAAAGGTAAAATTCGGTTCACTCGTACCAAATTTCAACTCGATTAGATTATTTTTTATTTTTTATAATTCAATAAAAAACGTACACAAGTCATTTAATAACTATTGAACTAATGCTGATAATGAGATACATACACATGTACATAAATACACACACACACACACATATATATATATATATATATTATATATATATATATATATTATATATATAATATATATATATATATACACATATATAAATATACACATACATACATATGTACATACACAGACATAACATAACAAAACATACTGTTTTGAAATTAAGTATGTCTTAAAGGCCTGTAATCAACCTATGGGAATAGGCCGATGTAAAATATATATAAAAAAAACACATAAACACACATATATACCTATTCTACGCTTGATATTGTAGGCTGGCTCTGAGTTGTACTTCTAGTAAAAATGATTTTAGTCTTTTTTTTAAAGTATCTCTTATTACATAGATAACGTTTATCAACAAAATAGCAATGGCGAAACTATTAAAACAACAAAGAAACATAATTAAAAAAAATTAACAACAAAAAACATTGTGTGGAAGTAATTTACTAAATACCTAATATGCTTAATAATAAAAAAATAGTAGCGATGATAAAAAAAATTAAAACTTAGTATAAAAAATAAGACATTGGCAAATAAGTAAGAGGCTGAAATAAATAAATTAATAATAAGATATTAGAAATAAGTAAGAGATTGGGAAATTTTATTCAATTTGTTAATTATTATTATTTGGGTAATTATTACTGTATTTAGTTTTACTTTTGCATTTTTAATTAAATAAGAAATATGTAAAATTAGATGAAATTGTTTCATGCTGCGATATTTGAAAAAAGTGCTGTGTCATCGATTGACATATATATTTTATTGATAATTTGTTTAAGATGAAATAAATACGGGGGTGGTATAGGGAAGTTAGGTGTGGTCATGAACCTAAGGTAAAGGGGGCGGAGATACACGATCCTATCCGATCCTAGCCGAGTATTCTTCTTACGAAGCTCTATGTTTCTTCTGTCTTGGTCCGTACACGCTGCCGTTCGCATCGTTTTCCCGTCTTTTTTTTCCCGGTTAAGACAGCAAAAAAAAGGCGCGATGTGCGTGTAAAGTTTTTTTTTACGGTTTCTTGAAAAAAAAATTTCGAGGCATTAGATTTTTTTTTGTTATTGACTTTGTTTTTCCTCGCTGTACCTTTTTGTTTGTTTTAGTTTGTTTATTGTTTAAGTAAATGTACTCGTGGTACCATAGGGAAGGAGTACCTAACAGTAATATATCATCTATTAAATCAGAAAACGGTTACAGCGACTGTATGCTCGCACTGGATTATCAGACTAAGGTAAGATTTTGTCTCTTAACTTAAAATATTTAATAATGCTAAAATGACAAGGAAAGCGACTGCTCTTTCATCTAGGCAACTGCTTTTTTTATCTAAGCAACTGCTCTTTCATCTAAGCAACTGCTTTTTTATCTAAGCAACTGCTCTTTCATCTAAGCAACTGCTCTATCATCTAAGCAACTGCTCTATCATCAAAGCGACTGCTCCTTCATCAAAGCAACTGCTCTTTCGTTAAAACGTACGTTACGCGATCGTTAAAGTTTTTAATGACTATTTCCAAATACAAGTGTGATTTTACTTTACAGTAAATATAATGTCTACCATTATTTCTAAATATAGCTACAGCATATTTACGTAAGAAATATGCGTAAGAAAAAATGTTTATAGGTTCATGAATTAAAAGTGCAAGTATTTAGGTAATTTTTAAATAAGGAAGTAATTATTTTATACATACATATATATATATATATATATATATAATATATATATATATATATATATATATATAAATTATAATAATTAGCATATTAATAATTACTTCCTTATTTAGGATTACCTAAATACTTGCACTTTTAATTCATGAACCTATAAACATTTTATCTTGTGTAAAATCATAATTTTGTACCTCGAATCATTTACTTTTAGCTATGCACAACAATCTTATACTTATATTTCTATGCACCTCATAATTGTTTATTGTTTCTCTATGTACCTTATTCATAATCGTTTATTTGTATCTCTATGAACCTCATAATTGTTCATTTTTTTCTCCATGTACCTCAAAATTGTCTATTTATTTTTCTTTGTATACCTCAAAATTGTCAATTTGTTTCTCTTTGTACCTCAAAATTGTCAATTTGTTTCTCTTTGTACCTAAAAATGTCAATTTGTTTCTCTTTGTACCTCAAATTGTCTATTTGTTTCTCTTTGTACCTCAAAATTCTCAATTTGTTTCTCTTTGTACCTCATAATAGTTTTTATTTATCCCACAATTCTTTATTTTAATCCTTGTGCCTCAATATAAATTATTTATATTTTCCATGTACCTCATATTTTACTTATATTTTTATGTATCTCCTATTCCTTTACTATACTTATATTTCTTTTCTTATATTTCTATGTACCTTATATTCCTTTACTTATAATTCTATTTACCTAATATTCCTTTACTTATATTCCTATTTACCTTATATGCCTTTACTTATATTTCTATAAACCTCATATTTCTTTACTTATATTTCTATGTACCTTATATTCCTTTACTTATATTTTTATGTATCTCATATTCCTTTACTTATATTTCTATTTACCTTATATTCCTTTACTTATATTTTTATGTACCTCATATTTCTTTACTTATATTTCTATGTATCTTATATTGCATTACTTAAATTTCTTTGTACCTTATATTACTTTACTTATATTTTTATATATGTACCTTATATTTTACTTATATATATTTATGTATTTTGCAATCGTTTTTTTTATTTATATCATTGTTCTTATAATTCTTTACTTATATTTTTATGTACCTTATATTTCTTTACTTTTATATTTATGTTCTTTTTAATTGTTTATTTATTTATATCAATGTTTACTTATATTTCTTTATACGTACCTCATATGTTACTTATATTTATATGTACCTCATATTCCTTTACTTATATTTTTATGTACATTACAATCGTTTATATATTTTCATCATTGTTTTTTTATAATTGTGAACTTATATTTCTATATATGTACTTCATATTTTACTTATATTTTTACTTATCAAAGGTTCCTTTATTTATATCATTATATTTCATAATTGTTTACTTATATTTCCAAATATGTACCTCATATTTTACTTATATTTATGTGTACCTCATATTTCTTTACTTATACTTTTATGAAGTTTACTATTATTTATTCATTAAATCATTGTTTTTATAATTGTTTACATATATTTCTATATATGTACCTCATATTTTGCTTATATTTCTATGTACTTCACAATCGTTTATTTTTTTATATCATTGTATTTCATAATTGTTTACTTATATTTCCACCTCATATTTCACTTATATTTATATGTAACTCATATTTTTTTACTTTTATTTATGTACTTTACTATCATTGATGTATTAAATCATTGTTTTCATAATTGTTTACTTATATTTCTATATATGTACCTCATATTTTTCTTATATTTCTATGTACTTCTCAATCGTTCATTTTTATACCATTGTATTTCATAATTGTTTACTTATATTTTTATATATGTACCCTATATTTTAGTTATATTTATATGTACCTCATATTCCTTTACTTATATTATGTACTTTACAATCGTTTATTTATTTATATCATTGTATTTCATAATTGTGTACTTCTATATCTATGTATGTACCTGATATTTTACTTATAATTTTATGTACTCTACAATCGTTTATTTATTTATACCATTGTATCTCATACCCGCTTACTAAACTTAAGTTACACCCAGGACATTAGAAAACTTTATTATTATGAGGTCGAGCGAAGCGAGAACGAAATATACAGCCTTAAGCTTTGGATAAAATAGACATTATAGTTTTCGTGTATCGGGTAGAATATTCCCACCAAAATCTGTAATTAAGAGAAAGGATAGTCTTAGGCCCGTATTCAAAGACATTTTCCTAACATTCTCCTTAAGGAACAAGGAGAATGTTAAGAAAATGTCTTTGAATACGGGCCTTAGACTTTTGAAAATAGTCTCTTCACCCTGTAAATAAACTCTTGCGTGATTAAATTACAATTACAAAGCTGTCCAACCACTTTTGATAAATTTGAAAAGTTAAGCAAACCATGATACCGCCTATAGTGAAAATCCTAAGAAATTGAATATCAATCAAGAAATTGTTTGACACGTATTATAGATTTTTAATTTATAATTATTGACCAAACTATTTAAATAAGATTATTTTATGAGGTAATGGTCATATAAGAATAAAAACACAAAGTTGAGCTTTCGGCCGTAAATTAGGCCTTCTTCAGAAGGAGTGTTATGAAGAAATTGTTTGGAAGAAACAGTTTGGAATAAAACTACTTCTGAAGAAGGGCTAATTTACGGCCCAAAGCTTAAATTTGTGTTTTATTTTTATCCGACCATTGCCTCATAAAATTATCTTGTTTTCATAGATTTTTGTTAAAAATATTTTTTCTTAAGTTATGACGGATTTTAAGAAATTATTTTAAAGAAATTCTTTATTTTAAGAAATTGCCGGATAAGGTGATATTAATATAACGGATTAGGGTGATAGTAATATACCAGATTGGGGTGATATTACTATAGCGGATTAGTGTGATATCGCTATACCGGATTGGGGGTGATATTACTATAGCAGATTAGTGTGATATCACTATACCGGATTGCGGGGTGATACTATAATGGATTAAAGTGACGTTACTAAGCCATATTAGGGTGATACCACTAACCAGATTAGGGTGATATTGGTTTTAATTATTTTCAGGAATTATAGTAGTTTTTAAAATAGGAATTATTACAATATGTTTCATTTTAACTTATCAAATTTATTAATGAGGTATAAAAGTTACCTGTGGCGTCCCTCAAGTATCGCATCTAGCTCCTATTCTATTTTAACATTAATTTTATTTTTTTTTTAAATTAAAGCTTAGGAAAGTATTAGATCAGGAATTCAATCAAGTAATACTACCTAGATTTTAATAATTTTAATTTATTACATAAGTGTTAGGAAGCATGAATTATTATTTCTATTATCTAATAAATTAAATTTTATGCGGTAAAATTAATTTTTACTTTTCTTTCATAACTGTATATAGTATTGTGTGTCTTTCACTCATCACTGGGATAGTCAGAGTATGTATTGTCTGTCTACATAGTTGAAACTTAATACAAAAATCACTCTATAGGTGTGTGTAATTGTGCTATTCGGAAAGTCATCTTTAATCCGCAATAATGACTCTGCAAACGTTTTGAAAAATCATAAATCGCGGAAAAATTATCCGATTGCATTGACATTTGGCACGCATATGACTAACATATATACCAAGTTTTATCTAATTATCAGCAGTAGTTCAATTTTAATCATATGAGTTGTGTACTTGTTTTACAAAATTGGAAAATAATTCAATGCAGTTGAAATTTAGTACAAGTGTATACCTTAACGTAATAAATAAGTACTCCATGCTTGATTTTTTTACCATAAAAGTTAAGCAGCATCGAGCATGTTCAGTGCCAGGTTGGATGCTAAGGAATGAAACAGATGTATTTATAATCTGAGGACAAGCGAAGCGAGTCCAAAGACGTTCAGCAGTAAAAATGTAACGACATATTTTCTAAGGATGAGCGAAGCGAGGCTGAAGCAGGTAGGATAAGCGTAGCGAATCCGATGTACTGAGGAATAGTTCCGAGGCATCTTGTACCCGGAACTTATTTTTATTGACTTATCAGGAACACCTATGTCCCACGAATGGCTTATTAGATTGTTATTATATTGTTATTAGAATGTTATTAGATTGTTATTATATTGTTATTAGAATGTTATTAGATTGTTATTAGAATGTTATTAGAGTGTTATTATATTGTTATATAGAATGGTATTAGATTGTTATTATATTGTTATTAGAATGTTATTAGATTGTTATTATATTGTTTTTAGAATGTTATTAGATTGTTATTAGATTGTTATTAGGTTGTTATTTGATTGTTAATAGATTGTTATTATATTGTTATAAGAATGTTATTAGTTTGTTATTAGATTGTTATTATATTGTTTTAGAATGTTATTAGATTGTTAATAGATTGTTATTAGACTGTTATTAGATTGTTATTAGATTTTTATTATTTTATATTTATATTATTATATATTTCTCAATTTTAACCGCTTTGAGTAAACTTTAAGCATTAAGCCTTTTATAGCTTAGTTTTGCACATAATGGACTTTACTTCATGTATAATAAACCTGAAAATGAAGTCAGAGGTAAAACAAACAACTAAGTTGGAAGGGTGTTGATAGCTAAGTACCTACTTGATTAAGACCCTTTGCATTGTCTTCACTTAGCTTTATTACTTGATATCTGTTTATCTTTCATCATTTCGAACAAGAATCAAGTTATTTTTCTTGTAGATTACTCTGTATGAAGGATGTGCGGGAATTATATTGGGTGATATTTACCGTGCATAGCTCGTGGTAATTACCGTGGGTAATGATATCGAGCTTATCATTCCTCCGTTTTTGTTACATTTCTTATGAAGTCTTATAAGATTAGTTACTTTCTGCGAATTGATAGCATTTTTTTTTTTTATTTATTCTAACGGCAAAGTCTTATACAAACATACTAATGTTAACAGAGAATACTGACACAACAAATTTAAATAATTAATTTAAGTTAAACATGCTTTGTTAGTAATAAATAATAACAAAAGAGAAATAAACATAAAAAATATAAAAATAAAAATAAAATAAAATATAATAAAATAAAATAATAAATAAAAAAATAAAATATATATAATAATTAATAAATAAACAAATAAAATAATAAAATAAAAAAAAATAAAAAAAAAAAATAAAAAATAAAATAAAGAATAAATATTAAATAAATATATAAAATAAGAAATATAAAAAGAGAATATATCAAAAATAAATATAGTAATAATATTAAATTTAACAATTTAAAAATGTGAGCATTTAGAGATCAGTTAAAGAAAGATTATAATAATAGATATACCAAATGTTTGAAACTGTATTTTTTATATCTATAAGTATATGAGTTCGATTTAAGTTTAATAAGATACACTAAATACTTTATATAACTACAGGGTGTTCGGTGATATGTGTAAAAAAATAATGGGGCGATTCTATGCCCCTAGGGGCTACTACTAAAATCATTGCATTGACCAGAGGTCAATTCTCAATCGTTCTCCCACAAGGTCTATCATTAATATTCAGTATCATTACTGATCAGTATCGTATTTTTGACGATGGTGTTCGATGACAGACACACACACACACACAGAACTTTGTGAATACTACTTTTTAAGTCTTAAAACACCTGAAACGGATATTTCAGTTGTAATCCTGGTTTCGGACTTTTTTATAAGGCGCGGTCGAATATCCGGCCTTCTAGAACGTTGGATCACCAACAAACTTTTTTTATAACTAATTTTAAGTAATTAGCCGGATTTGTGATAAATGAAGCCTATTTCCGTAATCCGCACGCTCTTTTGGTTAATCTCAAAGAGTATTTACATTCACTCAACGATTTATTTTTAATCTAACTTGGTACATACATAACTACTGTTAGACGTCAATACTTTGTGTTATATTTTGACATGTCATATTTGTTAACATTGACGTCTAACAGTAGTTAAGTATGTACCAAGTTAGATTAAAAATAAATCGTAGAGTGAATGTAAATACTCTTTGAGATTAACCAAAAGAGCGTGCAGATTACGGAAATAGGCTTCATTTATCACAAATCCGGCTAATTACTGAAAATGTTGAAAAAAAAGTTATAAAAAAAGTTTGTTGGTGATCCAACGTTCTAGAAGGCCGTGGATATTCGACCGCGCCTTATTGCTAACACAATACTTTTCTTATATACCTACGGTATAAATGAGGAAAAAAAGTAAGTTAGTTAAAACAGTAGCCAGTAAGATTTAATAGATTTATTGCTAAAATATATCAGGAGCGGAATAGAAATATTTATACTTTCCACTCTGAATTTCGGCAAAGACAAAGGGTTCGGAATCAGGTAATTAATGTCACATTTTTCCAAGAATTTGAAGGTTGTACGGGTGGCGGGGGGCCGAAGCTTCATAGCCCAACCGTCGGCACCTTCCTTTGTTTCGCAGACAACTCTTTGTTCCCAGATAAAATTTTAATTCCAAATTTTCGATATAAAAATCTTTCCGAAACGTTTGAGAAATATCAAAAAGGATTCTGAGGAGTAGAGAGATATTTGTTTTGTTTTTTTTGACGAAGTTTCGAAGCTTTTTTTTGGGACCAGTTTCCTTGTTATCATTCCTTTCTCGATTTTATAAAGGTTTTCGACAAGTCAGCTGTCGATTACAGTTTCTAGCGCTAAAATGTAAAACTATTAGATGAGACAATTGGTTTCGTACGGTTATTTTGAAGAGCAATTGTCGTTGCTCTTTACATAAGGCAACAATGACGTTTAAATATTTATGATAATAGTATATTATGCCACTAGGCAGCAAAATGGAATTTTGCAGACGAGGCGTAAGCCCAAGCTGGTAATCGCTGACACGAGTCGACTATGTTTCCATTGCTGCATTGTAGCATATACTATTATATCCACTTACAGCTGAGTATGAGTATACTACAGTATGAGAATATTATTATATATATATTATTAATATATATCTTAATTCTTAAGAGAATATTATTCTTTGAAATGTTATGTTTAATTTTTATCCAGTAAATATTTAAGATAACAATTACTATATTATCTTATACTACCGAGTTTTGCAAAACATGAATAGTTGACACAATATAATTGTGCGAGAGACACCTAGGAAATGTAACAAGCAAAATGCTATGCTACATGTAGGAACTGTTCCATCATTCGATATTCGTCATCATTGATGGCTCGACATAATGTCATGTCCCACTCTGTTTCGTTACGTCTAACTCATCAGGGCGCCGACAGAGCCTGAACTCACTCTGACCTTCAATTAATTCCGAAGAATATAATGTGAAGTATTTACCAGAGACGAGCGGTGCTCTCTTACCGCCATTATGCATGGCAAGCAAAACATATATCATTTGATACTACCGATTTTTACTAAACATGAATTGACACAATATAATTGTGCGAGAGACACCTAGAAAATGTAACAAGCAAGATGCAATGCTACAGCTGGAAACTGTTCCATCATAATAATAACTTATTAAATTATGATTAGAAACTTATAACTCAAATGAAAAAACAAGTAGAGAAGGAGAAAAAAGAAAGATGTCACTCCATACTTAGTATATATTTATTGACAGAGCCAACTTTCAAACTTAACAGTTCATCATCAGTGCCGGTGAAAGCGAAGTAAAGAAGCTATGAGATAGACGAAATAGATTTGTCAGAGGCTGGTGTCTGACTGGCCTTTGAGTCAGACACCAGCCTCTGGACAAATCTATTTCGTCTGTCTCATAGCTTCTTTACCTCGCTTTCACCGGCACTGATGATGAACTGTTAAGTTTGAAAGTCGGCTCTGTCAATAAATATATACTAAGTGGAGTGACATCTTTTTTTTTCTCCTATTTGGAAACTCCACAACTCATCTTACTATCAAGTAGAGAAGGGTTCCTTAATACTTGCTACGAGATTGTAGAGGCAGCAATTAATGCTTCAATGTTGTTGCAACACTCACAATATCAGGTAGACTTGGTCTAGAAATTTGTTAATCCTAACAATATTTCTATGTTAATTTTTTTCTCTATTACTCAAATTTATTATATTTCATAGCAAAATTAGTTTACCTTGTTTACAGTTTTAGTAATTATTTACAAAGTTTTACATTTGTGACTTTATTTAAACAAAATAAATCAACCAATAATGAAATAAGTGACAAAACAAACAACAAAAATCTGACGATTCATAAACAGCTGGTAAAAAAAAATTAAAAAAACCATGAATATCGTGTTGCCAATATTTTATATAAAATTATATTTAGTAGGTATTTTATGAAAAAGTTTAATACTTAAGAATATCTCGTATTTTAAGTAATAATACATATAAAATATTATCATTAAAATATAATTAAAAAAAAACAATAATCATGTTTACCTGACAAAAAACACCGCGATTAACCTGCAACATAATAACCTTCTAGGGTATTTTGACTTTTTTACCATTACATTCATAGAGGTATATACTAGAGGGGGCATAGCCTATCTTAATACATATAGTGGCATGAAACATCTTTTTGAGGCTCTTGGGGGCTCTGTGTAACCTCATTAAAAACCTCCTTCAAGAGTAAGTTAAGGTTATAATAAATCAATTGATTTCGGTTTCCCGCGCATTGTTTGTGTTTTGATTTGTATTTTTAACGTTTTGCTGTATAAGTTATTGTAATTTTGTACTGATTATTTGATTATATTTATAATCGATGACCTGACCACGAAGGTGGTCAGGTTACTTTGTCGATGTTTCAAAATTTAACCTATAGGGTTAAATAAATTTAAGCTGCAAAGGATATTTTGCTGCTTAAAAATAGTTCCGTAATGACTAATTTTGCAGCCTTAAGTAGATATTATATATATATATATATATATATATATATATATATATATATATATATAATATATATATATATATATATATATATATATATATAATATATATATATATATATATATATATTATATATATATATATATATATATATATATATAATATATATATATATATATATATATTATATATAAAGATTTAAGGCTGATTAATTACTAAAAAAAAATATATAAATAGAAATAAAATTAATTATACAAAAGTCTTATATTTTAATATCAAAGCTTTTGACTAAAAATTAGTCATCATCAGAGTTTAACAAATATAAATTAAAAAAACAATTTCACAAATTACAAACTACTTCATATTGCACCTTGGTATGGTTTGGTAAGCTAGTTTGTAAAATTGTTTTTTTAATTGTTAAACTCTGATGATGACTAATTTTTAGTCGAAAGCTTAGTTATTATTATATATTAAAAAATATAGGACTTTTGTGTAATTAATTTGTTTTTATTTATATATTTTTTTATAAGTCCACAAAAAGAAACTTTTTAATTAAAAAAATTATATGACTATTCTGCGCTAATGTCGCAAAATAGTCAATTTTTAATAATATTATGTAATCTAACACTAACATTCTACACTGATATTGGCAACATCCCAATGCTGACTTGAAACAATTCTTTTATTTAAACTATATAACCTAACTATATAAATGAACAAATTACTACAACAGACTATACTTATTTAGCAGTAGGCTCAATGCTGACTTCAGGAAATTTCTTTTATGAAACTATATAACCCAAATATATAAGTGAACAAATTACTACAACAGACTATACTTATTTAGCAATAGGCTATGCTGACTTCAGGAATTTTTTTTTATTTAAACTATATAAGTGAACAAATTACTACAACAGACTATACTTATTTAGCAATAGGCTCAATGCTGACTTCAGGAATTTTTTTTATTTAAACTATATAAGTGAACAAATTACTACAACAGACTATACTTATTTAGCAGTAGGCTCAATGCTGACTTCAGGAATTTTCTTTTATTTAAACTATATAACCTAACTATATAAGTGAACAAATTACTACAACAGGCTATACTTATTTAGCAATAGGGTCAATGCGGACTTTAGGAAATTTCTTTTATTAAAACTATATAGGTAAGCTAAAACTATAGAAATTAATAAATTGTTACTACAAACTATAATCATTTCAGACATTTCATTTTAGTATAACTTCACATCCTAACTATGAATGTTAATAAATAAATCTCTACAATAGACTATACTCAATTCTATTCTACTAATTCTCGCAATGCTGACTTCAGAAATTGTCTTTGACAAAATTATTCTAAACTTTGGATTGTTTGTGATACTGCTTGTTGAAATCGCTAAAGTTTTACTGGTTCGTCGTTCTCCCTGAAATCTTGGCTACCGGTTCGTCGTTCTCCCTGAAATCTTGGCTACCGGTTCGTCGTTCTCCCTGAAATCTTGGCTACCGGTTTGTCGTTCTCCTGAAATCTTGGCTACCGGTCGTTCTCGGCTACCGGTTCGTCGTTCTCCTCAAATCTTGGCTACCGGTTCGTCGTTCTCCCTGAAATCTTGGCTACCGGTTCGTCGTTCTCCCTGAAATCTTGGCTACCGGTTCGGCGTACTCCATGAAATCTCGGCTACCGGTTTGCCTGAACATTCATCACTGGCGACACCGTTTATTCATTTTTAGGACGTAAAATAAAATTTTACTGCCTGTAAGCGAACTAAAAACTGTATTATTATTTATTTACTTTATTAGCGGGTGAGATTCTTTTGAAGTTTTTACAACTTAACAGACAATATATGAGATACTTTTCAAGTCCCTTCTCATAACTTCTTAATTACTATCGCTGTAGCGGCAAGTTTTATTGCTGATTCACGTCTCTCCGTGTTAGTTACTGTATACATTATTGATTATCTCTGTGTGTCAATACTGCACGAGTGTGGTTCTTGAAGTTACACATTGTTTTATACGTGTGTGTAGTATTTGGTTCGAGTGTTGATAGCTGAGAAACCTTCAAAGGGTACCAATCCCTGTAATTAAAAAGTACTTCTTTTCAAAAAAGGTTCATTCCATGAAATCAGAACCTTTTTAAATAGCGTTTTTATTTTTAATTTAGTTTACAAGGGTTTGTGGTGCGATATATATGGCTACGCTTTATAAATGCAATAAATAATAAAAATAAAAATTAAACTATGAATACGAGAGAGTAGTATCCTTATAGTTTATTTCTCTTAGGTTTACTTCCTTATCTCCTTAAATAGGAGGGAGAAGCATTGTATTAAAAAAATATAATCTGCAAGGCATAGCACATAGTATCCGTAAAGGAATTTCATTTTTATGTGCCCTGTAAAAATTTCATTTTAAAAAATGAATATTACTATCACTTCAATATATAATACTAAGAAAGTACATTAAAATATAATTTCTATGTCGCAAGCAAACAACCCATATTGTTTAGCATTTCATCACAAAAAGCATTTTAAAAATAGTTGTTACACTCAATGTCATATAAGCTCCTTTCGATCTTTTAGCGTTAAAGGTGTTGGCAACATGTATTTTGTCCATATTAGAGTTTATTGTATTAATAATTAATTAAATATCAAATAAAACATTATTATTAGGGTTTCGAAGATTATCTTCGAAAGCCTTATACTTTCTGTCGAGCGTCTGTCCGATTTCTCATCTCCGGAACTACGATAGCTAGGAAGTTGAACTTTGGTATACATGTGTAACTATTTTATCAAACAACAGGAAAAATATAGCTAACTATCTGGCATGGGCATTTGTTTAATGATAAATATAGCTAACTATCTGGCATGGGCAATTGTTTTATGATACATATAGCCAACTATCTGGCCTGGGCATTTGTTTTATGATAAATATAGCCAACTATCTGGCATGGGCATTTGTTTTATGATAATATAGCCAACTCTGGCATGGGCATTTGTTTTATGATAAATATAGCCAACTATATGGCACGGGCATTTGTTTTATGAATACCACTATATTATGATACCAACTATCTGGCATGGGCATTTGTTTATGATAAATATAGCCAACTATCTGGCATGGGCATTTGTTTTATGATAAATATAGCCAACTATCTGGCATGGGCATTTGTTTTATGATAAATATAGCCAACTATCTGGCATGGGCATTTTGTTTTATGATAAATATAGCCAACTATCTGGCATGGGCATGGCATTTGTTTTATGATAAATATAGCCAACTATATAGCACGGGCATTTGTTTTATGATAAATATAGCCAACTATCTGGCATGGGCATTTGTTTTATGATAAATAACGTAAGCCCTCATTATCAAATTTTCATTTAAATATGAACATAAAAACCTGGATTCCCCTTTCTAAAACATTGCAAGTGTTGCCAACTAAGCATCTTAAAATAGCATGTTTTTCTATGATTCTTTTATTCATTAATGTTACGTTGGCCAATTCATTTTTAACTTCAACTCTCAAAGGCAAAAAAATCATTTTTTAATTGGTGTCGTATTTCTCTAGCATCTAAATAGTTCTATGAGAAGTTAATCTGAATAGACATTATGATAATGTCAGGTTATTTTGCATGCATTTAGTAATAACCTTTGTTACAACCTCGAGTAGCTCTATAACCTTCTTGTGTATAATTATATAAACATTATGACGGACTAATGTGCTTTCTTTATTCACGTTTTTTCTTGCTCTAATTTTAAGTCACAAAATCGTCTGTTATTAGCCAAGATGTCAGTAACTGTTACTTCTGACTTCTGTAAGTTTTCTTTTGTATACAACTTCAGTTAAAAATATGAAAGAAAATATTTAGTTTATAATGAAAAGCGCACTGAAGTCATTATTTACGCATTTATTATAGTCCTGACGGTTGTAAGTATAAAACAAACTGCCGAGTATGTTCGGAACTAAGCTACCTCATCTCATATTTCAAACTGCAAATGAAATATTGTTAAATGAATGGCCTTATAGGTTAAATTTTGAAACATTAAATTAGTAACCTGAATAACAGTAACCTTCGATTAAATAAGAAGAAAAAAATAACAGTAACTTATATAATAGAAAAAATACAAAACAAAACGCAAACAATATTTGAAAGTGGACCAACAATTTTTTGAAAGTGGATATTTGAATGTTGTTATAGTAAACAATATTGATTTACTATAACCTTAACTCAGTCATAGAGAAGGTTTCAATGAGATTACACAGAGTTTCTAAGAGCCCCAGTAAAATGTCTAAACCTGTCAATTTGTTGGATAGGCTATATGCACTCTCTGGTACTATACATCTGTATGAAACAGCATAATTCTCGCGCAGAGGTCCGTAAGTTTGGCGAATTTCCTTTGGAATTTTTGCTTTCTTTCGTTAAGTTCTTGCTCAGAAATTCAAGTTATATTTTTTAGCCGGACAAGTGACACTTCTCCGTCAATTTTTCAAGAGGTTTCGAAGGAATTGCGCCTGTTACGAATAGGTTAGTTAAACCTATGTTTGCTTTTAGTGGCGGACTCGGAGAAGGGTTTGGCCGAGAAAGGCTCAAACCAACATCTCATGGGGCCCAATAAGGGGGGGGGAGCGAGAGAGTATTATTGATTATTATTAGTGATTATTATGATTATTATTATTAGTATTATTGATTATAGCGAACTTAATTTAATTTATTTAATTTAACATTTAATGAAATTAAATAAAATTAAATTATTTTTATAAAAATTAATAAGAAAGTATAAAAGAAGTATACTCGTTGCAGTATAAATTTAACGACGTACGTTTTGAGTCCAAAGTAGAGAGGATGAGCGTAATGATTACGATGTGGTGAGGAATAGTTCCGAGGTACCCCGTATCCGATTTTTTATTGTACCACTCCACGGCTCAATCCATCCTATATGTTGACTCAATTTTCCGATTATTGCTCAAGACTTCATTACTATAGGATTGGCTAGTTTCAATTCGAAGTTATCAATACGTAATTTTCTAAATGCTATCGAAGACTTCTTTCTAATACTTCAAAAATAGGTTTTGTATACAATGTTACCAATACGTAATTTTCTAAATGCTATCGAAGACTTCTTTCTAATACTTCAAAACGGGGTTTTGTATACAATATTATGAATATGTAATTTTGAATAAAATTAAAGTTTAAAAACAATAAATTAAGCTTGAAAACTTAGATACGTTTTTATTCGTGTGTTATCAATGCGAATTCATTATTAAATACATAATCCATAATTAATAAGAATAGTTGATTCTATTAGTAGAATTATTTCGACGTGGTTTTGTAGCATGCAACGTTTCGGACTAGTGGTCATCAAAGGGTTCTGGATAAATCTCGAGAAGGAACAGATGGTAAAATTCTCAGGGATAATTCATAAAGGAATACCTAGGAAAAGTCAGAATTAGTTATTACAATCTTTTGTGGAATAACAAACGTTTTGCTTCGGAAAATTTATAGAACCACTGAGTGACAGCTTTGATATGTAAATATCAAAGTTTTTTATGAAAGGGGGAAGGTTTCCGCATAATAATGACTTTAGTGTCTTATATATTTATATATATATATATATATATATATATATATATATATATATATATATATATATATATATATATATATATATATATATATATATATATATATATATATATATATATATATATATATATATATATGTATGTGTGTGTGTGTGTGTGTGTGATTGGGCGTTTAGGAAACAAAATTGATGTGCTCAAAATCATAACTTAAACCAATACCATAATTGAGACCAATACCAATTAGTATTGGTCTCTAATTGTGTCGGTTAACAATTAGATAGTTTGGAGCTTTGGTCCGTTCAAATCTGTTGGTTTCTTGTATTGCTCATTATTGTAATCTAGGTCTTTAGATCTAAATAGATCATCGGTATTAATTAAAGAAAATCATATAGGGATCCACTACTACTAATTAGATTAGGGACAACCAACTGTTGCGTGTAAGACGATAGAGGGCTGTAACTTAACTTTTCTTAGTGCGTTTATCTCGTACAAGATAAATCCTTTGAATAATATAAATATAGAAGGAACATAGAACTATTAACACTATTCGCGAATCAAAGTCCGTAGGACCTTAATAAAAACCTTAGGTTATTAACCTTAATAACACACATTTGGAAAAAGGTTTCAATGAGGTTACACTGAGCCCCTAAGAGCCCCAAAGTGATGCTTCAGGTATCTCAATGTATTACGATTGGCTATGACCCCTCTAGTAATATAACTTTACGGTAATACGGACCTGCCAAGTTCCTTTTATCTATACAGTAGCACATAACATGGCACCACTGTCGCATGCACGTTAGCTCTGTGCTGTATATTGGTAAACCCATAGAGATATATTACTAGAGGGGGCATAGCCTATTCAATGCATAAGAGGCCTGAAACATCGTTTTGGGGCTCTCCGGGGCTCTGTGTAACCTCATTAAAGCCTCTTCCAAGTGTGAGTTAGGATTATAATAAGTACATTTTTTTCCGGTTTTCCGCATATTTTTTATTTAGATTTGTATTCTATATGTTCAAGTGTATGAATGTATGTTTGTTCTTTTTATTTGATTATTTTGATTGTCGAAGGTGGTCAGGTTACTTTTTTGATGTTTCAAAATTCAACCAATAGGGCCCCTCTAGTAATGATATCTCTATGGGTAAACATCTTAGCTATTCCAAACACCTGTTGCACCCCTCATTTCAATTTATTAATCCTAAAAAAAATGACAAAGCAACGGATTTACAAGGATCTATATTTAGTCATAGGTAGGCAGGGTTGCACAAAACGCTATCTATGGCAACGGATTGACAACTCGGACGCGGGCGCGCCGCGATAAATCACTTCACGTCATCACGCGCATCAATTTAATTGGACTAGAAACAATGTCGTCTAACTCCATATGAGTATAATACAATATAATTGTCATTTAAAATTACCATGATTTGTTTTTATAAAATAAATCATAGAATGAAATTCTTACTTAATTAATTATATTCTTACTTATAGATCAATTTCATATTGCTTTTTTACCTTTCCTCTTTTATACTGTAGGAAAAGTATTGTGTTTGCAAAAAAAATCAGAAAACCGGGATGTCACCGGAATTATTCGTTTCAGGTGTTTTTCCATGACCTCCTAAGTGGTTTTCACTAATTTGTCTGTCTGTACGTTTGTATCTGTATATGTATATGTATACATATATATATATATATATATATATATATAATATATATATATATATATATATATATATATATATATATATATATATATATATATATATATATATCTGTGTGAGTGTGTGTTTTATCATCGTAGCTCCCAGCTTTATGAGAGTTGAAACATTGTACAAAAATCTGTCTACCGCTGTAGTTGTGCTATTCAGAAAATAATTTTTTATGAGTCATTAACCCACAATAGTGTCTCAGCACAAATGTCAAAAAATCATTAAACGCGGAAAAATCGTGTGATTAGATTGAGATTTGCCTCGCATTTAGCCATGTATAAGTCTAACATATGTACCAAGTTTCACCTCATTATCAGCATTAGTTCAATTTTTATTAAATAACTTGTGTTCGTTTTTTACTATTTTTAAACAAAATCGTAAAAAATGGAAAATCTAATGGAATTAGATTTTCGATTAGATGTAAAGCGTAAACCATTACGTAATAAATAAGTACACTAAGTTTTGTTTCAATATGACAAGTTTATCTATGATTTTTGTTGGATTATCAAAGTTAAGCAACATCGAGTGTGGTCAGTTCCTAGATGGGTGACTGCTAGGAATGAAGCGAATGCATTTACTATCTGAAGACGAGCGAAGCGAGTCCGAAGAGGCGTTGAAAATTTGTTTGAAATTACGCACACAAGTCATTCGATAAAAATTGATCTAATGATGTTAAAGAGGAAAAATCTCGGCTTATAAGTTAATCTTTTATACACAGTTACACGCGTGCTACTTCTCAATCCGATCGCAATATTTTATGATTTTGTGGTATTTTTGCAGGTTAATGACGTCATCAAAAATTATTTTTGGGATAAATAAATAAAAATCCCAACAAAAACACTCCGTGAAAAAATGCAGCCAAGTCTTGCGTTAAAAGTTATGATATCATAGTTTATACGCCAAGTCTATTCATTCCTTGTTTTCATAAATCTTGAGAGATATAGATGTTTATTTAATATCCGCAACGTATATTTAATTTAGGCGCTCAAAAGCTTTACAAAATTTAACAGTAAAGAAATTTCTGACATGCAAGAACGCAGAAAAATTAAATAATCATGAATTTCTTCCTCAAAATAATATTGATGGTATATTAAATATATAAAATAGGCATTACCTACTTATTTATTCTATTTCTAATTTCGTTATTTAGCGTTCTTGCCAAGTCAGAAATTTCTTTACTGTTAAATTTTGTAAGGCTTTTGAGCGCATACGTTGCGGATATTAAATAAACATCTATATCTCTCAAGATTTATAAAATTCTGGCGCGGTGGTCCGCATGTCGGGCGAATTTCCTTTGGATGCGTGTTTCCGTGCTTTTTACATTATATAAGTTTACAACTAGTAAATAAATAATTCCGGCGCGGTGGTCCGCTGTCGGGCGAATTTCATTTAGAATGCGTGTTTCCGTGCTAAACAACCCATTTATTGCTTATGCAAGAACCATGCCCATTGCGTGGTTCCGGTTCATGCTTTAGAACCTAAGCAGTTACTCAATTGTCAAGCACTGCTCGTAACTCATTTTGTCTGTATTTTCCAAAGGAAATGCGCTAAAACCTTTAAAGATAACTGACTAAGCTTAAAGATAAGTAACTAATCTTTAAACTAATGCAAATAATAGTGCGTACTTCTAATTTTAGAGGCATAGTTTTGTACAACAACTGGATGATTATGCGCATTTCCTTTGGAAAATACAGACAAAATGAGTTACGAGCAGTGCTTGACAATTGAGTAACTGCTTAGGTTCTAAAGCATGAACCGGAACCACGCAATGGGCATGGTTCTTGCATAAGCAATAAATGGGTTGTTTAGCACGGAAACACGCATTCTAAATGAAATTCGCCCGACAGCGGACCACCGCGCCGGAATTATTTATTTACTAGTTGTAAACTTATATAATGTAAAAAGCACGGAAACACGCATCCAAAGGAAATTCGCCCGACATGCGGACCACCGCGCCAGAATTATTTTTAGTTGTAAACTTATATTGGGTAAAAAAACGATAAAAAATAATTGTCCTTACTAGGATTTGAACCCAGGTACTCTGGGTTTGAGAGCTCGCATCCAAAGGAAATTCGCCCGACATGCGGAACACCGCGCCAGAATTATTTTCTAGTTGTAAACTTATATTTAGTAAAAAAAAAAAAAAACGATAAAAAATTATCGACCCTTCCAGGATGTGAACCCAGGTACCCTGAGTTTGAGTGGTCGTATTGACTCCGGACCACTGCCATTCAACTCAGAGGCCCAAAAAAACATTAAAAAACGACACCCTACTCGAAATTTAATTTTCAACGACCGTAATGTTGGTTTTCTATATTTTTTGTGGTTTTTTCGACTTTTTGTAACTTAAAGTGGTCGTATCGTCTTCGGACCGGTTTCATTCGATTCAGCGCCCAAAATTACATAGAAAAACGACACCCTACTCGAAATTTATTTTTTATCGACCTAAATTTTGGTTTTTGGTAATTTACAATGGTTTTTTCGATTTTTAGGTCACTTAGAGTGGTCGTATCGACTTCGGACCGGTTTCATTCGATTCAGCGTTTTAAAAAACATAAATATTGACCTTTTTCGCGGCAAAAAATATTAACCCTGAATTTTGCTGATTTTTTGAAAATTTCGCTGACTCAGCAAACCGGGTTAATGACGTCACAAAAACCTGGTTTTCAATAGGGTTCGTGTCCTCCCGAAGGTTGATTTTTTTGTACCAAGTTTGGTTAAAAAATATTAATTCCTTCGAAAGATAGAGTGTTTACAAGAAAGTGTCTAGAAATACATATATATATATATATATATATATATATATATATATATATATATATATATATAATATATATATATATATATATATATATATATTATATATATATATATATATATATATATTATATATATTATATATATATATATATATATATATATATATATATAAAGTCTCGCGAAATTTTTTTTTTCGTCATTAGGGACCTCTGAAACGGATTTGTGTCGTGGTCCGAGGTTCGAATTCCGCCATGACGCCTATCCCATTAGCGAATTTTTTCCCAAAGGAAATTCGCTAAAAACAACTAATGAATAGGCTTGGCGTATAAACTATGATATCATAACTTTTTACGCAAGACTTGGCTGCATTTTTTCACGGAGAGTTTTTGTTGGGATCTCAATTTTTTAATCGTTTATAATCGTGTAACTTCCTCTTTGCATAGGTCCTTGCAATTTATAATATTATACTTCGCATTAGTATTACTCTCAAACGTAATAAATAGTTTTTATTTTAAAAATATTAGATGACATATATATATAAAATTTAACGTATTCTAACTGCGTAAAGCTAAAAGCAGGTACTGATTTGCTCACATATGGTCGAGCCTTTTCTTACAATACATGTTGCATCTGAAATAATTATAACAATGAATGCTTCATATTGAAATCAACAATATGCTATTAAGTTTATATTATTTAAATTTCTCAACATACTTGATAAAATTTTAAGAAAAATATATCACTTATATAATACAGTCATTATATTATTGTTAGACATATATATTTTCATGTTACAAATAATGAATCATATACTGTTGATAAAGTCTTTATAAACCACTAATTTTTCATATCAGAGGCAAAATTTAGGAGATCTAATTGAAATATTGCAAATTTGACAATTTTTCCTTGCTTTATCAAACAAATCCTACCCTAATTTCAAATTTCAAGTTTCTACGATTATTAGAAGTGCCTTAGAATTATGATGAGTGAGTCAGTCAGTGTCGAAATTAGTCATTTTCGAAGCGAAATTTCTCGTTTTCAATAATAGATAAAGAATTGTAATTTCAAAAGTAATATTGTTCCAATATGATCTTCGCGTTAGCCAAATTGTAAGATTCTAGGTTAATCCAGTCAAAAGATACAGGGGGTAGAAAATATTACGAATTTCTTCGAGAAAAGGATGTTCGTCAGTGCCAGCCTTGGATAAACTTGTACCTTATACAGCAAGACTTGGCTGGGGCACTGCCGTGCCCCCAGATAAATTTTATTTGCATTAAGTACAATTTTAAAGTACAATGGCAACATGTCAACAATAAGTAATCACAATTTACTATTGTAAATTATTTTTTGTAAAAAATATTATTATATTTTTTAGAAAAAATATTATTTTTACAGTGTCACAAAAACAATCAAACATATTGTTTAAATGTGTAAAGAATTTAAAATTAAATCTCAGTAATTATTTGCGTTAAGAAATTACAAAATATAAAGCAATTGTGCTAATCAATTCAAATTTAATTAAAAAGAATTTATCAATTGAGTACAAGGGATTATCTAATAGATATTTTTGATTTGTTAGAAAACGGTTTCTTATTTAAAGTAGTGATCGAGTCAGGTAAGTGATTGAATAGTTTTAGTCCAAAGTATGTAATGTTATGTTTGGCAGTCTTAGTCAGTCTGTACTTCCTTATAAGTAATTTATTGCTCTGCTTGTGGATACTGTTAGTGCTCTGTCTAGTTGGTGGATACTGTTTAGTGCTCTGTCTGCATACTGTGTGCTCTGTCTATTGGATACTGTTTACTGTTTAGTGCTCTGTCTAGTGGATACTTGTGGATACTGTTTAGTGCTCTGTCTAGTTGCTACTTGTGGATACTGTTTAGTGCTCTGTCTAGTTGGATACTTGTGGATGCTGTTTATTGCTCTGTCTAGTTGGATACTTGTGGATACTGTTTAGTGCTCTGTCTAGTTGGATACTTGTGGATACTGTTTATGCTCTGTCTAGTTGATACTGTGCTAGTGCTCTGTCTAGTTGGATACTGTTGCTGTCTAGTTGGATACTTGTGGATACTGTTTAGTGCTCTGTCTAGTTGGATACTTGTGGATGCTGTTTATGGCTCTGTCTAGTTGCATACTCGAGGATTCTGTTTATTTGGTCTCATTCCTCTTGTGTCTCATAAATATAAGTAAGGGTCAAGTAACAAAATAGTGCATAAAAAGTTAAAATCCTAGATTTCTTAAACAGTTCTAACTAGGTGGTAGGATAGTTGTGGGATAGTTAAACTGTATAGTTGTAGGATAGTAAAACTACACCTATAGACTGATTTTTGTACGAAGTAACTCTCTAGCATAATAAGAATTGGAACTACGATGATAACAGACACACACATACAGAAAACTGCGTGAAAACCACTCTGGATGCCTTAAAGACATCTGAAACTTATGATTCCGGTGTCATCCAGGTTTAAGAATTTTTTGCAAACGTAATAATTTTCCGGTATACCTAAAGTATAAATGGGGTTTAAAAGTAGGGTTTGATGGCAAAAGTAAAAATAGGATTTAAATTTCGACAGGATCGAATGGAAGTGTCAGGAAATGCCATGGCTGACATTTGACCGACGACAGATTAGTATTAAATTAAGGTTTATAATGAGAAGTTGTAAAATATTAAATAAAGAGGGTTTACAAACAGGAAGCGGTTCAAGCTCCTTCATTTTGGAAGAACTTTAATATTCATACTAGTAATCTAGCCTCATATTACAGCCGCTGTTACGTACTACAGACTCCATATTTGATAGAGCAATAAGATAACATATCCGTGTGGCGAATGATATAGTAAGTTAGCAATACTGATTTACATATAATTAAATGGAACAGTGTGGGATTGACTGTTTGTTTTGATGGTAACTGCAAACTGTTATTGTAAGATTTACGGACAGATAGGAACTTATAATTAGATGATAGATTACATATTTATTTAATGGAATGTATGGTTTTTCATTGTGTAGGATATTTCACATAGAATAAATAATGAGAATGAAGAGAAGCAGCTGTAATATTATTTAGGGCCCTAATTATTACTATTATTCGCATATTTATTTCTTAGATTCGATCATCTTTTCTCTGACTATACTCCTATGTATACTGGGTGGGACATTTATGATGGACCAACAATAAGTCCTTAAAATTAAGGCGAAACATGGGTCCTAGACTTTTGAAAATGGTCTCTTGCTCCAGTAAAGTGACTGTTTGCGTGTTAAAATTGTCCTTTATTATTTTTTCAACTTTTGCCTAAATATTGTAATTGTTTAACCACTTTTGGTAATCTTAAAAAAAAATCAGAACATACCATTGAACCAACCAACAGAACATATGCTGGCTGTTTACACAACATACACAATAGCCAGGTGAAAACCCGGATTAAGAGTTATATTTTTGAAATTGCATTGAATCCAAAACAATTTGATACCAGTAGAGGGATATTGGTATCAAATTGCTTTGGATGTAATGCAATTTCTAAAATATCACTTTGTTGCCAATGATATCCATTTGTTTAGGGAAGTGGTATCCTCTAAATTTATATAGGGCACCGATCAATTTTTGTAACCCTTTCCTGGAGGCACCCCCAACTGGGGGCTTTTGGCACCCAGTTTATGAGAGGTACCAAAAATATGAATTTCAAGATAGATTTTTTTTTCATTTAGGTCAAAGTATTTTTTTTTTGTAGCAATAAACAATTTTTTTAATTTTTTTTTTTGGGCAGCACCCCGTTTTAATTTAACTTTTCAAAGGTTAAAAATTAACCATCAATAAAAAAAAATAAAGTAAAAAATACCATATTTAGGTGATAGTTGTCAAAATAGTTGTAGTAAATTTGATAAGGGGTCAATTTACAAAAGGGTAGAGTCAATACGAGGCTCGTATTGACCTCGTATACTTAGACTTTGTAGATTAGATTAATTCCGAAAGCCCCAGCTCAGCTTTGTGAAATAAAACTATAATAGGAAGGTGAAGTTGGTATAATTAATCCGGCGAGTTTATCGCAATGAATAATCAGAGCTGGGGGCTTGATAAATTCTATGACTTCTCCACCGCCTCTTTTACTCCTGATCATTTATAATAGTTGTTCCTATCTCCATATCATCAGTTTTTTTCATCCAATTGAGACATTTGATTGCCTGTGGGTCATTCTGTTTGAAGCACCTTCATTAATGGTTTGTGATTTTATCATGATCGTCTTCAAAGCGTCTTGAGTAATGTAATATTTTTTAGAGGATGTTAATGTCCATGAGCATGGATCATATCGTCTTTATATTAGTATATTTTTTATAAAATCGTAAAGGTAACACACACACACACACACACACACACACACACACACACACACACACACACACACACATGCGTCTTGGATGCTACAGAGTTTGCATCAGCTCCGTAGTTGTTATTTTATTAGTTTTATTTTTCAATAGTAATTTTGCTTTGATCTATTAGAAATTTTACACAGTTCTATTTCAAAACATATTCTTTACTTCTGTTAAGTTTTGTGTTTTACATTTAAGTAGTTACGGTGATATGGACATTTTTATTTTAGAAGATTCCAAGGGATATTTTAAGAATTAGTTTCATGTATTGAAAAGGGGTCGTGTTTATCAGTGACCTTAGCTTGACCGGTCACCCCCACCTGCGTGGCGCGCTACCTTATTCATAAACTAATACTATAAAATCTTTACTCTATTGTTTACTTTGTGTTTTAAACGTATATTTTTACGCTGTTCCGAGTTCACTCATAATATCATTGTTTTTCTTCACGTTCCAATTGCTAATAAGATGGATACTTTACAAAAAGAAGAGAAAGACTTTCATGATATGGTTTCTCAATTACAAAATGTAATCGACACCAGTGGTAATCTACGAGGGGATTTACGTCGTGATATTAAGAGATCTATTAAAGGGTTTACTGAGCTTTTTAATAAGATGAAGTTACAAATAATTAAGCTTTCAAGCCCGAATGCCGGAGGGGGTACAAGTACGGCGGACTTGGCTCAACCTGTCGCCTCATACAGTCAGGTTCTTCAGACCCCTCGTCGAAATCTAGTTATTAAACCAAACCCTAAACCGGTGTTTAATGTTATTGTTAAACCAAAGCAGGGGATGAAATCGGAGGAAACTAAAGCTTTGATTAAAAACACTGTCGATCCTGTTCAGCTAAATGTTGGCATAAAGAAAATAGTTGGTATTAATGACGGCGGCATACTTTTACAGTCGTGTACAAAAGAAGAAAGCGAGATTCTGTGTACAGAAATTAATTCTAAATGTACAAACGAATTAAATGCTGTGCTCTGTGTTAAAAGAAATCCACGCTTAATTATTTTTGACATTCCTGCCGAGGTCACTAAGGAGAACTTTTCTGATATTTTCAAATCACATAACCAGTCCTTATTTGAAGATGGCAGTGTCATCATACCGAAGCATGTATTCAAAAATAAGAACAACGCGGGAAGGAATATAATCGTCGAAGTTGATCCGAAGCTGAGAAAGAGAATGTTAGAATCTAAAATTAAGTTGAGTTGGTCCATGTGTGTTTCAGATGATTACATATTTATTCAGCGCTGCTATCAGTGTTCCAGGTTTTCACATAAAGCTAGCGACGGCGAGGGTTGCAAGAATGCCCTTGTTTGTCCTTTTTGTGCTGAGTGTCATCAGCTAAAGGATTGTCCTAATAAAGATAAACGAAATTTTTATAAATGTATTAATTGCGTTAATTACAATTCACGGTCTCGGTCTCAGAATAAAGTTAATACTTGTCATGCAGCTTTCGAAAAATCTTGTCCATCTTACATGGCTGCGGTTCAGCGTGTTATGGAAACTATTAATTATGGTCATTATGATGAATAGCGGTTCTGATATAGTTTCGGAGAGAGAGTTAATGTTTATTCAGCTTAACCTTCAAAAGGCAAAAGTCGCCACTGATACCCTCCAGGTCTTTATGCTTGACAATAAAGTCGATTTTGCTTTGATACAAGAGCCGTATTGTTCGAAAAGTGCGATTTCAGGGTTTCCTGTCGATTGGAGAATATTTCAAGCCGGTACTAATCGTAAAAGAGCTGGTATAGTTGTGGCAAATACAAGCTATGATGTTATACTAGACCATAAATTTTCAACTGATGATCTTGTCGTTGTGGATGTTTTTTCGTCAGGTATTCATCTATTTCGCCTTGTTTCGGGATACTTCTGTGACAAGGATAACGTAGAGGACAGTTTACGCCAGTTATCTAGTGTTATATCATGTTCAAACACAAATAAGATACTTTTTTCGGTTGATACTAATGCCAGGTCTTGTGCGTGGTTCGACTCTTTGTCCAACAAACGTGGTGAGGCTGTTGAAAACTTTTTGGCAGAACAAGGATTACATTTTCTAAACGAATATGATGGAAATCCGACTTTTCAGACAAAAAGAGGACAAAGTAATATTGATTTAACTATTTCAACATCGGCCATGTTACCTTATGTGTCAGGTTGGGAAAATTTGGATGACGAAAGTGCTTCGGACCATCGAATGTTAAGATTTCGAATTAGCTTAAGTCCAAAGTATGCTGGTGCAACTTTACTTAGCGGATACCGTTTTAAATATAAGGAAGCAGATTGGGAAAAGTTTGATAAGTCTTTGGAATCGGAATTTAAAGATTTCGTTTCACTTTTTCCTTTTTCAAGCAGCACAAGCGATACTGGTGTCCCATATAATCTCGATGAATGTTTAGCAGGTACAATTGAAGGTTGTTCTGACATTGATAGTGCTGCTGAAGCTGTGATGGAGATAATACACCATTCTTGTTATCAGTCTATGCCTTTGCACACGAATAAGACAAATCGCAGGCTTAAATCAGTTCCTTGGTGGAGTAAGGAGCTCAAAGAGCGGCGGAGGGAGCTAAGAAGGCTTAGGAGGCGCTTCCAGAGAACTAAGGATGAAACTTTGCGATTGGAGAGAAGGCAATTTTACTATTCTAAGAAAAACGAGTTTTGTGAAATGATTTCTGATTCTAAGAGAGAGTCCTGGAGGTCTTATTGCAATGCAACAGATAAGCTATCGCCGTGGAATAAGGTTTATAAGGCGGCGGCTGGTAAAATCAGAAAACCTGTTACTTTGACCACCTTGCAGAAACAAGACGGTAGTTTTACTGAGGGTTTAATGGAGACTTTGTCAGTAATAATGGAAAAGTGTGTGCCATCTAAGGAAGAGTGCGATTCCAGTATCGAGGATCCAATTATTTGCGAAGAAAGTGAAGATAATGTTCCGTTTAGTAAAGTTGAGATTGAAGAAGTTATAAAATCGATGTCAGAGAATAAAGCACCGGGTCATGATGGCTTAACCAAAACAATTTTAGAGAGGGTTTTCAAAAACTTTCACTAGCGTTAAGTGAGCTGTTTAATCAGTGTTTGAAGCGAAGTTGTTTTCCTCGTGTCTGGAAGGAGTCTAACATGATTTTACTAACGAAACCTGGTAAAGAAAATAGTAATGACGTTTCTAAATACCGCCCGATCAGCTTACTGCCTGTTGCTGGGAAAATCCTGGAGAAGCTAATGATAAACAGGATTCTCTTTCATCTTCGATCTAAGGATAGGCTTTCAGATAGACAGTATGGTTTTGTACCTCAGAAAGGTTCGGTAGATACTCTGGTTGACGTGGCTAGCTGTATAGAGACGGCTTTAAGGAAAAGGAACATGTAATAATGATTTCGCTCGATGTGCAAGGGGCGTTTGATGCGGCATCATGGAAGGTGATTCTGCGTTCTTTAAGGATAATGGGTTTCCAAAGAGTTTTTATAAGTTAGCAGCTAACTACTTTAGTGATAGAAAGGCAATACTTCGTTTAGCGTCAACTTTAATATCAAAGGATCCAGAACGCGGTTGCCCGCAAGGTTCCTGTTGCGGACCGGGGTTTTGGTCCATCATGTACGATGGGGTACTAAAATTGCTTTATCCTAAAGGCGTCCATGTTTATGCTTTCGCAGATGATTTG
This sequence comes from Microvelia longipes, assembly GCA_018340805.1. Taxonomy (NCBI): domain Eukaryota; kingdom Metazoa; phylum Arthropoda; class Insecta; order Hemiptera; family Veliidae; genus Microvelia; species Microvelia longipes. Next base: position 18,538,530 of record JACMZG010000002.1, read on the forward strand.
TTGCTCGTTATTAGAGGAAAGGATCTTTTGGATGCAGAAATTAAAGCTAATACAAGTTTATACTTAGTTGAGACGTGGGCAAAAGGAAATTGTTTAAAGTTCAACGAGACAAAATCAGAGGTGATGCATATAGCTGGCAAGAGAAAACACTGTTCCAAAGTTCAGGTCTTCTTAAATGGAAAGGCACTCAATAATGTGAATAAGCTGATGTATTTGGGAGTTTTATTTGACAATATGATGTCTTGGAACGAGCACATAAATTTTTTGTAACGAGGAAGGCGTCTCAGTTGATTTTTACACTATCAAAGTCAGCAAGGATCCACTGGGGGCTAGGTTGTGATGCACTTGAGGTAATTTACAGAGGAGCAATTCTTCCAATTTTATGTTATGCTGCTCCAGCTTGGTCTGCGGAAGCTTTGCACAAGAAGTATAATATTCTTAAGTTGCGGAGGGTTCAGCGTTAATGGCTTTAAGAATAATCAAAGGTTTCGAACAACATCGTACGAGGCTTCATGTATCATTGCTGGTATTACTCCTATTGATATTAAGATCATGGAACTCACTGAAAAATATTTTGCATTAAATGCCCTACCAGTTGCGGAGGGTCCTGCGTTTGAGGTCGATCAGCTGCTACCTGTTAGAGAGTGGAGTCATCCGGCAAAAGCAATTAATGTCAATATCTGTGAGGACGGCGAGTTTGAGTTTAATTTATACACCGATGGAAGTAAAATTGGTTTAGATACTGGCTGTGGCATTGCAGTTCTCAACAACACCGAATCGGAAGTTATAGAGGAACTTAAGTTCAAGCTTGCTGACTGGTGTTCGAACAATCAGGCTGAAATTTTAGCTATAGAGATGGCATTGCGCTGGCTGGCCGCTCTTGAACCTGAACCAGAAAAGAAGTCGGCTATTATTCGAACGGACAGTCAAGTTGCTTTAATGATGATCTCGGATAACTCTAACAAAAACAAGTCTGCCTGTTGTTCGGGATCTTTTATACAACCTTCAGTTTATAAAGAGATGGGATGTGCGGCTTTGCTGGACAAGAGCTCATTGTGGGACTTATGGCAACGAGGAAGCTGACAGGATTGCGAAGGAAGCTGCTTTGGACTGTAGTATAGCTTGCGACTTTTCTAAAGTTCCATTAAGTTATGTACACAGGATGATTGAACAGAAGTCTCTGGAGCGTTGGGAAGCTGCATGGAGTGCTACGACGAAAGGTTCTTTTACAAAGCTCTACTTCCCGACTGTTAAAAGCAGGTTAAAGTCACCTATGCGTATGAGTTATAAGTTGACTCAAGCATTGACAGGTCATGGGAGGACTGCCGCGTACTTCCATCGCTTTAAGATTAAGGACGATCCCAGCTGTAGTTGCAGTGCTCGTGAACCACAAACATGGCAGCATTTGGTCCAAAATTGTTCACTTTTTGAAAGGGAGCGAAGCCATCTAATCAGACAGGTGGTTCTACAAGGAGATACGTGGCCCGTTTCTGAACAACTTCTCGTCTCAAATATCTCGACGAATTTCAGTTATTTGTGAACAAATTAGATTTCGATTTATTAGGCTAGTTATTATATTTCAATATGTAGTTATTATCAAGAATTATTTTATATTTTTACAGATCTATTATTATTATTATTACTATTATTATTAATTTTATTATTATTATTACTTAATTAAAAAAAAAAAAAAAAAAAAAAAAACAGCTTGGACTGATGTTTTTTTTATTTTCCTTGTGGTGGTGAGTATCAAAGTTTTTTTTTTCTTCTTACCCTGAGTCTTCTTTATGTTTTTATCTGAATTTTCTTGAAAGATGGAGGACGTACATGCACTGTACTTGATGCTAAATTGGCTTGCTTTTGGTCAAATGGACGCAAGATTTGCTATTCGAGAAAATTAGTAAAGCAGAGTCAAATCATCAGATTTATAATAATACCCAGCAGGACTTATGCGTAGCAGATGGATCAACGGATATTTTTATAAGTTATTTTCTGTCTTAATTATAAATTTTGAATTTAATTGCATGAATATTATAATAAATTTATTGTAAGTTTGTTTAATGCATGTTAATAAATAATGGGGGCATGCAGAATGGGTCCCTGTACTTATGTTATTAAGTCAGGGGAAAAAAAAAAAAAAAAAAAAACACACACACACACACACACACACACACACACACACATATATATATATATATATATATATATATATATATATATATATATATATATATATATATATATATATATATATATATACATGCATAAAATTGTTGGAGTATGTATAAGTTGACAGCCCGAATAACTATTAAGGAAGGAAATATAAGGAAATGTAATAAGTTCCCGGCTCCATAAAAGAAGTATGGGTGAGAATAAACCAATTGAAAGCTTTCCTTCACCGATTATTGGTGAGCTTTCAACTGATCAAACCCATAAAGATGACATTGGACATCTTTTACCATAGAACGTATAATAAAATATGAGTACCATTTGCAACCTAACTTTCCAGAGTGTAACCTTTATGTTTTGGTTAACGTTTCCTCGAGATTTGTTATATTTATGGGGCACTGAAGTCAAAAATTATTTTATCTACACACGGCAGCATAGTATAACATTACTATACATTTTATAGGCAGTAAAATTGTTGTATTTCGCTGATATAGCAAACATAAACCGTGCGAATATTCCTGCCTAACTTGAATATTCTCTCTGTAACCATCTCTAACCACCTATATCTCCCTGTAACAATCTCTAACCACCTATATCTCCCTGTAACCATCTCTAACCACCTATATATCTCCTTATAACCATCTCTAACCACCTATATCTCCCCGTAACCATCTCTACCACCATTTATAACCACCACATTGCTTATTACGCTTGCAAATCGGGGAATAAATGTATTACTATTCAGTAAAATTCCAAGTGTTCAACATTGGAGCATAAATTAGCTATTTTCTCTTTTTAGCACCTCCATTTCTTTAAAATATAAGTATTCATTTTATTGTTCCGAAAAAGTTTTTCTTTAAGGAAAACTTTTTTAAGAATGGGAAACGTGAGTCTCCTTTGATAGTTAACTGTCATTGAGGAGCTAAGTCCATTCACACCTTCATTGTGAGTCTCCACTTAAATTATTATACTCAATTTAAATTACTCGGATCCCCTTAAATTGTCGTATAGTTAGACTACAGGCTACATTGTTAGGCAAATTGGTAAATATTTTTGTCTAGACTTAGTAAACAACGTCAATTTTTAGAGCCTACTTTTGGCGTCATTAGCATCTTTGCTGTTGTTTACGATTGCGCTTATGAGAGTAATTTGTCACGTACTAACATAATGGCATTTTATTATTCTTTGAAACGGCGAAGCGTACCGTTTCTTTTGAGAGAATTTTCCTAAAGGAAGGAAGATCTAAGCTACTCTGCTTCTAAAAAGACTTGATTTTTGTACTACATTTTATCCTCTTCAGTTAAATAATTTGATTTATTTTGTACAAGTGATTATACTATGTCACAATTATAAAAGTATACATGAATATCATTTGAATTTTTGACTCATTATATGTAAGTAATTATACTATGTTATAATTATAGTAAAAATGCAAGATTAGAGTCTGACAGCACACTGCTCTTAGCAAATGAAACTGTCTATAAGAAGCCAAGTTGTCACCTAACTTACCAAATCTCTATGCATATTAATGTATTTTTAATGTTTCTTTAAATCATCTCCCAACAAGGGAATTCTCAGCGCTATTTCTTGGTGAGTACCAAGAGTTTAGCTACTAGAATACTTTATGTTATAGAGTTACTCCTGCTGTCTCTAGACTAGTAATTAAGAGACGTATCTTGCCTGAATCCTTCTAAACAGAGCGGGGTGAAACAAAAAACCCACGGTCTGTGTTCCTCGCCGACATGACAAACAGCCCTCTCTCTTTCTGTTCCCCTTAATTTATGTCTAACAGTGAAAATTATGAGATTTTTAACTTCATCAAACAGATTTTTAGAACTGGGGTGTAAAACAAACGCAAGTATTATGCCTTTTACACACAATAACCTTCATACAGTAGTACACAATGCTTCTCGAATATAAGTGTGATATTTAAGCCGCGATTAAAAAAATGAATCCACAAGGCTTATAATCCTTGTAGCGGTTTACTTTTAGGGTATCCACAATGCTTATGGTGTTCGTTATGATTTAATTTTAGTGTATTCACAAGACTTATGATCCTTGTTATAATTTTACTTTAGAATACCCAAAATGCTTATGATCTTCCTTATTGAATCTACAATGCTTATGGTCTTTTTTAAAATTTGACGTTAGGGTTATGATCCTCGATACGGTTAATTTTATTTCATTGTTTCTTTTGAAAATGCTTTTACCAGCAACCAGCTGCTATTGGATATTTAACGTTATAGTGAACGGCCGCATAACAATCGCATTTTTCAATCTTATGATTATGCTAGTTAGTATCGAACATGGTCAGCGCCTGGACGGATGACCGCAACGGATGTATTTACTATAATCGTGCTGCAGTAAAATGTTGGTAAATTGTATATTCTGGGGCACTTATAACACACTGCATCCTTCTTATTCTCAGATTACAAGCAGATCGAGCCAAATTTAAGTTTTAAAATAAAATGAAATTATCAAGATTAAAGTATGTTAGTATCGCTTTATGCCCCGCTGCGATACCAAATGAAATTCCCGCCGGGAAATTCACATTACTTCAGGCTAGGTCTAATCTTGAATACATAGAAAATTTAAGAGCCTCTTTGCTCAATCGAATCTAATTGGAGACTGAGGAATTCACTGGGATTACACTGTTGCTTGTGGCATGAAATATAAAAATGTTGACTGACATATATAACCTTATTATCGACAGGGTATCAGGTTCTGCAGATTAAATGACAAAATGCCACTCGAATTTACAAACTAAACCAATGTAAACAATACAAGGAGTGTATACAATTATTTTAATTAAGAAGGGTTAGTATTAAACTAAGGAGTCACCCGTGGTGTAGTGGTAAAGGTACGTGGCCAATACACAGAATGAATAGACTTTAAACTTCTGAGTTTATTTAGTCATGGGTTATTCAATGCCAGCACGGGCATTTGGGATTTTTATGAGAGGGGTAAAAATTCTGCGTACCACGTCCTTTAAAAGGGACGTAAAGCCGGTGGTCTCGAGCCTGTGCGTTGTCAGGTACTCCGTTAAAGATCCCTTACCCTAAATGAAACTAGGTATAGGCAAAATTTAGGAACCTCATATAGTAAATTCATTATAATACTATAGTGTGTCGGCCTTGTAGTTTAAAGTGTATGGAGGTTTGGTTTAACACCGAGGGCACGTGTTGTTCCTAGTTTTCACTAGAGTTTATGAGTCAGTGAAAATACGTATGATTGTTTGAAAAAAAAAGCATGAGGAAACCATAAAAATTCACGGCTCCTCTGTCTAGATTAGATGAAATATACCTACAATTGAAGTTAAAAGGTGTAGAACACTATATTAGGGAGCTGGCAAAAAGGCCCAACAACGTGGCCTACTTGCCTGGTAGTTACTACTACTCTTCCTATATTGCTACTAGTATTAAACAAAATACCCACCTTACAGATCAACTGACTATTAATAGCGTCTTGAAATGAATCAAGAACGATAAAGGATGAAGTGTTGAATCCTGAGAAAGTAACGAGATTGATAGGAAAATAATGTTAAAGGATTTGAAGAATAGAAGGATCGGAGAAAGAATGAGACGGGGATAAAGTGCAGTGGGAAGTTCAACGAAAAAAATAAATCATTCTTAAAAATACTTTGAATAAAAGCTAAAGGTTGTGGAGGATCAATAGAAGATTTTCCATCAATAATTTTTCCTGAATGGGCCGAAGATGTTGGACTGTTTTTCCACTCGACGTTCTACACTTTTCTATATGTTTTGTATAAAAATAAGGTTTACAAAGGTGAAGAGCGAGTAATGGATTGGCCACGGTACCACAGGTACTACAGGTTCCTCACGCCCAGAGCAACCCAGTGGACCGGAAACTTCTTTGTGTTTGAGAATCTGGTTTTTGTCGTAAACAATAAGTAAGGGAAAACAAACAACTCATCATTATTAATCAATTGTGGGGTTTAACATGAATGAGAGCTCAGATAAATTCGGTAAATATCTTAACTTTCACTGGCATCTTAAGGAAATATTATTTACCTACATGCCTTATTATAAATATAATTAACGAGTACCTGACAACGCACAGGCTCGGTGGTCTCGAGCCTGTGCGGTTTTACGTCCCTTCTGAAGGACGTGGTACGCAGCATTTTTTTCCCTCGCATAAAAATCCCATAGGCCTTTAAAGGACTTTAAACTTCTAGTTTATTAAATCAAGCACGGGCCTCTGGGATTTTTATGAATGGGAAAAAAATGCTGCGTACCACGTCCTTTAGAAGAGACGTAAAACCAGTGGTCTCAAGCCTGTGCGTTGTCAGGTACTCGTTAAAGATCCCTTACCCTAAATGAAACTAGGTATAGGCAAAATTTGGACCCTCATAGTAGATTCATTATAATACTATAGTGTGTCGACCTTGTAGTTTAAAGTGAATGGAGGTTTGGTTTAACACCGAGGGCACGTGTTGTTCCTAGTTTTCATTAGACTTTATGAGTCAGTGAAAATATGTATGATTGCTTGAAAAAGCATGAGAGGAACCATAGAAATTCACGGCTCCTCTGTTCTAGATTAGATGAATTGTTATATCATTCTTAACATTTTAAGAATAGTATTTATTATGTTTTTTGGCCGTGGGTAGATAAAATAGTATATGCTACTATGTATTAAACGAAACATTGCCGACTCTTGCTTGCCATTTCTGCATACGCTACGCCTCTACAGGTAATTCGCAATGAAAGGCCGTTTATTACCTGCCTCGGCATGCGCAGGAGATAATGTTTATAGCATAGCCTCGTCATCGGTTCCGGGGCTAATTTATTACTTATAGCACTCGTCTATAAAATTTATAATAATATAATATACTGTTCATAACCTTTTTCACCTAATAACCAATTAATTAGCCTATTAATTATCCTATTAATTAACCTATTAATTAGCCTAATAAATATCCTATTAATTCATACTAAACCTTTAATTCAAATATCTTTATTAAATAATTGATTAAATTCATCTTAAAATAATATAATAATAACTTTTTTTAATAATCGATAATTACATACGAGTATTATTCTTTAATAATCTATAATTTTATAATAATCCTAATTCTACCTATTATTTCACTTTAGTCTCCTCCTAACCAAACCTTTTTTCTCTCTAATCCCGTCGCAATACCCATAACGATTTTATTTTTGGTTCAAACTCCTTTATAATCCTTTAAATCAATTTATTTTAATATAATTTGACGCTACCGAGTTTCGCAAAACATGAATAGTTGACACAATATAATTGCGTGAGTATAATTGTATTAAATGTAGCAAGCAAAATGCAATCTGGGAACGTTCCATCATTTGACATTCGTCATAGTTGATGGCTGGACATAACATGTGTATGTATTGATGGCATGACATAATGTATGACATATCATGTGTATGTATTGATGGCATGACATAATGTCCCTCTTTTTTACGTTACGTCTAACTCATCAGACCGCCAACAGAGCTTTAACTCTCTCTGACCTTTAATTAAAATTTCAAAGAATATAATGTGAAGTATTTACTAGAGACGAGCAGTGATCCCTGACCACCCTTGTTCTTGGCAAGTAAAACATATATTCTTTGATACTACCGAGTTTTGCAAAGATGCAACGAAACAGAGTGAGACATGACATTATGTCGAGCCATGAATTATGATACCATAGAGCCATACAAATTTCATATGATTGAACAGTTCCCAGATGTAGCATTGCATTTTGCTTGTTACATTTTCTAGGTGTCTCTCGCATAATTATATTAACTAATTAATTAATTAGTTAATTATATTAATTGACGCATAGTGTCAATTAATTTTGTTTGATTCATATGATTTATAATTTATTAACTATAAATAACACCGATCAAGAAGCTCTTAAATTTTATTAAAGGTGCAAACTATGCAAGCAATTATTTATTTTCCAATAAATCAAAAGGTTATGTTATTAAGGTATGTTATTATACAATTTTATTCTTCTTGGAGTTAAAATCTTATACTTACCTCGGGAGACACATTTGGTTGCTCCCGAGCAGTAATCAACTCCCTCGGTTTCGCCTCCTGAGTTAACCGAATGGTTCACTACTTCTTTTTAAGCATTACCTTATGAGTTGAGGTCTAATTTAATTTTAAGAAAGAAATAAGACCTAATAAGATTTTTTGTCAGATTATACATCTCGATAGTTAATATTGGGAATAATATTATCAATAGTCCGTAGAAGTGCCATTAACTGTTATATTTAGGGAAGCTGATAGAGATATATATTAGAGGGGGCATAACCTATACATTGAGAGGCCTGAAACACCTTTTTGGGGCTCTCAGAGACTTTGTGTAACCTCATTGAAACCTCCTCCAGGAGAAAGGATCTTGAAAAAAAAGGGGATGACGCACTAAGTCGATTTGCCATGCAATAAAGTGACCCCATCAAAAACTAAAAAATAGAGAGAATTCAACACTATACACACACGTCAAAAACCAAATTTACATGCTTGGTACAAACTGCGCATGCTTACAATTCTTATAACAGCGCAAGTCTTAAATTTTAGAGGCAAACTTACTTCTTAATGGTTTTTTTATTGTTTATTGCTTGAGAAGGTTATAAACACGCTTAATTTATCACTCACTGAAGTGGCAAAGTATAGTCCAAAATTTAAAATTAAATAAGCTCAAATGACTTAACAAGAAACAAATGTAATAATCACGATAAGCACAGAAAAAAGTTGAGAAGCAAACTCGACAATCTTGCTACATAACCTGCGTTTGGCACCTTTTTTTTCATTATAACCATGGGGAAGGTAAGTTTGCTCCTATGTCTTTATCTCATACAACTTTCATGGGGTCAGGAATGTTCCCTAATGCGTCATCCATTTTATTCAAGATCCTTGTCCAAGAGTAACCTAAGGTTGTAATAAATCAGATGTTTTCGCCTTCCTGCACATTGTTTGTGTTTTGATTAATATTTTTAACGTCCAACTATATCAGTTACTGCCCCTGAGTCCAACACTGTTGACAGACCGCTGTCTTCGTGCGTAAATGCATTTTCTCTCTTTTTTGGTAACATATTTCCCGCAAGAAAAATGTTGCCAAAAAATATCAGTTACTGTAATTTTGTTCTGATTATTTGACTATATTTATAAGCTAAGGTGGTCAGGTTAATTTTTCGATGTTTCAAAATTTGACTTATAAGGCCTCTCTAGTTTTAATATTTCTATGGGGGAGCATAAAGCTAAAATAGCATAGAGATGTATACTAGAGGGGGCATGGCCTATCTTAATACATTGAATGGTCTGAAACATCATTTAGGGCTCCGAGGGGCTCTGCGTGTATTTTATCCTCATTGAAACCTCCTGTGAGTCAAGGTTATAATAAATTAATTATTTTCGGTTTCCCGCAATTTTTGTGTGTTTTGATTTGTATTTTAAATGCTCAAGTATATAAGTAAATGTAAATTTGTTTTTTTATTTGATTATTTTGATAGTCGAAGGTGATCAGGTTACTTTTTCGATGTTTCAAAATTCAACCAATGGGGCTCCTCTAGTAATAATGTCTCTATGTAAAATAGTGTCGCCAACGTTTTACAAGGAAAACAGAGGGGGTTTTCACTCTTTATGTCTAAATTGCTTAATGTATTCGTACTTTAATTTTATATCTTATAATCTCAAACAAGGTAAGAATGAGATTAAATACGTAACACATATAAAAATGAGTTACACATTGTGAACGTGAACAAAGAAATAGACTTTTTTAAAGATTAAAACTAGATAAAACAGCTGATTACTGGTAGAAACTAAATATGGTGGACTATTTGATAGCTTTATAGAAGGCTTTGTAGAGTAATGATGGTGCTACTTCAGATTGCTCATTTAGGTTTGTAGTCCCTTCATTTTTTATTGATAAAAATATTTCTTTATAAATGAACAATCTGTAGTAGCAACATTACCACTCTGCAAGGCCTTCTATAAAGCTATCAAATAGTCCACCATATTATATTAGGTTTTTACCTGTAATCAGCTGTTTTATCTAGTATCTAGTGTTATTCTCATAGAGATTTATACTCTAGGGGGCATAGCCTATCACAATGCATTGAGAGGCCCGAAACATCTTTTTGAGGCTCTCAGGTGCTCTGTCTAACCTTAATGAAACCTCCTTGAAGAGCAAGTTAAGACTATGATAAATCCATGATTTCTGCTTCCCGTACATTGTTTATGTTTTGATTTGTATTTTTAACGTTATAAGTTATTGTAATTTGGTACTGATTATTTGATTATATTTATAAGCGAAGGTGGTCAGGTTACTTTTTCGATGTTTCAATGTAACCTATAGAGGGCCCCACTATAGTAATATTATCTCTATGGTTATTCTATAAAAAAAATCTATTTTTTTTGTTTATTTGTAATTTACGTCCTCATATGTGACTGTTTTTGTTGTTTGTTAAATGTTTGTTTAGTTTATGTTAACTCACTTATAAAGGAGGTTTCAAAGAGGTTACACAGAGTCCCTGATAGCCCCAAAGATGTGTCAGGCCTCTTAATGTATATAGATAGGCAATGCTCCCTCTAGTATGTATCTGGTTGGTGAGTTCTTTTATACCTTGGAAAGATATGATAATTTCATACGTATCAGTATGATAATGTAGCTTACGTCATACGTATAATATGATAATATGTATCTTACGTCATACGTATTAGTATTATAATATGTAGCTTACGTCATAAGAATTAGTATTATAATACGTAGCTTACGTCATACGTATTAGTATTATAATACGTAGCTTACGTCGTACGTATTAGTATTATAATACGTATAGCTTACGTCATACGTATTAGTTTTATAATACGTAGCTTACGTCATACGTATATTATGATAATACGTAGCTTATGTCATACGTATTAGTATTATAATACCTAGCTTACGTCGTACATATTAGTATGATAGTACGTAGCTTACGCGTCATACATAGTAGTATTATAATACGTACCTTACGTCATGCGTATCCGTACAATAAGTGAAATTTGATATAAGTTTCTTATAGTTTTACTCTACAAAATTCAAGAACTATGCTATGATATCGGCATTAATGATCACATAGATGACTCGACGTATTCATGTTTCATTCTGTCTATTTACGTCGAACTCATCAGAACTCTAACATAGTCTTAGTCTAAACTCCTTTATCTATACATTAAGGCTTTACCACACATGATGAATGACTGAAAAATCACGTAAAAAGTAAAAAAAATATCAATACAAAAGTTATACATCCTTAAAAAAAAATACAGTAACGCTTCTAATAAAAAAATGTCTTTTTTACGTTTACCTTCCCATGAGTATGTATACTTGTTGGGTTATATACTTTATCTAACCTGTCTTGACACATGTGATTGTTTCTTTATATTGTAATGCCTTCTTGATATCATGCTTCGTGTCTTGCGTTGTTCTACTACGCACGCGCCACCCAGTAATACACGAGATCAATATTAATTAACCATATACTAATAAAAAAAACTGACATAAAATGTATTTAAATTCCTTATTTATTTATTGACATCTAAATAAATTCCATAAATAGTCATTTAGCTTCTATGATTTAAAATGTAATTATTTTATAAAGAAATTTTATTTAATTAATTAATCAAGTTATGTTTTTTAATTAATAACTTTACTTGTGTTTTTTTTTATAATTTTCTTTTACTCTTCTTCACTCTTTTTACTCTTTATATCGTTGGTATCAAGAAAAAGTATTGCTTTCGCCCTAAAAATACCAAAACTAAACCTAATTTATCCATCCTAGACAGTTCTTATATACAAGTAAGAAATATGACTCATTTTGTACTACTTCAAACCAAATTATTCTGAAAATATACCTTAAATTATGATGGGAAAGCATAGTCTGCCTATCCAGAGTGGAACCTTTCATATGATTGCGCATGCTCAAAATTGTATAAAATCCCACTAATTCAATAAGTGTATAAATTCAGTAAGTTTTCTTGCAATAAGTGGCTCCCTGTAATTCGTGTGCAAAGCATGTAGAGACCATTTTTTAAAGCTGATCAAATTTTTATAAAGCGATAGTTTTTTTGTCAAAATCGGATAAATACTACTAAAGTTCTGACATTTGTTAAATGGCCAAAAAATGCACATAAAGTCATTATTTTTTCATAAAACTTCGCTGACTTTGCGTCAGCGAATTTCCAAAAAAATTGTTTTTTTTTGTTTTTTTGAAAGAGCCACAACTTTGGTTGTAGTCATCCGATTTTAATGACTAAGCACTCGTTTTAAGGAAATTTTATCAGCTTTAAAAAATGGTCTCTTTTTCTTTTGCACGCACGACTTACAGGGAGCCACTTGTTGCAAGAAAACTAGAATTAGTGCGATTTTATAAAATTTTGAGCATGCGCAATCATATAAAAGGCTCCACTCAGGTAAGGCAGACTATGCTTTTCTTTCATAATTTAAGGTATATTTTCAGAATAATTTGGTTTGAAGCAGTACAAAATGAGTCACAGCTTTTCAGGTCCAGCTCTTGGATTACTTGACGTTTTAAGAAGTTCTCATTATGCTGTCGTCTGTGTGTTTGTGTGTGTGCCTGTGTCACGCATATTCTGTCGTCTGTGTGTTAGTGTGTGTGCCTGAGTAGCATATTCTGTCGTCTGTGTGTCAGTGTGTGTGCCTGAGTCACGCATATTATGTCGTCTGTGTGTTAGTGTGTATGCCTTTGTCACGCATACTCTTCTATTGCTTTTTTATCCTTCTCATACCATTTATCACTAGAATGCTTTTGCCGAGAATACATTAATACTTCATTACAACATAATTTTTTTCGCTTATGACTTGCAATTAATTTAATGCTCTTATCTAATGTTTTTTTCTGTAATATATTTAAATAAAATTAAGATTAATGTATTTTTGTATTGATGGTTGTCATACATAATTCATCGAGTTATTATTTATGCTGCTCCATCTCACGCGACTCTATTGTAATCCTAGCAGATATTTATACGTATCTCGTTTACATTTTTACTTTCTCTCACCTTTTAACGTAGGTAGAAGGAAAAGTATTGTGTTATCCCTGAAAATCTGAAAACGACATTTCACCATAATTATCTGTGACAGGCATTTTCATGACGCCTTTAGTAGTTTTCATCATGCATGCTGTGTGTATGCCTGTGTCACGCATTACTCCCGCTGTGTGTATGCCTGTGTCACGCATTACTCCCGCTGTGTATATGCCTGTGTCACGCATTACTCCCGCTGTGTGTATGCCTGTGTCACGCATTACTCCCCCTGAGTGTATGCCTGTGTCACGCGTTGTGTTTATGCTAAAGATTTCAAAAAAACATCAGACTTAAGGTTTTTTTGTCCTGCCCTGAAGATAATGCTTAGACCGTCATAACCTTTTTGCTAAGTCATCAAAAAATTTAACAACGGCAATTTGATCAATCCAGTTGAAATTTGACACATTTGTGTCAAATTTCAACTGTACAATACAGTACAATTTGAAATTACAAATACAAATTACAGTACAATTTTTTTTTTTTTTACATTTGGACAATTTTTTAGTGGTCATACTATAAACAAATTTTCATTTTGATATCGTCTTTTAAAATGTCTTCTTCGTCGACCTATAATAGGTTTCTTTTAACAAAGTTTTTGACGCACGACATATCGTCAGATATGTTTGACGATATGTTTTTTTAGATTAAACATAAAAACAGGAAGCTACGTAATTTTTAACTTGCAAGTCATTAGTGAAAATAATATATTTACACTGGTGCAATACTGAAAATTATATGAAAATGTTTGTTTACGTCTGTCGAAAAATTAAATAAAGAATGCACATAACAATAATGAAATATATTGCTATTTAAGTCCGACACACGACTAAAATCAGTTGACAGCGCGGGAAAATAGTGTTGAGGAACCAATAAGGTTTGCTTGATTTGTAATTAAAGGAGTGGTTTAACATCCAGGACTAACCTCATTATTTTCCCACGCTGTCAACTGATTTTAACCGTGTGTCGTATTATAGTAAGTAATTTTCTTCTAAGAGAGAAGTTAATTTTACTGAATAAATAAATTAATTGCGTACTATAAATAAATCAGACAGATTTTTTTTACTAAGATAGACTCTAAGGACGAACAAACTGATGATTGAGTGCTCCATATGGAACTAAGTCTCGCTAATCAGCTTTATCCGCATCCATCCCATATTTTCCTAAAATGGAATGTTATTTCTCGATACTGTATTAATCACAATCTAATCAATCAATATTGCTAATTTCAAATCGAATACGCCCAGAAAAGCAAAAAAAAAAAATGAAACTAAAAAAAAAATTCTAGCGATCACTGCGGAATCGAGTTTTTCTTATATTTTCCTAAATAAGGCATTATAGAAAATTTTCACAGTGAAACACCTTTGATTATTTTTTTAAACAAGGATTAATTATTTTCTGTTCATTAATGAAATCGGTTATAAACCTTTTAATCTATATCAAGGTGTTTATGAATAAACCTTTACCTTCTGCTTCTTTCAATTTCCAACCAAAGCAAAAAAAAGGTTAATTAAGTTTACTTTTTAAAGTCCTAATCTGGAATTAAAACTGGATGTTACAGTAGATCCAATTTTAGATTCTTTTGTAAGAGACGAGCAAAGATTTTTAAAACAGTTTATGATAAATATCATCAAGTTCAAATTGTGGATCGCTGTCTAACTAGTGATATTCATAAACAGTTAATATAATAAAGGTCCTAGATGAAATCCTTGAGGTAACCTTGGAATTCGTATAGAAAATATTTCCGTTCTAACCCTATAGTACTGCTTTAGATCATTCTGATAGTAAAATACATAAAAAAAACTTCTTAGTTAAATACTTAGTAATTACTTATTTATGATAGTGTGATACTTAAATTTAATTTTAAGTATTTAATTAGAATAATTATTTGTTGTCTCAATTGACTAAAAACAATGTGATAAGCAGAGAGTAAGGCTCAAACTTAGGAAAAGGCCCTTCAATCTTGGTCAGCTCTTTAATTTGAGGTTTTTAGTCAATTTATCGGAAAAATTAAATTCTGCTTAAAATTTATGCCATAATATTTAAAATTCTTTTTTGTGGCACTTGTAATTGCTTAAAGAATTAAAATATGTTTTGAGCCGGATTCTCTCAAAGCAAACAAATAATTTATTATTTTACTGACGAGCCGAAGCCAAGCAAGCAAATATTTTTTCTTTTTTTTTCTGAATTATATGTTTTAATACTTAAAATATAATGTTTGAATAACATAAACTTAATTTTTAGTCTCTTGGACTTCAATATTATAGACTTTTTAATAGATTCACGACCAATGTGTCCATAATTTATAATAAATTTGTTTTTTACATTATAATTTATATATTTATGTATTATTTATTTATAAGGGTACATGATTATAATAAAACGAGGTATCCCTATATGAGTTAAAGATAGTTACTTCTTCAGGTAGGCAGGAGTAATGAAAAAGGTTGGAAGGCTCCACCTATAGTAGGCCACTCCTCCCCAAGCCCCTCCTTACAGTTACCGCCTTTTTCATCCCCCCCCCCTCCGTTATTAAATATTTTTTACCGCCAAGTTTCATCTTTTTTTCTATTCTGTTACTTGTTCATTGTTTATATTTATTAGTTTTAAAGTCATGAGGTTTTTTTCTTTTCTTTTGTGTCTCGTTTTATAATTTTCACATTTTATTTTATTTTAATTGCTATTTTTATGTTATTTGTCGATTTTTTTTTATTATGCCCAAGCTTGGGATGAACCGACTTGGGAAAACACAAGTTTTGTAAAAACTTGCTCATAATAAAGTTCAAAGTTTTTGTCACTTTGAAACTTGAGGCCTGGTTTCTGTAAACATTCTATGTTGCAATGCAATTGGAATGTGTTATGGCAATTGCCGTGTAATATTTTGTGCTTCCGAATTATCACGACATGAGAAAATGTTTAAGAAACGCGTTGCTGTTATATTGATGAATTAATTGTTGAATCCCATTCGATTTCGGCCCCGGTGGTACGAGGTTCGCAGCTCTAAGATTATATGACTTGTATTTGCACTTAAAAAGATTTCGCCAACATTAATTAATTCTTAGAGGATAGTAGGTAAATGAAACACACCTGAGGTTGTTCCTACACGGTGAATATCCTGATGGGCCGAAAGGCCTTGAAATGGGCATTTCATGTCATTTCATTTCAATTGTTGAATCCTAGTGCGAGTTCCATCCATAATAATTTAGTTGCTGTGCAATGAAGTAAATTGGTCCGCAGGCTTTTAAAAAAATGTATTAAGCGTTTCCTACCCTTACATTGAAAAAATTGTTCGCCAGTCCCCACCCTTACTCCTCGGACAACCCTCAGGTTGAAAAATGTTAAGCCAACTTTTCATATTTTTTGGTTTGAATTAATTTTGTTTTTACTCTTCCCCCATTTATACAGGAAAAGTATTGTGTTTGCAAAAAATTTGAAACCAGGATGGTAGCAGAATTATTTGTTTTGGTGTTTTAAGACCTCCTATAAATAGTTTAATTACAAAGTTGTCGTGTCTATATATATATATATATATATATAAATATATATATATATATATATTATATATATATATATATATATATATCTGTCTATATATATATATATATATTATAATATATATATATATATATATATATTATATATATATATATATATATATATATATATATATATATATATATATATGTGATACATATGGGTGTGTGTGTGTCTGTTATTATCGCCAAACTGTTTATGTCAGAGAGTTAAAAACTTTAAAAGATTGATTTATATGTTTATAGTTGTGCTATTCGGAAAATATTTTAAGACTTCTTTAAACGGCATAAATTAACAACAAAAAATTCAAATATTTAAAAAATGCTGAAACGTTTGTCGATTATTTTAAAGATTTTCACACGCATGTAGTCATAAAAGATAGTGATGACAGCGTCTGGATGGGTGGACCGCTGTGAAATAAAAATAATTTACTACCTGTGGAGGGAGCAAAAAGCAAGTTCTCTGAGAGAGTCCGAAGACGTGTCACCGTTAAATTTGGCGAATTTTATATTCTAAGGACGAGCGACGCGCAGATGAGCATAAGCAAATCCGATTGGTGAGGAAACGTTCCGAGGTACCCCGTACCAGATTTTTTTATTTTGATTTTCTTTACAACGCTTATATACTATAGATATTATGTATGTTAGAAATAAAGGGTAAAAAAGACTAACATTACAGGCCTCTCAATGCTTAGAACTCCAAGTTGTCCGAATACCTTTAATATCCTAAAAACGCACAATTTAGGGTCTATACAGTCCAAATTGTGCCGTGTGCGAGTTGTACAGCTATTAATTAATTATTTGGGCCAAAATATAAAACATTAATAACTTCATTACTGCAATAAAAAAATCTCTAATGTTTTCGTAATTAATTTAAATGGAATTAAGAATTAATGTATTTTTGTTTAGTTAGGTTGTCATAAACATAATTCATCATCAAATATTTATGTGCTCTATCTCACGCGACTCTGCTTGTAACCTATACTTCCAGCAATTTATATTTATCTCGTTTCCATTTCTTTAATTTCTCAGATTATGCTTAGCTAATAATATAAAAAATATAATAATATTAAAAAGTTAAAATTTAATTTGCAACCCCTGACAAAAAAAATACACCCACATACACACAATACACAGTAAATATTTTACTAGCTTGTCGCTAAATCTGTTTTTTCTTTTATTCTTTTTCTCTGGGTTATTTTATTTTTAATTTTATATCTCAACTGCAAGCAACACGTTTTAGAATGTTTGTTTGAAGTTTTAATGATGAAATTTTTCTCTATATTTTTATACTGGATGGGGTCACTTTGTTATATGGCACCATAGATTAGCGCATCTAATCCTTGCAACATCTCAACAGAGTTGATTTTATTTCTCTAGTTGCGCTGTTACAAATCTAAGACTATAGGATATAATTCGTGTCCGCTCCTAATAGATGATTGGGCTGAATGTCGGTTCATAACGTCTGACAGAAAAGATGTATCTAAGCGGAAGCCTCTGTATGAGAGGAGTTGGTCTCTCTATCGATGCGTACACAAACTCAGAGAGTAGAATCGTCAGGTAGATCAAATATATCCAAGTTATCCAGAGTCCATAAAAGATATCCATTTTAACCTTTCAAAGCATCGTCATTGTTTACTCTTAAACATGCATATATATAAAAAAAAAACATACAAAACCCATTTTTTGAACTTTTTTTTTAATAAGATTAAATACGTTTAAGTTCACAAGCATATATTCACAGGACATTTATGCCCATAAAGGAATGCGATATACTCGTCAATACGATACGACTTCTCATGGAAATTTAAAATTTAAATTTTGTGACTTTTATCACATTTTTCTGGATTTTTCAAGGGAACGCGTCCTGTGGGACGCGTTCCCTTGAACGCGTTGCTCACTCCACGTATGGAGTGTAACTTGTTGTGTACGAGTATGTCATATAGGTATATAACTATGTATATATATATATAGTATATATATATATATATATATATATATATAATATATATATATATATTTATATATATATATTATATATATATATATATATATATATTATAATAATATATATATATATATATATGTAAATATATATATATATATATATATATATATATATATATATATATATATATAATATATATATATTATAATATTATATACAATGTATATATTATTATATATGTACACCGATATATATATATATATATATATAAATATTATAGTTATATCCCCTTATTACCTTAATAAAGTACTAATTGGTTAGTAATTCCTTCCTTATCCCTCTAGTCTGAATTGTACATCACATATCCTCATCCTTCAGTCTTAATAATAAATACGTTAGGAGTTTCGAGAGACGTCAGTACCTGGATGAATAACCGCTGAAAATGAAACGGATTTTATGATGGTTAGAGAATGAGCAAACCGTTGCGAATCCGATATAGTAAAAAAACGTCCGAAGTACCCCGTACCGGATTTTTCGGGTTTCAAACCCAAAAATTGGAAATTATCCTTAACCCAAACAAACCCCCTCCACCTCAAAAAAAATAACCAAACTTCATACCAAAATAAATAAATAAAATAAAAATAAAGAGACACATATCACCCCAAATCAATAAATAAAATATGGCTCCGGTTTACACAAAATAAATATTGTATACTTTTGCCAATAAAGAACTTGTTTAAAAAAACACGATTACTATTTATTTGGAAAAATTAAATGTTAATTTCTTGGTATAAGTGTTATTATGAGTCATGAGTTCCTAATGGGGTTTGATTTGCCTTATTTATTTCATGGTTTCATTTGAAAAATGAATATTTATCAAGGATCATGCCCATCATGGTGAATAATTTGATCAGAGATTAATAGCATCCCGACTGATTAGACACAGCCATTGTCTCTTCTCGACGCTGATTTTGTTGCCGAGTCATCTCTAAAGTAATTTTTAAAACTATTATATTTTAAACTCTTCCTGTTATTACAAATATTAACAAAAAGAACGAGGATTTGTAAATTGTTAAACCTTGTCCTTAGATTAAGTATTATCATTTTTTAAATACTTGTTTATCATGTAAAATAGTTTATTTATGTTGTAAATAGTTTTTTACCAAAATCAAAGAATTGTTTATCTAAACAAAGATTTTGATAATTATATAAAACGTTAACATTGCGGATTTCTTACTAGAGGGGCATAACCTATCTCAATACATTGAGAGGGCCTAAAACATCGTTATGGGGCTCTCAGGGGCTCTGTGTAACCTCATTGAAACCTCCTTTAAGAGTAAGTTAAGGTTATAATAAATCAATTGTTTTTGGCTTTCCGCACATTGTTTGTGTTTTGATTTGTATTTTTAACGTTCTTTATATAAGTTAGTGAAATTTTTTGAATGATTTATATTAATTATATTTAGCCAAGGTGGTCAGGTTTTTTTTCGATGTTTCAAAAATTCAACCAATAGGGCCCCTCTAGTAATAATATCTCTGTGATTATCATCAAATAAACTTTTTATCATTCATATAAATTATGCAAGTGATTATTTTTGATAACTAATTAATTTGTTTTATTAACATAAATAATACATGTTAATTATTATAGTCATTAATTATAAATGTTTTTCTAGGTTAATTAATGAAGACTTCAGTCCTGTAGAAATTTTTTTATTTAAATTAACCTAGAATTTTTTTTAACAGTCAACAAATCCAATTTATTTTGTTTAATAAGTTCTTGTTAATAACTTGCTACATTAATACTTAGTATTAAAACATTATGTTTTTGAAAACTCAATATGATACTTTGATTTAATGTTGTTTTTAACGATAATTATTATATATATTTTCACTATTGTTGCCGTATTCCGTAAACAGAAATTTAAGTCGTTAAAGGTCTAAAACGTTTACAAGTAAACGTTTTAAATTTGCTTACTTACTCGGTGATAAAACCTATTAAAAAGTAAGCGTTCCCGGTGAGGATCGAACTCATAACCTTTATGTTAAAAGCAGAAGACGCAGAGCTCTGCAGGGAATGCAAGGAGGGAGTGTTGTAGTTGCTATGCAAATACTACAAATCTATTTTACTCCCGATAGTTACTTTTTTTCTTCTAGATTCAGACCAGGAGTCATATTGTCAAAAATGTTTTAATGAGCAAATATCTTATAGTAAGATTTATGAATCTTCACTCTTGACATGTCATTTGGCTTCTCAGTTTTTACGTACCTCGTCTACACGATGAGTTGAACACTGGTTGGACACGGTAGGGGTTCAACCCGGGATTCAACACCTATACCGTAATTAAAAGTTATAACCTCTGCTCAGTGGTTATCCTATTGTATCTCTAAATTTTTTTGTTTTTTTTTAAATGTAGCCTGCTGTTCTTAAACATAATTATATACTTTTATTACTTCATTTATAAATCAAATTTTAGTAAAGTAAAATGATAATGAATAAATAATACCAAGTAAATAAACCAAAAATTGTTATAAAAATACAAACAAAACCAAACAGTATTAATTTAGAGTAATATTAAATAGAACTAATAAAGATGTTTATCAATAAAATAATTCTAAATTATAATTTAAATCTAAATAAAGATCGATATTTTCTTAGGGAATATTTATTGTGTAGTAGTTGGCCATTCTTCAAAAAACAGATTTGCAATTATTCGTTTTTGTTTTGTATTCTACTCAGTCATAATATTTTTAAAAACATGAATTATTCTTTCCTTATTTTGTGTCCGTTATTTATAGTTATAACTGTTTTAACCTAGAAATTAGTGTTTTTACTAAACGAGGCACACGCGGCAAGGAACAACAGAAAAAGAAAATACATGATAGACGATAGACGAAGAACCAATATCATAAGCAGCGTTTATTACAGCGAACAGAGACTTAAATTTGAGCTAAAGAATGCAGTTATTTTACCAATAAATTTTTCGACAGCAGACAGCATAATGCTGCTAAATCAATATTTTGATTAAATATCATAAGGAAAAGGTAAATACATCCATAAAAAATTCTTATGTTTATTGAATAAACAAAGAAATTGAAAGCAATAATATTTATTAGGTAAAATAACCTGACTTTGGACACCGGGTTCAACCCCGATAAGTGTCTACACGACACATTATCGCCTACAAATTATCGGTGTCGATATCGGTGATCAACACTTGGTTGAACCCCCGTCTACACGGAGTAAAATTATTGGGAGGACTCAATACCCAGTGTCAACACATCGTGTAGACGAGGTAACAGTTTTATTTTAACAACAACCTCTATGAGGTTGTTGTTTTTTTATTTTCAAGCTTATTATTACAAAGTTTTGTGTCAAATTATGTCTTTAAGTGTGTTGTACAGGATTTTTGGACTTATTATTGTTAAAGTCTTAGTTGTTGTTGTCTCCAAACTAAAGCGGATTCTAATCTACCGCACTACCAAACAGAAACGAGATCTTCAAATTCCAAAATATTTCGAAATGTTTGCGAAAAAAGGCTGAAACGTTTCTACCAAATAGAAACGTTTCAAAATTTCAAAATATTTTGGAATATTTGTAGTCGCGGCGGAAATCTGAAACTGTTTATTTGTTAGTACGGTAGATTTGTTATAAAAAAAGTTTTGTGCATTGTACTTACATTTGTTGTTGTTTTGAACAATTTTACAGTCTGCGATAGTTTCGAGGTTGTTTTGAACAACCTCGAAACTATCGCAAACTGTAAAATTAAAAATTATTCACTATTTATCAATGAATACAATTAATAAAAGGCTTAAATTGTAAATACATAATTACCACAATAATTAAAACAACTAATTACTTTAAATAAAGATATTATATCGATACAAATAAATTTTATATAATTTACGAGTTTGTTTTTCAACTTTTTTTAAGACACTGTCAAACGAAGTGTTTTAAAAATGTAATCAAGGCTTACATGTAATGTAATAATTTTTTAGAAAAAAGGTTGTCTTTGTTAAAAATGTCGGACGAAGCAAACAATTTTTTTTCAATAAAAATACATTTTTTTTGCAAAATATTACATTCATGACCATTTTAGTAGTAAACTTCTAGCGCCTACCTAGTGGACATTCGATGAACTTCACCAGCGACAGTAAAGAATTTTTTTACAGTCGCCGACGGTATAAAACTTCGAAACCGTCGCAGGCTGTAAAAAAACAATTTCACCTAATTTTTTATGGATGTAAAGTATGTAAAGTATACCTATCTTACAGCCGCTCGAAAAATATATATGATGCTAAGTTTCACGATCAAATTAATCATATTTATTAATTAATCAAAAAATAGTTATCATTAAAGACGAGTTTTGGACTAGAGTGGGGGAAAAGAGTGGTAGGGTGGGGCCAAATAAACTGTGACATCATGAGTTCGCACAACATCTTTATGCAGAATATCTTTATTTTAATATTCTTTCTTATTTTTTGTGCTCATAACTAATAGTAAATTTGATTACTTTTGGTCAACCATGTTTACTTATTAAAGTTTAACCCCAATTATCCTGACTGGGTCAGAATGAACCAATTGGATTCCTTCCCTCTCTAATTTATAGTAAGATGTCAGCTGATCAATCCCAATACTATTATTATAGCTAGGATTATTATAGGAGGTTATAGGAAAGAGACCCCTAAGAAGTAAACTACTTATTAGGATGTGAGCAAGTGACTCCCCTTCTCCTATTTAGAATAGAGTTCTCCTGCCTTAATGAAGTGAGTTAAAAGATCCCTATGAAGTAGACTTCTTACTTAGGTTTATTGTGTTTATGCACATTGTTTGTGCATGATTTGTATTTTTAACGTTCTCCTATATAAGTTATTGTAATTTTGCACTGATTATTTGATTATATTTATAAGCGAAGGTGGTCAGGTTACTTTTTCGATGTTTCACTATTTGACCTATAGGGTCTCTCTAGTAATAATATCTCTATGTTAATGGGAGTTACTATTAATTCTATCTATTCTTTTAATCTTATTTCTTATCAATTTTGTTCATTTCAGTTCTGTTTTATTAATTTATTGATTTATTTGTTGTTTTGACTGTGTTAATTAGTTTTAATGAACTGTGGTTTTAAATTTTTGTTTGTTTGTGTATTTTTAATTATCTAGTCAACTATAATTAGTAAAAAAAAAAAATTCCTGTGATTGCCTGAAGATGCCTTCAGTGTTAAGTGAAATATATAGCTAAATAATTAGTTTTTTTTGTTTTTATTATAGAACTTTAAGCTGTGTTGTTTAAATTCTCTAATAGTTTAGTTGAATACTTGTTGAATACTAGTTTTACATATAGTATTCAACAAGCATAAGGGAATTTGTAAAGAGTCTTCATGTACTACTTAGTCGGATAGGAACCTAGGATCTTTAAAAAGGAACTTAATGCGACCCCATGGAGGTTGTATAAGATAGATTAATAAGAGCAAACTTACCTTCTTATGGTTATAGCTACAAAGACGCGAAACGCAGGTTATGTAACAAGGATAAGTCATGTTTGCTCCTCAACTTTCATTTGTGCTTGTCGTGCGGTGATTTTTGTTACCTTTGGTGTTTGTTACGTCAATTAAAATAAAACAGTTAAAAAAAGAAAACTTTTTACTATTTGTTTATAACCTTCTCATTAAGCAAAACAACAGGAAACCATGGGGAAGTAAGTTTGCCTTAAAGTTTAGGACCTGCGCAATTAACGTCATAATTGTAAGCATGCTCAGTGTATACCAAGCATATGCAGCATATTTGTGTTTTGTGATGGATTCTTCTCTATTTTTTTTTGTTTTTAATAGGGTCACTTTGTTATACAAGGCAAGTCGACTTAGTGTGTCCATTCCCTTTATTGTAGATCCTTGGCGTGAACAAAGGGTTCCCTCCATCTCTTTTTCTCTAATAAGATATTCTGAAGTCTCTACCGAATGAAATGAAACTTGTTTATGCTATAACTTTGTTTTGTTAAAACTAGTTAATAATTGTGTTTAATACTCATGTTTGGTTTTGTACAGGTGAGATAGATGGCTGGGATGTGTCATCTCGACAGCTTACTCTAAGTCTTCAGTATTAAGTAAGATTATCTCTATACTTCTCTATCTTAATATCTCTATACTTCTCTATATTAATATCTATACTTCTCTGTATTAATACATCTATGAAATTGTATTAGATGCAACATTTCAGTTGTACCAACATTATATCCTTAATTTTTTTAAATTTTCCTCATTTATACCGTAGGTATATAGGAAAAGTATTGTGTTTGCAATAAAATACGAAACCAGGATGTCACCGGAAGGCCTCCTGAGAGCCTTTTTTACTAAGTATAATGGTATATATACGATAACTAGCGAGCGAAGCGATTTTTTTTAATATGTAAAATTCTAAATATACGCAATCTAGCGAGCTAAGCGAGACCTAATTTAATGTCTATTATTATAAACATGCATTCACTAGCGAATGAAGCGAGCCTTTTTTACTATGTATTATTATAAATATACGCTAAATAGGAAACGAAGCGAGTCTTTTTTAATATGTAAAATTCTAAACATACGCAATCAAGCGAGTGAAGAGAGCCCTTATTTTAATTTTTATTATTATAAACATGCACACTCTAGTGAGCGAAGCGAGCCTTTTTTACTATGTATTATTGTAAATATACGTTAACTAGCGAGCTAAGCGACCCTTTTACACTATCTAAAATTTTAAAGATAAGTAATATAGCGGGCGAAGCTAGCCTTCTATACTTAGAATAGTATATCATACTTAACAAGCGAGGCGAATCCTATTTTTTGAATTTATAATTTAGAATATTAGCGTGCGAATGTTTCTCTATTTACTCTATCTAGCGATTGAAGGGAGGAGTCGTAATCGGGAGTATTAATAAATACTTTTATTTGATGTATTCTTCTAACGTGAGTTCTAGATGCAACGAATTACTAGTTATTCGATAATTTGCTAAAATTTAGAATGTATTCTATAGTATTTATTGTTAATGTAGTAATTTTATGAAATACAGAATATTTATTTAGAATGTTATGATAAACTTACATGTTAAGCTTCATTATTTCCATGCAATTTGGTCACTTTGTGATTTCATTAGAAACTCACGTAAGGAATTAATAAAAAAATGCAATAACAATGCTCGCTTCGCTCGCTAAATTGCTTATATTTGAATGTTTCCTGCTATAATTTTATTATATATCTCCAGTTGATTTGTCCTTCACTGACTCTCTATTACGGAATTTTCGTTATTTAAATTACGCGGATTTACCAGGGCATTAGCATGTCATCTGTCTTTGTGCAGACATGACTACGAACTACTTCATGATACATATGTTTTCCAGTGCTGTCTGTTTGTACACACTAAGTCAGAAGTAGCATTGATTAATGATGCAGTGCTGTCTAGACGCGTCACAGTTTCCTCTCGACGGGGGATTTCCCTGGTCATTTAGTCCCAAGATTTTCTTTCCCCCAGGGACCGTGTTATCATCATTTGTAGATCCTAAAGCTTCCTGGGTTCTCCCCTCTATTTCTACTTCTACCTATTCCTTTGCAATGCTCTGTCCTATGATGTCAATAAGCAGTTAATTCTAAACATTTTGTGTTTCATAATTGAACTTAATTCTTATATAACAATAATAAGCATGAGTCTCTCCAAAAATATATTTGTTTTTCATAATTGAAGGTAATCTTGTTTAACAATCATCTGATGTTTTACATGATATTTTACCTGTAAAGTGGTGGGAGGGGGGAACAAATCAGTTAAACATCAGATTAATAAAGAAACACTTTATCACGTCCCCTCTTGAGCTTGTTCAGGTTACTTAAAGGAATTATCACTTATCATTTAAGATAACAAATTCATGAACAGTACAGTGGACAGAATTAATACACTGAATATTAAAAATACTGTATTTATATTATAAATCATGACTCCCAACTGCAAGCCAGCTCAACAAAAAGTGTGTTGATGACATTTCATACACACTGTATGTGATGAAACTGAATAAATTAACAAAATAATTGTACATTTATTTTGCATATTCGCAATGATTGTAATCTAGATTACTGGTAAAACGTTGATATGAATGACAATGTCTAATCAATAAACGATAATCAATATCTCTGCTAATAATAAAAATTTAAATAAATCAGCAGTGTTTTATCCTCTAAATAAATATTTCTTTCAACTAAATACTTAAACCATGGAGGTTTTTTATTCTTTACCTCCTTGTATAGTAAAAATTAAATTATTATAATATAAATCAAAAAGCCGCCTCCGTGGCTGAGGTCGTTAAGGCGTTAGTCTTCACACTGACCTTTGACACCCACAGAGGTCTGGGTTCGCATCCCAGGTTACGCTATCGAAGATTATTGTTTAGATAAATTATCGCGCAGCTTTAGAATACACTTTGAGCGTAACGGTTGCTACTACCACCCGAGATGGTTCCCGCAGGGGTTATCCCTGATGAGCCGCAAGGCTCTAAACGGGCATTATTATTATTATTATTATTATAAATCAAATATTATAATTAATAATATTATTATTATAAATCAAAAAGGCTAACATAAAAATAATAATAATTCTTCCGGATCTTTATGTTATGGGCGATTTTAAATTTAGCGCCCTAAGTATTATAAAGAAGGTAATAATCAGGTTAATGATAAGGTTATCAGCTCGCCGAGGTGGTGCGTTAGCTTTTCCCGCCATGAGTGACCTTGATGTAAAGTAATATATTAACCAAGTAGGGAAACTCCTATACTAACCTGCATAGAGATATTATTACTAGAGGGGGCCTATTGATTAAATATGAAACATCAAACAAGTAACCTGACTACTTTCGCTATAAATTCAGTCAAATACTCGGTACAAATTTACAGTAACTCATACAGAAGAACGTTAAAAATACAAATCAAAACACAATCAACGTGCGGGATGCCGAAATCAATTG
The DNA here is from genome assembly GCA_018340805.1 of Microvelia longipes. Lineage (NCBI taxonomy): Eukaryota > Metazoa > Arthropoda > Insecta > Hemiptera > Veliidae > Microvelia > Microvelia longipes. The sequence goes on from JACMZG010000002.1 coordinate 18,566,231, forward strand.
ATTTATTATAACCTTAACTCACTCTTGAAGCAGGTTTTAATGAGGTTACACAGAGCCCCTGAGAGACCCAAAACAATGTTTCAGGCCTCTCAATGGATTTAGATAGGCTATGCCCGCTCTAGTATATATCTCTATGCTAACCTGTGTAAAAAAATTCAGACATTCGTGATCAGCTGATTGCTGGCTTAAAAATAAAAAATAGCTAAAATTGGAATAACTGCGCATGCGCCTTTTAGTATTTTAGTTTTTTTCACTTAGTTTTATTGGCAATCCTGATAACATTAGGCGAGTTTTACTTTTAATCGTGTTTTCTTACTATGTACGTGATAGTTTATGATTTTGTATTAAATTCTGTGAAATAATTGTTACATTAAATTAGATAAAGAAAAAGAGAAACTATAGTAAGTGTAAACTACATGTTTTTATTAAGATTTTGAAGAACATACAGACGACAATGTATTGCCTTAAATATAACTTAAAAATACGATTGCTTTTATTATATTTAAAAATGTTTGGTTAGAGTTGTTAAATTACTAATTACAATTAATATTTGAAGGGGAGAAACAAATATGACTCGCAAAAATGTACTAAGTTAAATAGTGCACTCGAAAAAATTGTTTAATTAGCCGCTCGTTTTAAGTTATTTAAGATTTGTTAATTTAAGATTCGCACTTAACCTCTATTGGATATGACAAAACGTATTTCTAACACAAATTATTAAAATTTTATTCTAAATTGTACAAATAAATGCAATAAAAACCAAAATTTTGAAAACCGTAAATAGTTGTTTACATTTACGCCCATAGGAAAATTTGAGCCAACTCCCTGGTGGACAAAATGTGAACTACATGCCAGGCCTGACAGAAATCGTGTTTGTTTCCCTACTTGGTTTATATATTACTTTACCTTGATGAATAAAATCAACACCCATCTTGTACTCATCATCAGATGTTTTCAACTTATCAGATGAGTACCTAATGAATAAAGTTACACACCGGATGCAAAATGGCACAATTATTGTTCATATGCTCGACTACATGCGTGCTAAATCTTAATTCGATTAAAACATCTTTCACCCGATTGTTAACAATTTTTTAAAATACGTATACAAGTCTTTTGTTCAACTAATGCTGATAATAAAATGAAAGTTGGCACATATGTTGATAAATTTTAAATCTAAAATATTTTTCCGCGTTTTACTAATTTTCGAAATTTTGTGATGATTTATTACAGCCGGTTATTGACGTCATAATAGTTATTTATGCCATAAGGCTGAGAAGTGTGTCCTTATGTCACGGCAATTAGATTTACCGACGAGCGAAGCGAGTCGGGAAAAATTGCCAAGACATAAAGACATTCTCAGCCGGATGGCATACACTATTTTTTTTTTGAGGTAGCACTCATTAAATAAACTGTGCTATATACTTAATTAAAAAAAACAAACGTCCAATTAACTCCATATTATCGTCGTCATTGAATTCATCCATAGCTTCACACTTTTACTCAAAAAAGTAAAAGCTTTACAAATAAGCACACAAAAATTGTCAAATAGAACACCTTTTAAAAACGAAAAAAAAATAGTCTACGAACAAAAACAGAAACAAAATTAACGTTTTTAAAGAAATCTCATGAAGGTTTTACACAGATTGTTTTTTTGAACACGCTACATTACAGTAATGGCGGCAATATATGAATTACTTTTACGTCCTAGGAGTTTTTTTACATTCATTATTGTCCTCGGAGGTGAAAAGTACTAAATAACCTCCTATAACAATAATGATTATAGCTTCTCATCCTTAAAGCGGTCCAATAAAGTGCTCAATTACGTACTACCTCAATAAATATATTTTTTTTTAGCCTTAAACGCCTGAAACGGATAATGCCGGTTTATCCCGGTTTCGGATTTTTTGCAAACACAATACTTTTCCTATATACCTACGGTGTAAATGAGGAAAAGTAAAAATATAATAAACTCCTTTCAGGCTAAAAGAAGTCGTTAATGTTGCAATAAAAAATGACAATTATTTTTTGGGGAAAATTCTGAGATTTTTACATTTAAATTGTATGATTTAAAATAGAGAAATATAATATCCGTATTTTATAACTACACTGAGAGAAAAATGACTTTTTCTGCACAACTAAATTATAGTTAAGGGCATATTTGTTGGTGTGAAACAGAATTTTATTGCGGCCATCTAGAATTTAGTTAATTTAGAAGAACACGTTTTGTCAATCTAACTAAACGAATTTAGTTAAAAGATATTTAGTTGTGTCAACTAAACTATAGTTAATCACAACGTCAAAATAATTGGATCTAAATAAAAAAATTAGTAGCGCGAACTGAAAGAATTAGTTAAGATTTTTTTCATCCTTCAACTATTTGTTTTGAGCGCTACGTTCAACCAGTTATGGGCATGAAAGTTCAGTTGTAATAACAGAATGAAGTAGTTAAGTTTTAAGTGTACTGTTTTTAACTATTTTACAGTTGATACAAATGGTAAACTATAGTTAGTTACAAATAGCTTTTTCTGTAGAGCTAACTAGACATATTTAGTTAGATTTTTTAAACCTTTAACTACTAACTTTTAGTTGTACTTAACTATAAACAGTTAGGAGCAATGAGAGTGCTAGTTAGTTATAACTGAACAAAATAGTTAGTTCGGATTCGCTGCTACTGACTATCTAACAGTTGAGACCAATGGTAAACCCTAGTTAATTACAATAGCGGCTTCTGTTTATCACTAGTGGAATATTTAATTTTTACTTTCTCTCACCTTCTACCAATAGTCTATGGGAAAAAGTATTGTGTTCACCAAAAAAAAACCGAAACCGGAATGTCACCCTTATTTTCAATGTTAAAACATCTAAGATTAGGTACAATTTTGTTATTCTAAGTTTACTTCCCAGATTATGAAACACATGACATAGTATGTAAAAAAGATATTACAATAAACCAGTAAATCCCGTTATAAGTTTATAAATTTTGAGAAATAAAAGTGGGGAAAAAATTAAATCCCTATACAATATTTGTATGATAGACCTAATACAGATTATATAATTGTTCACAAAAAAACCCATGTCAAGATTACAAAATAAGTTAAGTGCCATATCCATATTATACAGGTATAATATTCTCAGGAAAAAGATTACAGGAAAGAAGGCATATACAAATCCCGTTTTTCATATATGTTTTCCATGTCAGGTAAAAAGAGAAGAAGGCTTTTTCATTTGAAAATTTCTTTGTTAATCTCAAGATTAGTACTACAATAAAAGGGTTCATCTGAGTGTTGATGACCCCTCTGGTTATCTATATAGACAGAAATGTCAAAAAGAGAGCTTAAAAATTGTTAACAAGGCTCATATATGGTATAAGGAAAAAAGTTTTAAATTGCTTATGAAGAAATAATATACAATGTATCAGAAGTATGTCCAACAAGTTATAAGTTAAGTTTTTATTTTTGTTATTGCCTCCTACTTTTTAAAAAGAAGGAAGCTTTGTTAAAAGAAAAAACCAAAACCCCACCTTTGTTATCAAAATGTC
>JACMZG010000002.1:18570771-18590104 GCA_018340805.1 Microvelia longipes
TTTTTTTACATTTGGACAAGTTTTTTAGTGGTCATACTATAAACAAATTTTCATTTTGAACTATCGTCTTTTAAAATGTCTTCTTCGTCCGACCCTATAATAGCGTTTCTTTAACAAGTTTTTGACCGCACGATCATATCGTCAGATATGTTTTGACGATAGTTTTTTTACGATTTAAACATAAAAACAGGAAGCACGCGTAATTTTTAATTGCAAGTCACATTAGTGAAAATAATATATTTACCACTGTGGCAAATCCTTTGAAATGGTATCATGCAAATCGTTTGGTTTACGCTGCTGTCCGAAAAAAATATAAGATAGAAGAAGAGTCATCGACTTAACCAATAATGAAAATATATTTTGCTATTTTTCTAGTCCCTGTTAACAAGTAGGCACGACTGAAAATCAAGTTGACAGCGCGGCGAAGAAAATAGTAGAGTTTGAGGAAGCTCAAAATTTACAGGAGTCTGCATTTATGAAAATTATAGCGAGTGGTTTAACAGCCAGGACTAACCTCATTATCTAATTCCCACGACTTGTTCATACTGAGTTTGTGTACATCCGTTGTGTCGTATTTATAGTTCATAATTATTTCTTCTAAGGGCAATTTATTATATGAAGGTTTATAATTCATTACCCTGTATAGGAAAATTATTAATATAACGTACTATATTGATTTAAATCCAAGATTTACATAAGAATTTTGTGTTAAACGAGAAGAATAAAGACTCTAAGAGACGAACAACCCTGATTTGATGTGAGTCTGCTCTATCATACTGGCAACTAAGCTCTTCTGCTAATCAGTCTTTAAAATGACGGGCAATTCTATAACGCATTGAGTCGAATTTCCTCTAATATTGATATGAGTTATTTTATCACTCGATAACTAGCTAAATATAAATACATATATTCTAAATACAAAATATCAATACTTGCTAATTATGCGTCGAAAAATACTGAATACGAACCCAAGAAAAGCAAAATTAAAAAAAATGAAACTTAAAAAAAGTTCAAGGCGACAATCACACTGCGCGGAATCGAGGTATTTTTATACTTAATTATATTGTTCCTAATATACAGTGCAGTTATATTGTAAAGAGTTTTCAGACAGTGCATTAAACTACCTTTTGGATTTTTATTCTTTTTTAAACAAGGATTAATATTTTCCTGTTTCATTAATGAAATTCCGGTTTATCAACCCTTTTACATCTCCTATCAAGTGTTTTATGAATAAAACCTTACTTCTGCTTCTTTCAATTTCAACTCAACAGCCAAACACACCAAAGGCTTTAATTATAGTTTTTAACTTTTCTAAAAGTCCCTAATCTGGAAATTAAAAAACTGGATATATTTACAAGAGTAGATTCCAAGTTTTAAGATTACTTTTTTGTATAAGAGTAACCGAACACAAGATTTTAAAATACAGTCTTCACTGCTTCAAAATATATCATCAAGTTATCAAATTTGTGGACTCGCCTAGTCAAACTAATCGCGAATTATTCATAATATTCACAAGATTAATAATTATAAATAATGGTCCTAGAGATGAAAAAGAGTCACTTGAGAGGTAACCTGTAATCGTATAACGAAGTATATATTCTCTGTATTCTACGAGTTACCACTTAGTATCTTTTAAGGGGCCATTCTAAGATCCAATTCATTGATAGAAAATACAATAAAAAACTTCTTAACATTAAATACTTAGTAATTCTTATTTATGATAGTGTGATACTAAATTTAATTTTAAGTATTTAATTAGAATAATTATTTGTTGTCTCAATTGACTAAAAAACAATGTGATAAGCAGAGAGTAAGGCTCAAACTTAGGAAAAGGCCCTTCAATCTTGGTCAGCTCTTTAATTTGAGGTTTTTAGTCAATTTATTCGGAAAATTAAATTCTGCTTAAAATTTATGCCATAATATTTAAAATTCTTTTTTGTGGCACTTGTAATTGCTTAAAGAATTAAAATATGTTTTGAGCCGGATTCTCTCAAAGCAAACAAATAATTTATTATTTTACTGACGAGCCGAAGCCAAGCAAGCAAATATTTTTTTCTTTTTTTTTTCTGATTAAGTATGTTTTAATACTAAAAATATAATGTTTGAATAAACATAAACACTTAAATTTTTACGTACTACATTATTCGTGACTGTATCAATTATATAAGAACACTAATCTTTAAATTTAGATGGTATGCACGACCTAATGTGCTCCATAAATTTATAACCTCAACTTTTATTGCTTTTTTATACTATATAGATTTTATATTACTCTATTATTTTTTTTATTCTATTAAAATGCGGTATACAATTGATTTATTAAATGGTAATAAAACGCGAAGAGTTATACCCATAATATTGTAGTTCTAAAGATAGTCTTTAACTTCTCAGGTAGGCAGGAGTAATGAAAAAAGAGGTTGGAATTAGGACTCCATACATCAGTAGGAACACCACCTACCTTCACAACCCACTAAGACCCTCTCCTTTTACAGTCTAGCGTCCTTATTCATATGTCCCCACACGCCCTACACGTATATTTACAGAGTATATTTTATATAAGCCAACACTCGCCACCATCTTCATCTTTTTCTCAATATTACTGTTTACTTCGGTAGTTCATTGGTGTGGTGAATATTCTACTAGTTATTAATAAGTCATGAAGATTTATTTACTCTTTTCTTTTGATGTCTCGTTTTATGATAATTGTTGCAACACAATTATATATCTCTTTATATTAAAAGCAATTACTTTAATAAATGTTATTTGTCGAACTTTGTCATTATTTATTAAGTCGGCCACAAGTTGGCGATGAACCGACTTGGAACAACCAGTTTTGTAAAATAATCTTATTGGCTCAATAATAAACTTCAACAAGTTTTTGTCAACTCATTAGAAATCTTTTAGAGGCCTTGAGTTTTCGTGTTATAACTATTTCTTATGAGTTTGCACCGACTGCACACATTATGGAAATGTGTATGGCAATTGCCTGTGTTAATATTTGTGCCTATGTTCCGACTAGTGTATTATTTCTACGAGCAACATGAGAAAATGTTTAAGAACGCGTTGCTGTTATATTGATAATGGAATTCTTAATTGTTGATGAAATTTTTTTTCCGTTCACCCCTCCCCATTACCGATCTTCGGCCCCGGTGGTAACGAGCTTCGCGAGCCTCTAAGATTAGTATGACTTTTATGTATTGTGCACTTAAAAAGATTTCACCAAACAGTATAATTTAATTCTTAATGAAGGATAGTAAGGTAAAATGAACACAACTATAGAAACCTGAGGTGCTGGGTTCTACACGGTGAATATCGCTGCACAGGGCACCGAAGAGGGCCTATTGAAATGGGCATTTCATGTCATTCTCAATTCAATTTGTTGAATCCCTAGTATATGCGAATTCCATCCATCAATTATTAGTAGTTAGCTCTTTGCTAAGAGTGCAAATGAAGTATAGATTTGGTTTCCGCTGAGGGCTTTTAAAATAACATACTTCGAGTAATTAAGTCGTTTCCTACCCTTGCACACTTGACACTATAAAATTGTTCCTCTGCCAAGTCCCCAAAAGCACCTTTACTGCCTCGCTTGGCAAACAACACGCTCATGGTTGAAAAAATGTAAGGAGTTAACAGGGCCCACTTTATTTTCATATATTTTGCAGTTTGATTAAATTTTGTTTCTATATTACTCCTCCTTGACCTATCTTATAAGGAAAGTATTGTGTTTGCAGAAATAATTTGCAAACACGGATGGCATAGCCAGAATTATTTGTTTTGGTTGTTTTAAGAGACTCATCCTATAAATAGTTGTTTGTACTATAAAAGTTTGGTGATTTTCGTGTCCATTATATATTATTTTATATACTATATATATGGATATATTCTTATATATATATATACTATATATATATTAATATATATATTACTGATGAGTTTAATCTCGTCTACTTATATACTATATATATGAGGGGTATAAATTATTGTTACCTATATAATAAGATAATTAATTTACTGAATTTATATAAATGACGATATATAAGTATTACCTAAGTAATATTAGTAATATATATATTACTTATAAGTTTATGATAAATTATGTTTATCATTAATATTTAAATATGTGGTATCATATTGCTGTAGTGTGTCATGTAGTTGAGCGCCAACCCTGTTCTATGTCAGAGAGTTAACTTACAAAAAGCGTCTATTCGATTTATTAAGTTTATGAGTTGTTGCATATTAATACTGGCTCTAAAAATATTTTAAAGAGCTTCTTATTTAAAACACTGACATACAATAACAAGCAAAGATAATCAAATATTTATAACATGCCTGAAACGCTATGTTCGATTATTTAAAGATTTCACCACGCATGTACTCTGTCGATATAAAAAGATAGTGTGAGATAGACAAGCGTTTCCTCTGTGTAAAATGGGTGACCACGCAGAGTGAAGTAACATAACATTTTACTACCTGAGTGGAGGAGCAAAGGTTTTCGTGAAGAGTCCGGAAGACGTGGCACCGTTTAAATTGGGCGAGAATATATATATACACAGGACGAGCAGCGAAGAGAGGGATCGAGCATAAGCCAAATCCGATGTGGTGAGGAAACGTTCCGAGGTACCCACCTCGCCGAGCTGGATCATCATTAACCGAATTATTACCCTCCGTTACCCATGATTATTATTTTATATTTAATTCTTTTCTTTCTGTACAACCGCTTAATAATTAGATAGATAATTATGTATGGTTAGAAATCAAAGAGTAAAAAAGAAACGACAGGCTGAAAAAAACTTTTTTAAAAAAACCATATACATCGGAGGGCCCTCCATCAATGCTTAAGGAACTCCAAATGTTGACAACCGAATATAACCCTAAATTCCTAAAAACGCCACAATATGAGGGTCTAATTTACAGTCCAAATCGTGCCGTTGTGGCGAAGTCTGGTACAGCTATTAAATAGAATTAATTATATTGTGCCTAGAAAATACATTTAAAATATCTTCATTTACTTGCATTAAAGATAATCTAGTGTTTTCCGCGTAAATTACTTTAAATGTGATATGAGAGATTATGTATTTTTATGATTTTAGTATAAGTTTATCCAAATAATTACATAAATTCATCAATGTTATTTATTTATAGTTGTCTCTATACTCTAACGTTCTGAACTACTGTATGTTATAATCCGACTTTTTTCCAGAAATATTAATATTATTCATCGAGTTTTCCATTTTCTTTAATTATCATTATGCACTAGCTAATAACTATAAATAAATATAAATAATTATAAAAATAGTAAAATTTAATTTGCGGACACCCCGCCACACAAAATAGCTATCCTTTCACACGGACAGCAAATCACCTTACATACAACAGTGACAAGGGTGACTTTTACTACTTCGCATATAACATGTTTTCTATTTATTCTTTTTCTGCATGTTATATTTTAATTCCTCTCATATTTATATCTCAACATGATGCGAGACGTTTGTGTTGATTTAAAGCTTTCTAAGAAGTAAACTTTTCCCCTCGTATATGGTTTTAGTAATACGTGGATATGGGCGTCACTATTCGTTATACGTGTGGCATCAATCGAGACTTAGCGCATCTAATCCTTTCAACATCTTCAACAAGAGTTGATTTTATTTCTAGTTTGCGCCTGTTAAATCATATAGGCTATGGATTTCGTGTCCGCAACCTAATAGATGAATTGGCTAGATTATGTCACGGTTTCATCAACGTCTGACAGAACGATGAAATCTAGCGGAGCCCTCTGTATGAGAGAGTTGGTCTCAACTATGAATCTTCATTACAGGGGCGGATAAACTGTTAGTCGAATGCGTATTCGCATACACTCTTAGAGATAAGAATCGCAAGGTAGATATTCAAAATAATCATCCATATTCCACAGGTGCACAATAATCCATGTCTTAACGCGTTTCAAAAGCAACGTCCTGTTTCTCACTCTATGAGGACAGGTGACATTATATAGCGACAAAACAAACAAACACATTCTACAATAACAACTGCTGCGATGGTTTTTGTCTGAGAACTATTTTTTAAGTGAATTAGAGTTTGAGAATACAGTTTATATAAGGTATCACAAAGAACATTATTCACAGGACACTTCTATGCTTACATAAGAGAGGATCCGTACTTATACTCGTCAATCGACACGACTTCTCACTGAAAATGCTAACAGAAATTTAAATTTTTGCGGTTGTCTTTGGTGTATCACATTTTTCTTGAGATTATTCAAATGGGAAACGCGTGGTCATGTGTGCAGACGCGTACACCTGAACGCGTTGCTCACTTTAATTTTACTATATCCACGTATAGGAGTCGATAACTTGTTGTGTAACGAGGTATGAGTGCATTTAATAGAGTGAAACTAATAAAAATAACATATGTATATTATACTATAATCCATAATAATATATATATTATATAATTATTATTTATTAATAATATTATAATTATAATATGATAATATATATTATGTAAATAAGAAAATATTTATATATTATATATTTATATTATTAAGGAGGATTATAAAACATTACTATGAGTTATACATAGATTAAATATATTAAATTATATTTATTTATATTTATATATTATTATAGCTATAGATATTATTATAAGATTAATATATATATATCTATGTTATAGTTTAGTTTGATTAGACATTCTATATATATGGTGATCTATATATAATATATACATATCAAATATTACTATATGTTATATATTAATATCATATATATATATACCTATATATCAATTACTTTTTATTTGTACCAACCTCAGAACTCCGCAATATTAAGTTCGATTCCCCTTACTTCATATAAGTACTAATTGGTTAAATAGCGCGTCTTCAACTATTCCCTATGACGCCTCTGATGAGTATAATCATCACATTCACTTGTCATACAATATTCCATTTTCAGTATTGTATATCAATAATTGTTAGGTAGTTTCGTAGCAGACGTTCAGTAACTCATGATGAATATTCAACCTGCCCTGACAATAAACCAGATATTTTATGAATCGGATAGGAGAATGAGCAAAACTCGTGTGTATGCAAAATATGATCCGCATATAAACGTAAAAAAACGATCCGAAGTACCACTCTCTTTAGTCTCGGAGGATTTTTCGGCGTTTCCAACCCAAAAATTGGAAATCTTTATCCCTTAAGGGCCCAACAAACCCCCTCCACCTCAAAAAAAATAACAAACTTCATACCAAAATAAATAAATAAAATAAAAAATAAAGAGACACATATCACCTTCCAATTCAATAAATATATAATATTGGCTCCGGTTACACAAAATAAATATTGTATACTTTTGCCAATAAAGAACTTGTTTAAAAAAACACGATTACTATTTATTTGGAAAAATTAAATGTTAATTTCTTGGTATAAGTGTTATTATGAGTCATGAGTTCCTAATGGGGTTTCCTGATTTGCCTTATTTCATGGTTTCATTTGAAAAATGAATATTTATCAAGGATCATGCCCATCATGGTGAATAATTTGATCAGAGATTAATAGCATCCCGACTGATTAGACACAGCCATTGTCTCTTCTCGACGCTGATTTGTTGCCGAGTCATCTCTAAAGTAATTTTTAAAACTATTATATTTTAAACTCTTCCTGTTATTACAAATATTAACAAAAAGAACGAGGATTTGTAAATTGTTAAACCTTGTCCTTAGATTAAGATTAAGTATTATCATTTTTTAAATACTTGTTTATCATGTAAAATAGTTTATTTATGTTGTAAATAGTTTTTTACCAAAATCAAGAATTTGTTTTATCTAAACAAAGATTTTGATAATTATATACCAAACGTTAACATTGCGGGATTTCTTACTAGAGGGGGCATAACCTATCTCAATACATTGAGAGGCCTAAAACATCGTTATGGGGCTCTCAGGGGCTCTGTGTAACCTCATTGAAACCTCCTTTAAGAGTAAGTTAAGGTTATAATAAATCAATTGTTTTTGGCTTTCCGCACATTGTTTGTGTTTTGATTTGTATTTTTAACGTTCTTCTATATAAGTTAGTGAAATTTTTTAATGATTATTTAATTATATTTTTAGCCAAGGTGGTCAGGTTTTTTTTCGATGTTTCAAAAATTCAACCAATAGGGCCCCTCTAGTAATAATATCTCTGTGATTATCATCAAATAAACTTTTTATCATTCATATAAATTATGCAAGTGATTATTTTTGATAAACTAATTAATTTGTTTTATTAACATAAATAATACATGTTTAATTATTATAGTCATTAATTATAAATGTTTTTCTAGGTTAATTAATGAAGACTTCAGTCCTGTAGAAATTTTTTTATTTAAATTAACCTAGAATTTTTTTCTTAACAGTCCAATAACTATTTTGTTAATAAGTTCTTTTAATAACTTGCTACATTAATACTTAGTATTAAAACATTATGTTTTTGAAAACTCAATATGATACTTTGATTTAATGTTGTTTTTAACGATAATTATTATATATATTTTCACTATTGTTGCCGCGTATCCGTAAACAGATTTTAAGTCGTTAAAGGTCTAAAACGTTTACAAGTAAACGTTTTAAAAATTTGCTTACTTACTCGGTGATAAAAACCCTATTAAAAAGTAAGCGTTCCCGGTGAGGATCGAGACTCATAACCTTTATGTAAAAGCAGAAGACGCAGAGCTCTGCAGGGAATGCAAAGGAGGTTGTAGTTGCTATGCAAATACTACAAATCTATTTTACTCCCGATATTACTTTTTTTTCTCTAGATTCAGACCAGGAGTCCATATGTCAAAAATGTTTTAATGAGCAAATATCTTATAGTAAGATTTATGAATCTTCACTCTTGACATGTCATTTGGCTTCTCAGTTTTTACGTACCTCGTCTACACGATGAGTTGAACACTGGGTTGGACACGGTAGGGGTTCAACCCGGGATTCAACACCTATACCGTAATTAAAAGTTATAACCTCTGCTCAGTGGTTATCCTATTGTATCTCTAAATTTTTTTCTGTTTTTATTTAAATGTAGCCTGCTGTTCTTAAACATAATTATATACTTTTATTACTTCATTTATAAATCAAATTTTAGTAAAGTAAAATGATAATGAATAAATAATACCAAGTAAATAAACCAAAAATTGTTATAAAAATACAAACAAAACCAAACAGTATTAATTTAGAGTAATATTAAATAGAACTAATAAAGATGTTTATCAATAAAATAATTCTAAATTATAATTTAAATCTAAATAAAGATCGATATTTTCTTAGGGAATATTTATTTGTGTAGGTTGGCCATTCTTCAAAATCAACAAGATTTGCAATTATTCGTTTTTGTTTTGTATTCTACTCAGTCATAATATTTTTAAAAACATGAATTATTCTTTCCTTATTTTGTGTCCGTTATTTATAGTTATATACTGTTTTAACCTAGAAATTAGTGTTTTTACTAAACGAGGCACACGCGGCAAGGAACAACAGAAAAAGAAAATACATGATACGATAGACGAAGAACCAATATCATAAGCAGCGTTTATTACAGCGAACAGAGACTTAAATTTGAGCTAAAGAATGCAGTTATTTTACCAATAAATTTTTCGACAGCAGACAGCATAATGCTGCTAAATCAATATTTTGATTAAATATCATAAGGAAAAGGTAAATACATCCATAATAAAAATTCTTATGTTTATTGAATAAACAAAGAAATTGAAAGCAATAATATTTATTAGGTAAAATAACCTGACTTTGGACACCGGGTTCAACCCCGATAAGTGTCTACACGACACATTATCGCCTACAAATTATCGGTGTCGATATCGGTGATCAACACTTGGTTGAACCCCCGTCTACACGGAGTAAAATTATTGTGGAGGACTCAATACCCAGTGTTCAACACATCGTGTAGACGAGGTAACAGTTTTATTAATTTAACAACAACCTCTATGAGGTTGTTGTTTTTTTTATTTTCAAGCTTATTATTACAAAGTTTTGTGTCAAATTATGTCTTTAAGTGTGTTGTACAGGATTTTTGGACTTATTATTGTTAAAGTCTTAGTTGTTGTTGTCTCCAAACTAAAGCGGATTCTAATCTACCGCACTACCAAACAGAAACGAGATCTTCAAATTCCAAAATATTTCGAAATGTTTGCGAAAAAAGGCTGAAACGTTTCTACCAAATAGAAACGTTTCAAAATTTCAAAATATTTTGGAATATTTGTAGTCGCGGCGGAAATCTGAAACTGTTTATTTGTTAGTACGGTAGATTTGTTATAAAAAAAGTTTTGTGCATTGTACTTACATTTGTTGTTGTTTTGAACAATTTTACAGTCTGCGATAGTTTCGAGGTTGTTTTGAACAACCTCGAAACTATCGCAAACTGTAAAATTAAAAATTATTCACTATTTATCAATGAATACAATTAAAAAAGGCTTAAATTGTAAATACATAATTACCATAATAATTAAAACTAATTACTTTAAATAAAGATATTATATCGATACAAATAAATTTTATATAATTACGAGTTTGTTTTTCAACTTTTTTAAGACACTGTCAAACGAAGTGTTTTAAAAATGTAATCAAGGCTTACATGTAATAATAATTTTTTAGAAAAAAGGTTGTCTTTGTTAAAAATGTCGGACGAAGCAAACAATTTTTTTTCAATAAAAATACATTTTTTTTGCAAAATATTACATTCATGACCATTTTAGTAGTAAACTTCTAGCGCCTACCTAGTGGACATTCGATGAACTTCACCAGCGACAGTAAAGAATTTTTTTACAGTCGCCGACGGTATAAAACTTCGAAACCGTCGCAGGCTGTAAAAAAACAATTTCACCTAATTTTTTATGGATGTAAAGTATGTAAAGTATACCTATCTTACAGCCGCTCGAAAAATATATATGATGCTAAGTTTCACGATCAAATTAATCATATTTATTAATTAATCAAAAAATAGTTACATTAAAGACGAGTTTTGGACTAGAGTGGGGGAAAAGAGTGTAGGGTGGGGCCAAATAAACTGTGACATCATGAGTTCGCACAACATCTTTATGCAGAATATCTTTATTTTAATATTCTTTCTTATTTTTTGCTCATAACTAATAGTAAATTTGACTTTGGTCAACCATGTTTACTTATTAAAGTTTAACCCCAATTATCCTGACTGGGTCAGAATGAACCAATTGGATTCCTTCCCTCTCTAATTTATAGTAAGATGTCAGCTGATCAATCCCAATACTATTATTATAGCTAGGATTATTATAGGAGGTTATAGGAAAGAGACCCCTAAGAAGTAAACTACTTATTAGGATGAGCAAGTGACTCCCTCCCTATTTAGAATAGAGTTCTCCTGCCTTAATGAAGTGAGTTAAAAGATCCCTATGAAGTAGACTTCTTACTTAGGTTTATTGTGTTTATGCACATTGTTTGTGCATGATTTGTATTTTTAACGTTCTCCTATATAAGTTATTGTAATTTTGCACTGATTATTTGATTATTTATAAGCGAAGGTGGTCAGGTTACTTTTCGATGTTTCACTATTTGACCTATAGGGTCTCTCTAGTAATAATATCTCTATGTTAATGGGAGTTACTATTAATTCTATCTATTCTTTTTAATCTTATTTCTTATCAATTTTTGTTCATTTCAGTTCTGTTTTATTAATTTATTGATTTTATTTGTTGTTTTGACTGTGTTAATTAGTTTTAATGAACTGTGGTTTTAAATTTTTTGTTTGTTTGTGTATTTTTAATTATCTAGTCAACTATAATTAGTAAAAAAAAAAAATTCCTGTGATTGCCTGAAGATGCCTTCAGTGTTAAGTGAAATATATAGCTAAATAATTAGTTTTTTTTGTTTTTATTATAGAACTTTAAGCTGTGTTGTTTAAATTCTCTAATAGTTTAGTTGAATACTTGTTGAATACTAGTTTTACATATAGTATTCAACAAGCATAAGGGAATTTGTAAAGAGTCTTCATGTACTACTTAGTCGGATAGGAACCTAGGATCTTTAAAAAGGAACTTAATGCGACCCCATGGAGGTTGTATAAGATAGATTAATAAGAGCAAACTTACCTTCTTATGGTTATAGCTACAAAGACGCGAAACGCAGGTTATGTAACAAGGATAAGTCATGTTTGCTCCTCAACTTTCATTTGTGCTTGTCGTGCGGTGATTTTTGTTACCTTTGGTGTTGTTACGTCAAAAAATAAAACAGTTAAAAAAGAAAACTTTTTACTATTTGTTTATAACCTTCTCATTAAGCAAAACAACAGGAAACCATGGGGAAGTAAGTTTGCCTTAAAGTTTAGGACCTGCGCAATTAACGTCATAATTGTAAGCATGCTCAGTGTATACCAAGCATATGCAGCATATTTGTGTTTTGTGATGGATTCTTCTATTTTTTTTTTTTTAATAGGGTCACTTTGTTATACAAGGCAAGTCGACTTAGTGTGTCCATTCCCTTTATTGTAGATCCTTGGCGTGAACAAAGGGTTCCCTCCATCTCTTTTTCTCTAATAAGATATTCTGAAGTCTCTACCGAATGAAATGAAACTTGTTTATGCTATAACTTTGTTTAAAACTAGTTAATAATTGTGTTTAATACTCATGTTTGGTTTGTACAGGTGAGATAGATGGCTGGGATGTGTCATCTCGACAGCTTACTCTAAGTCTTCAGTATTAAGTAAGATTATCTCTATACTCTATCTTAATATCTCTATACTCTCTATATTAATATCTATACTTCTCTGTATTAATACATCTATGAAATTGTATTAGATGCAACATTTCAGTTGTACCAACATTATATCCTTAATTTTTTTAAATTTTCCTCATTTATACCGTAGGTATATAGGAAAAGTATTGTTTGCAAAATACGAAACCAGGATGTCACCGGAAGGCCCCTGAGAGCCTTTTTACTAAGTATAATGGTATATATACGATAACTAGCGAGCGAAGCGATTTTTTTTAATATGTAAAATTCTAAATATACGCAATCTAGCGAGCTAAGCGAGACCTATTTAATGTCTATTATTATAAACATGCATTCACTAGCGAATGAAGCGAGCCTTTTTTACTATGTATTATTATAAATATACGCTAAATAGGAAACGAAGCGAGTCTTTTTTAATATGTAAAATTAAACATACGCAATCAAGCGAGTGAAGAGAGCCCTTATTTTAATTTTTATTATTATAAACATGCACACTCTAGTGAGCGAAGCGAGCCTTTTTTACTATGTATTATTGTAAATATACGTTAACTAGCGAGCTAAGCGACCCTTTTACACTATCTAAAATTTTAAAGATAAGTAATATAGCGGGCGAAGCTAGCCTTCTATACTTAGAATAGTAATATCATACTTAACAAGCGAGGCGAATCCTATTTTTTGAATTTATAATTTTAGAATATTAGCGTGCGAATGTTTCTCTATTTACTCTATCTAGCGATTGAAGGGAGAGTCGTAATCGGGAGTATTAATAAATACTTTTATTTGATGTATTCTTCTAACGTGAGTTCTAGATGCAACGAATTACTAGTTATTCGATAATTTGCTAAAATTTAGAATGTATTCTATAGTATTTATTGTTAATGTAGTAATTTTATGAAATACAGAATATTTATTTAGAATGTTATGATAAACTTACATGTTAAGCTTCATTATTTCCATGCAATTTGGTCACTTTGTGATTTCATTAGAAACTCACGTAAGGAATTAATAAAAAAATGCAATAACAATGCTCGCTTCGCTCGCTAAATTGCTTATATTTGAATGTTTCCTGCTATAATTTTATTATATATCTCCAGTTGATTTGTCCTTCACTGACTCTCTATTACGGAATTTTCGTTATTAAATTACGCGGATTTACCAGGGCATTAGCAGTCATCTGTCTTTGTGCAGACATGACTACGAACTACTTCATGATACATATGTTTTCCAGTGCTGTCTGTTTGTACACACTAAGTCAGAAGTAGCATTGATTAATGATGCAGTGCTGTCTAGACGCGTCACAGTTTCCTCTCGACGGGGGATTTCCCTGGTCATTTAGTCCAATTTTCTTTCCCCCAGGGACCGTGTTATCATCATTTGTAGATCCTAAAGCTTCCTGGGTTCTCCCCTCTATTTCTACTTCTACCTATTCCTTTGCAATGCTCTGTCCTATGATGTCAATAAGCAGTTAATTCTAAACATTTTGTGTTTCATAATTGAACTTAATTCTTAATAACAATATAAGCATGAGTCTCTCCAAAAATATATGTTTTTCATAATTGAAGGTAATCTTGTTTAACAATCATCTGATGTTTTACATGATATTTACCTGTAAAGTGGTGGGAGGGGGGAACAAATCAGTTAAACATCAGATTAATAAAGAAACACTTTATCACGTCCCCTCTTGAGCTTGTTCAGGTTACTTAAAGGAATTATCACTTATCATTTAAGATAACAAATTCATGAACAGTACAGTGGACAGAATTAATACACTGAATATTAAAAATACTGTATTTATATTATAAATCATGACTCCCAACTGCAAGCCAGCTCAACAAAAAGTGTGTTGATGACATTTCATACACACTGTATGATGAAACTGAATAAATTAACAAAAAATTGTACATTTATTTTGCATATTCGCAATGATTGTAATCTAGATTACTGGTAAAACGTTGATATGAATGACAATGTCTAATCAATAAACGATAATCAATATCTCTGCTAATAATAAAAATTTAAATAAATCAGCAGTGTTTTATCCTCTAAATAAATATTTCTTTCAACTAAATACTTAAACCATGGAGGTTTTTTATTCTTTACCTCCTTGTATAGTAAAAATTAAATTATTATAATATAAATCAAAAAGCCGCCTCCGTGGCTGAGGTCGTTAAGGCGTTAGTCTTCACACTGACCTTTGACACCCACAGAGGTCTGGGGTTCGCATCCCAGGTTACGCTATCGAAGATTATTGTTTAGATAAATTATCGCCAGCTTTAGAATACACTTTGAGCGTAACGGTTGCTACTACCACCCGAGATGGTTCCCGCAGGGGTTATCCCTGATGAGCCGCAAGGCTCTAAACGGCATTATTATTATTATTATTAAAATCAAATATATAATTAATAATATTATTATTATAAATCAAAAAGGCTAACATAAAAATAATAATAATTCTTCCGGATCTTTATGTTATGGGCGATTTTAAATTTAGCGCCCTAAGTATTATAAAGAAGGTAATAATCAGGTTAATGATAAGGTTATCAGCTCGCCGAGGTGGTGCGTTAGCTTTTCCCGCCATGAGTGACCTTGATGTAAAGTAATATATTAACCAAGTAGGGAAACTCCTATACTAACCTGCATAGAGATATTATTACTAGAGGGGGCCTATTGATTAAATATGAAACATCAAACAAGTAACCTGACTACTTTCGCTTATAAATTCAGTCAAATACTCGGTACAAATTTACAGTAACTCATACAGAAGAACGTTAAAAATACAAATCAAAACACAATCAACGTGCGGGATGCCGAAATCAATTGATTTATTATAACCTAACTCACTCTTGAAGCAGGTTTTAATGAGGTTACACAGAGCCCCTGAGAGACCCAAAACAATGTTTCAGGCCTCTCAATGGATTTAGATAGGCTATGCCCGCTCTAGTATATATCTCTATGCTAACCGTGTAAAAAAATTCAGACATTCGTGATCAGCTGATTGCTGGCTTAAAAATAAAAAATAGCTAAAATTGGAATAACTGCGCATGCGCCTTTTAGTATTTTAGTTTTTTCACTTAGTTTTATTGGCAATCCTGATAACATTAGGCGAGTTTTACTTTTAATCGTGTTTCTTACTTGTACGTGATAGTTTATGATTTTGTATTAAATTCTGTGAAATAATTGTTACATTAAATTAGATAAGAAAAAAGAGAAACTATAGTAAGTGTAAACTACATGTTTTATTAAGATTTGAAGAACATACAGACGACAATGTATTGCCTTAAATATAACTTAAAAATACGATTGCTTTTATTATATTTAAAATGTTTGGTTAGAGTTGTTAAATTACTAATTACAATTAATATTTGAAGGGGAGAAACAAATATGACTCGCAAAAATGTACTAAGTTAAATAGTGCACTCGAAAAAATTGTTTAATTAGCCGCTCGTTTTAAGTTATTTAAGATTTGTTAATTTAAGATTCGCACTTAACCTCTATTGGATATGACAAAACTATTTCTAACACAAATTATTAAAATTTTATTCTAAATTGTACAAATAAATGCAATAAAAACCAAAATTTGAAAACCGTAAATAGTTGTTTTACATTTACGCCCATAGGAAAATTTGAGCCAACTCCCTGGTGGACAAAATGTGAACTACATGCCAGGCCTGACAGAAATCGTGTTTGTTCCCTACTTGGTTTATATATTACTTTACCTGATGAATAAAATCAACACCCATCTTGTACTCATCACAGATGTTTTCAACTTCAGATGAGTACCTAATGAATAAAGTTACACACCGGATGCAAAATGGCAAATTATGTCATATGCTCGACTACATGCGTGCTAAATCTTAATTCGATTAAAACATCTTTCACCCGATTGTTAACAATTTTTAAAATACGTATACAAGTCTTTTGTTCAACTAATGCTGAATAAAATGAAAGTTGGCACATATGTTGATAAATTTTAAATCTAAAATATTTCCGCGTTTTACTAATTTTCGAAATTTTGTGATGATTATTACAGCCGGTTATTGACGTCAATAATAGTTATTTATGCCATAAGGCTGAGAAGTGTGTCCTTATGTCACGGCAATTAGATTTACCGACGAGCGAAGCGAGTCGGGAAAAATTGCCAAGACATAAAGACATTCTCAGCCGGATGGCATACACAATTTTTTTTTGAGGTAGCACTCATTAATAAACTGTGCTATATACTTAATTAAAAAAAACAAACGTCCAATTAACTCCATATTATCGTCGTCATTGAATTCATCCATAGCTTCACACTTTACTCAAAAAAGTAAAAGCTTTACAAATAACACACAAAAATTGTCAAATAGAACACCTTTTAAAAACGAAAAAAAAATAGTCTACGAACAAAAACAGAAACAAAATTAACGTTTTAAAGAAATCTCATGAAGGTTTACACAGATTGTTTTTTGAACACGCTACATTACAGTAATGGCGGCAATATATGAATTACTTTTACGTCCTAGGAGTTTTTTTACATTCATTATGTCCTCGGAGGTGAAAAGTACTAAATAACCTCCTATAACAAATGATTATAGCTTCTCATCCTTAAAGCGGTCCAATAAAGTGCTCAATTACGTACTACCTCAATAAAAATATATTTTTTTTAGCCTTAAACGCCTGAAACGGATAATGCCGGTTTTATCCCGGTTTCGGATTTTTGCAAACACAATACTTTTCCTATATACCTACGGTGTAAATGAGGAAAAAGTAAAAATATAATAAACTCCTTTCAGGCTAAAAGAAGTCTTATGTTGCAATAAAAAATGACAATTATTTTTGGGGAAAATTCTGAGATTTTTACATTTAAATTGTATGATTTAAAATAGAGAAATATAATATCCGTATTTTATAACTACACTGAGAGAAAAATGACTTTTCTGCACAACTAAATTATAGTTAAGGGCATATTTGTTGGTGTGAAACAGAATTTTATGCGGCCATCTAGAATTTAGTTAATTTAGAAGAACACGTGTCAATCTAACTAAAACGAATTATTAAAGATATTTAGTTGTGTCAACTAAACTATAGTTAATCACAACGTCAAAATATTGATCTAAATAAAAAAATTAGTAGCGCGAACTGAAAGAATTTAGTAAAGATTTTTTTCATCCTTCAACTATTTGTTGAGCGCTACGTTCAACCAGTTATGGGCATGAAAGTTCAGTTGTAATAACAGAATGAAGTAGTTAAGTTTTAAAGTGTACTGTTTTTAACTATTTTACAGTTGATACAAATGGTAAACTATAGTTAGTTACAAATAGCTTTTTCTGTAGAGCTAACTAGACATATTTAGTTAGATTTTTTAAACCTTTAACTAAAACTTTTAGTTGTACTTAACTATAAACAGTTAGGAGCAATGAGAGTGCTAGTTAGTTATAACTGAACAAAATAGTTAAGTTCGGATTCGCTGCTACTGACTATCTAACAGTTGAGACCAATGGTAAACCCTAGTTAATTACAATAGCGGCTTCTGTTTATCACTAGTGGAATATTTAATTTTACTTCTCTCACCTTCTACCAATAGTCTATGGGAAAAGTAGTGTTCACCAAAAAAAAACCGAAACCGGAATGTCACCCTTATTTTCAATGTTAAAACATCTTAAGATTAGGTACAATTTTGTTATTCTAAGTTTACTTCCCAGATTATGAAACACATGACATAGTATGTAAAAAAGATATTACAATAAACCAGTAAATCCCGTTATAAGTTTATAAATTTTGAGAAATAAAAGTGGGGAAAAAATTAAATCCCTATACAATATTTGTATGATAGACCTAATACAGATTATATAATTGTTCACAAAAAAACCCATGTCAAGATTACAAAATAAGTTAAGTGCCATATCCATATTACAGGTATAAATCTCAGGAAAAAGATTACAGGAAAGAAGGCATATACAAATCCCGTTTTTCATATATGTTTTCCATGTCAGGTAAAAAGAGGAAGAAGGCTTTTTCATTTGAAAATTTCTTTGTTAATCTCAAGATTAGTACTACAATAAAAGGGTTCATCTGAGTGTTGATGACCCTCTGATCTATATAGACAGAAATGTCAAAAAGAGAGCTTTAAAATTGTTAACAAGGCTCATATATGGTATAAGGAAAAAGTTTTAAATAATTGCTTATGAAGAAATAATATACAATGTATCAGAAGTATGTCCAACAAGTATAAGTTAAGTTTTTAATTTTTGTATTGCCTCCTACTTTTTTTAAAAAAAGAAGGAAGCTTGTAAAAGAAAAAAACCAACCCCCACTTTTGTTATCAAATGTCCTCCTTGCAGCACCTACTGAACCCAAAAAACAAAAAAAATCTTGTCTGTGTGGTATATGTATGGATAGTTTTCATGATTTTTCTTATTTAGAAACTGTACGGTGAACTGTATTTCATCTGTGACTAAGCCTATTGTATGTATGTATGTACATATACTGGCGAAATAAAAGATTAATTTATCCATTCATATTAGGCTCAAGCTCAATAAGTCTATCTGAATGTGTCGTTTCCAAAAGGTAAAAAGAAATGTATATTACAAATGCGATAGTCTTTTTA
>JACMZG010000002.1:18591104-18648604 GCA_018340805.1 Microvelia longipes
TTGCCAGTCTCGCTAAGTGTGTCTCCATTCTTTTATTTCAAGGTAGGTATATTCATCTATCTTAAAGAAGCAGCCGTGGAATTCTGGGTGGTTCCGCTCATGCTTTTTCAAGCATTATAACTTATTTTTGTTGAACTCTTAGTCTAGTAAAACTGTGCGAACAACACGTGCTCTCTCACTGTAACACAAACCTCCACCACACTTTAATCACAAGGTAGGAACAGTATTGGTATATAATGAACTCTACAATAGGACGGGGTCCTACAATTGGTCCTCATATCAGTGGTTAGGGTAAGGACTTAACGATTTACCTGACCAACCGGCACTGGCTCGAGACCACCGGCTTTACGTCCCTTTCTGAAGGGACGTGGTACGCAGAATTTTATCCCTCTCATAAAATTCCTAGAGGCCCGCGCTGGGATTGAACCCATGACTAAAGTCTATTCATTCTGTGTGTTGGCCGCGTACCTTAACCACCACATCACAGGTGACTCTTAATCACTCTTAATCATAGATGTACTTGTCTTATTAAAGCGAAACTTAGAGTACTTACTTATTACGTAAAGGTGTTACTTGCACCAAATTCAACTCATGCATTGTCCTAAACTAGAGGTATAAATGAGCGAAAAGTAATAAAGGGATAAAAACATAAGAGAGCCGCAAAAGGTAAGTAGACAGAATGAGTAGCAAAATAAAGTGCAAAAAGGTAAATGACTTAAAAATGATCAGATATAAATCAACTAGAAGAGGTAATAATAGAATGAGAATAAATTAAAGTATTAAAATAAAAAAAAACATAGCTCGGAAGGTAAGAGATAAAATGAGTCAGCATTAAACTAAAAAGAAAGATAAAAAATAATAATGAGTCCACATGAAACAAAGTGCGGAAGGTAAATGATAATATGAGTCTGTATATAACAAATTGCCAAAAGACAAAGTATAAAATCAGTCAGCATAAATTAAACTGGAAGAAGTAAATGATAAGAATGAAATAAAATATAAAAATATATAAACATAGCTGGAAAGGTAAGTGATTATATGACTCAGCATAAAACAAAGTGCGATTAAAAAAGTGATTAAGAATATTTATTTCACTTCTTGAGAAAGATAATTGAAATAGTGAGTGATTAGAGTGAGATGATGTATTGTTCTGTGTTCTCTCTCTTCTCGCTAGTGAGATGTGTAGAGAGAGATATTTCCCTTTAAATGATGTATGAGTGTGAGATATGGGGGAAGGAGGGGGTAACCCCCTACAACTTCTTGTTTCTACTGTGTATGTAGATAAGAGATAGTGGGGGTTGTTAGGAATTTAGGGGGTTTCGTTCTAACTCATTCTAGAGGAGGTATTGAAGGGTGAGTCTTACTCACTCAGTGATAAGGAACTTAAGTAAGAAGTGTTGCAACTCATTTTAATGAATTGGATTCAAGGGAGGAAGATTTTCTAACTCACTTTAGGAGATGAATTTAAAAGAGAATTTTTTTTGATAAAGAATTTAAGGGGGGGGGGGATTTTCTAACTCATTTTCAGTGTTGTAAAAAAGTAGGGGTAGGGAGATAGAGCTCTACTTGGGGGGTAATGAAGCATCAGCTTATAAAAAACAGCGCAGGAATTTTTTTATCGATCTCCCGCTCTCCTCTTCGGAAGGGGGTAGGAAAGGGGGAAGTCTAAAAAACTCTGACTGAATAAGAGGAATGAGAGGAGTGAAAAAACTCCTCCGGGAGGAGTGAGTCGGAGGATAAGGGGAACAGTGCTAGTTCAGTCGTCACCCCCCGCGCACTTAAAAACCTTTTTTTAAAAAAAAAAAGAACGGAAAAAAAGACGGAGTGAAGTAAAAAAAACTCTTGCCCCTCCCCCCTCCACAACTCTGGAAACGAAAAAAACACCTTTCTCTGCACCCTCTGAGAGCGAAGCAGTTTTTTTAACGGCGTGCTTCGGTATAAACCTCGACGGCAATCCTCCCTATTCTCGTAAACAATTCCCCCTCTCTTGTTTTTATAAATATATATTTTTTAATTTATTTATTTTCTTTATCGTTGTGCTCTTTTTTTATATAAAAGATAAAAAAAAGGAACCTATGGTGATTAAGTGATATAAATTTGGTGTATGTTGTCTACAGGGGAAAGTGGCGGGTGACTCGGAGCCCTGGAGGTAAGTCCGGGGTCATATAGACCCCACAGAACCCTCTGTCTTTGTTTACCCCCCCCCCCCTCCCTATACGTCTTACCTCGCCCCCCCCCTCCTATAAAGTCCAAGACGTCCCCCATCCTATCCATAACCTTTTTTAAAAAACCTACCTAAAGACCTCTTTTTTTCATTCTTATTTTTTTATATCCTATCCCATTTTATTTTATCACGTGTTTTTATTTATATTTTTTCGTCCTAAACAAAAAAAAAAAATACCCAAAGCCAAATAATAAAAAAAATGCAATATAGAGAAATTTATAAATATCTAAAAAAAGTCCAGACAGTTTTATATATTTTTTTTATGATTTAAAATTAGAAAAATTGTAATGCATAATATACTTTTATGTTTGATTTTATTTATTTATATTTTAATGTCTTTTTATTCCAACATTTGTATTTTTAAGAAATGCAAGCGAATTTCTTGTTTTAAATTAAATTTTGTTTTGTTTTGTGAAAATGCTGCATCACTTAATTTTGACTTTTCCTCATTCATACTGTTCGCTTATAGGAAAAATACAATGCTTACACTGAAAATTTGAAAACGTTAATTCATATAAATTATCAATTTCGGATCACTTTAAGACTTCGTGAGTGGTTTTTACCAAGTTATTAGTCTATATGTGTGTATTTATCGTAGACATGTGTGGTACCTTTGTTGTGTGTATGTGTTTACAACGTACCCTTGTACCACTTAACAAAGTGTATATGCTAGAGACTCGAAACTTGACACAATAATCAATATAATTGTGTCAACAATTTATGTTCTTGCAATGCTTGGCAGTATCGAATGCTGTTAACACACCATTAAAATAAATAACACCAACAGCCACGTCTCTCCACTGAACATTATCTATTAAATAAATTGACAGAACCTTGGCTATTTGGCTTTCAGCAAATAGCCATCAACAGTGCCTAAAACAAGCGAAAATCATAAACTTAAAAAAATATAAAAATAAAAAGGTTACAGCATAAAAACCAAAATCCACATACAAAAAATAACAATGTAAAATTTAACAAAATAAAAAGAAAACAAGTCGAAAAAAAAAGAAAAAAAAAACACCATTAAAAGTTTAGCAAACATTTCGAAATATCATAAAACTCAGAAAAAGAGAAGGATCGTATTGATAATTAAAAACTTATAGTAGGTCTATATAATACCTAAAAACGTGCCAAGTTTCATGTAATTACAAGTATTGGTTTAATTTTGATTGAATGACATATATACATGTAAAAAATCGTTAAAAATTGAAAAATAACCAAATTGAGTTGAAAATTTGTTTAAAATACGAAGTATAATAAGTTTTATTACTTTACGGCTATTATATCTATGGTTCTTGTTGGTTTGCCCATTTATTGAATGTTGTGAATTCTTGAAAATTTTGCTGTGTCATTTATGAATGACTGTTAGTTAATGACGTCGTAAAAAATATTTTCGGATGTCACATCTAGACCAGAAGATTGGTTTTTGTGCCAAGTTTTAAGTCTCTAGCATAAACACAGTGGAAGCTACGATGATAGCGGACACAAATACTGGCAGACAACTTTGTGAAAACATATCAGGGTGCCTTAATAACTAACATCTAATGATTTAAGTATAATCTCGGCTTCGGATTGCAGTGCGAGCAGAATACTTTTCCAATATCCCTGCGGCATCTTTAAGGAAAAGTTACGATTGAATTTAGACTCCTTTGGAGTTAAATAACATATTATCCATAAAAGTGGACTAAATCGCAAAGATATCGAATGTTTAAAGAAGAATAGGTTTTAACCGTAAAGATCGGTTGAAAATGGCCCCGGTTGGGCAGATCGTAACCGGAATCTTACAAGAAAAGGGGATTCTTTCGACTAGGAATCCTGGCATTTTATGTCCGAAAGTGGTTGACTAGAATTTATACATATTTTTGGTTCCACCCAACCAGATTGGTGAGAAAAACCGCAAGAGTACAAAGGGTTATTGTTAAATATTAAGGATAAAATAGGCCCTGAATGAGATCCTTGAGGTAACCTTAGAGTTGTTGAATAATTGAGGATATAAGACAAACATATTTCTTCTTCCTCCTTAACTACAGTAGAATGATGGCCTGCTGCAATGTGAAGGTCTATTTGATAAACCAATAAAATTATCACTAAATCTGATTTAATTCAAGAGTCCACTTGCATCGACTTCTGATCATCTCAGTTAAGTCAAACAGTAAAAAAACACAATTTTGTCGATTTTGTATTTTTTACTGTTTGTCTTGATTGAGGATGGCCAGAAGTTGTCGGAAGTCGGCTCTTGTTTTTTAATTATATCAGATTAAGTAAAGAGAATTTTTATTGGTTTATGTATATATTAACTAAAGTAGGTTAATTTAACCTACTGTAATAGTTATTTATGCCATAAGGCTGAGAAGTGTGTCTTTATGTCACGGCAATTAGATTTACCGACGAGCGAAGTGAGTCGGAAAAAATTGCCAAGACATAAAGACATTCTCAGCCGGATGGCATACACTATTTTTTTGAGGTAGCACTCATTAAATAAACTGCGATATATACTTAATTAAAAAAAAACCAAACGTCCAATTAACTCCATATTAACGTCGTCATTGAATTCATCCATAACTTCACACTTTTACTCAAAAATGTAAAAGCTTTACAAATAAACACACAAAAATTGTCAATTAGAACACCTTTTAAAAGCGAAAAAAAAAATTAGTCTACGAACAAAAACAGAAACAAAATGAACGTTTTTAAACAAACCTCATGAAGGTTTTACACAGATTGTTTTTTTGAACACGCTACATTACAGTAATGGCGGCAATATATGAATTACGTTTACGTCCTAGGAGTTTTTTTTACATTCATTATTGTCCTCGGACGTGAAAAGTACTAAATAACCTCCTATAACAATAATGATTGGCTTCTCATCCTAAAAACGGTCCAATAAAGTGCTCAATTACGTACTACCTCAAAAAAAATAAATTTATTTTGTTGTTTTTTTTTGTTTGTTATTTATTTAGTTTATTTAAACTTGTTTAGTTTTTACAAAACTTTATTTGTAAAAATATAAACATGAGATTAAAATATAATAAATAAAGGATATATTATAAAAAAATGGTCATAGATACTTAACGTCTGTAATGTTCAATATAATTGTCAATAGAGACAATTTTTAATCTTACTTCAATAATACTGTAATTGCGGGTTTATCTCCCAAACCTGGATTTACGGAACAAACTGCGAGAAAAGAGATGTTTACTTTTAGACATTCTTAAGAGAGAAACGTTTTTTAGTTGAATTTCATAATTTCTTGTCAGGGAAAGAAAACTTTAAATTCTAAAATCACTTTAACAAAAAGACCTACATATATTTGAGAGCTTTATTGTAAGAAATATCAACCTGCCGCTGGAGAGATATCACTTGAATTTTATTTTCTTACAGATGAAGTGTATAATTTTAAATTTAATGTTACAATCGATGTTTTTGCTCTAGACGAGATTTAAAGGTATTACAAGTTTTTATGTGAAGATAAAGTTTAAACATGTAATCTTTATTGGTAACTTAAAGTTAAGTTTAAGAAAGTCGACGGACCCATGTTAGGGAAGATAAATGAAAAATTGATAGCATAGTCTTGCCACGCAATGTTTTCTTAGACCTTTTAGCTGTAGGTTTTAAAAGAATTAAAACTAGTAAAATGAAGTCTTAATGAAATTTTAAAACCTCCCGGAGCTATTAGGCATCAAGTGTAGTCTAACATCTATAATTCGAACACTACTAAATTTGATAAAAAAATTACAATTATTAAAAAAATTGAGATTTTTTAAGAGGGAAACGTCTTTTTTTGTAGAATTTCATAATTACTATTAGGAAAATAACGACTTTAATTCTACAATGTTTTTTTTAAAAATATATTTCAATCCATTTGGATCATCTTCAGGAAAGACTAAAAACAAAAGTACAAAAAATATTACTAAAAACATACAAATAATAAGACAAGACAAAACATTATAGAGATTACGAATCCTAACGAAAACACAAGAGTGTTAAAAAAGCTAAATCATGAATCTATTTTTTTCTTAACATATGAAGAAAATAAGAAAAACTCAATAATTAGAAACTCGCGTCTGCATGCACGAATCAATCTTAGCTCCAGATGGCAGTTTTATATTTGATTTCAAACACGACGAATTTTCCACTATGTCAAGCTACAATAACAATATTTATTTTATCGCTTAACGTTTTACTTTCTTAACTTCTGCATGGACGAGGAAGCATTGTAACTGTATCACAAATTATTCCTTATATGTCTACGTTGCAAAACCTATAGATCCTAAAATTCGAAAACAATTCGGTTCTCCTGTATGCGTAGATACGTATGTATTGTTAGTAGTTTTAAAAATACACTTTTTCTGTTTTATTTTTATTCTTCTTCATTTAAACCGTAAATGAAAGTATTGAGTTTCCCACTAAAAATCCGAATGTCGGATTTTAACTAAGTTATCCTTTCAGGTGGGTTTAGGACCTTCTGAGTGGTTTTTAACAATTTATCTGTCTGTATATGGGTCTTTTATGTAGGACTGGTGTTAGCAAAAGTAGGGGTATCTCTATCAGGAACCCTGCCGTACTATAATTCTATGTAAAACCCCACCCGGACTGAGCCAAAAAGGCCTGAGGAAGGTTTGGCATAAAAGGGCCCACAAAATCTACATCTCAAGGGGCCCTATGCGGGGGTGGGGGAGAGAGAGGGGTCCTATAATGCTTCTCAGAGGGGTCAACATTTAACTAGTATTATTTATAATTATAGCGAGCTTAATTTAATTCATTTAATTTCAACTACATATTTAATAAAATTAATAATATGATATTTTTATTTTTAAATTAAATTAAAATTAAATACAATATATAAGTAAGTATAAAATAGTAAAACTTAAGTTTATTAATTAAAATGAAATTTTTATTTTGAATGTATCAAACCTTTTTGTTATGAATGTATCAAATATTAAATATGTTAAATTTTTTTTAATTTTCATTGTTTTAACTCTAAGTTTATTATTGGCTGAGGGGTTCAAGGAGGGCTGCCGCCCCCAAAGGGCAGTTCGCCCCTAACCCCCACCTGGAGCAAAAGTTAATTCGTATAAATAGTAAAAAGTATAACTAGAACACATTTTTTTTTTTTTTTTTTTTTTTTTTTTAAAAATCCCTTATTAATAAGTGTTTTAACAAATGTACAATTTAGATTGAGATGTATAGGACTACTCCCCACAAGAGAACCAAAAAGCTCTGTGCTGTGGGGAGGAGTGTAAAAAATTTATTCATTCTTGTATTTCAAAGCTCAAATAATATAGAAAAAGATTAAATAATACTTTGTAATAAAGAAAGGCCCGAGAGAAAATAAATAAAAATATCTTGTGTTTGACTATTTTGTACTTAAATAAGTTAGACTATAAATGTGCTAAGATGAGAGGCCTCATAAGTCAGTTAAAACTTAGCTGAGGTCAGGTTCCTTTAACCATAGGTTCTAAAAAATACTAATTAAACAATTATTAATTAGGAATTTATATAATTTTGCGGTGTCGATTGATGAATATCTATATTTTTTATATTTTATTTTATTTTTTTCCTTTTCTTTAAATTATGTAGGAGTATTTTTAATAATTAATTTTTCTCTATTTAATAATAATAATTACGAATTGATTATTATTGACCGCTTGGACAGAAAATGTTTTGTTAAGTAAAACAACAAATCAGTTTCTGTTAAACAACTACTTGTTATAAAATAATATTTAATTATGTGATAACAACTATTATACATTTTAATAACAACTAGAATCAATATTAAATGAGTTTATGTAAAATATATAAATAAATAAAATAAGTTTATTCCACTTATTTTCATTACATATTATGTCGGAACAGCCACCCAGACAGTCCAGGTTTAATTGTTGTCGGGGCGCCATTGATATCAGCACTCTTGGTTATTCATGCCAGGGATGGAAATCCTTTTACGATCCCGTTAAGCCGGTCGTGCTAAGCCTGTGCGATGGCAGGTACTCGGTAAAATTTATAACTCCAAATAATTGTGGATTTTTGGCAAAATATAGAACTCTCAATAGTATTTTATAAAAAAAACATATATGTTTCTGCCTTAATCCTTAAAGCTTTGTCTGGCAGTGGGGCACGTGTTGTTTCTAGTTAAAGTCATGAAACTTATAGTAAAACCACGGCTCTTATGCCTGTTTTTCCTTTGGAAATTCTTGACTCCACAGCTCTGGTTAAAACAACGGTAGCTTAAATAATGAAAGAAAAAAGTCTCTCCACAAAATAACTTTATTGCAAAGCGCTTTCAACCTAACTACAGGCCATCATCAGTGCAAACCTAACAAACAAGCAAATAAATAAGTAAAACACGAAGAGAAATTAAAAAGATGAGCAAAAGTATATGAATGAGACAAAAATAAATTACAAAAAACGTAATCAATAAAATAATTATTTATTTATTTTGTGGAGAGACTTCTTTTCTTTCATTATTTATAATGGACTCCATTCACGCTTACTCTAAGGATAACAGTAGCTTAGTTTTATCTTAATTTTTAACAGTAAAGTTGTTACAATGTATAGAACGTCGCTCAAATTTTACTATTTACAAACACATTAACCAAACAAACCTATACATAGTTATTGGAATCCTAAAATAAAAAAATTGAGTACGGGGGTACCTCGGAAATTTTTCTCATGACATCAGATTCGCTACGCTTATTCTCCCTGCTTCGGACTCGCTTCGCTCGTTCTCAGATTGTAAATACATGCGTTTTATTCTCAGCGGTTACCCATACAGCACTGACCACACTCAATGCTGCTTAATTTTTAGGATCCAACAAAACTATAGATATACTTGTCATATTAAAACGAAATTTATTGTACTTTTTATTACGTATAGGTTTATACTTGTACTAAATTTCAACTTAATTGGATTGTTTTCCGATTTTTTCCAATTTTTTAAAAAACTTTCACTCAATTGGATCATTTTCCGATTTTTTAAAACTTTCAGCTCAATTGGATCATTTTCCGATTTTTTAAAAAACTTTTAGCTCAATTGGATCATTTTCTGATTTTTAAAAAACTTTCAGCTCAATTGGATCATTTTCCGATTTTTTAAAAAAACGTACACAAGCCATTCGATAAAAATTGAACTATTAAAACCCTTTTTTCATGTACTTACCCTCACAGAAATTGTATACAAAGTCGATATAAAAATGTTTGCTCATTTTTAGCAGGCTACTCACTAAAGACTAATTATCCTATATGATCAAATTTAAATAGTCAGGATTTAAAAATATCCTCCCGATTTTAAAAGTCATAAACAACAGCTGAATATCAATGTGATATCAATAATATTCTTCCAGATACACAGTGAAATATAACCAAAGATTTTGATGTCATATGTCATCGCTTGACACAAATAGGTTAAACAAACATATTTGACAAGATACCCGGCTAATTAATTTTGTTGGACGGAAGGAAACCTATTTTTTTTAGTAAAATTTTCATAAGATTTCCTTATTCCTAATTTTCGTATAGTTGTTAAATAACCAAATACTAAAGTAGCGTTTACCTAAATACCCGGGTAATTTTAAGAAAAATGAAACTTTTAAATTTTATATGAGTTGTAAGGCATGTATTTTTCATTAGCTCGCGTTTCCAGTTTTCTCTAGTTTTTCACGTCGTGTGAACAAAAGTAGTTATATTCACTTGTTACGCTTTTCATTTATTTATAACTTCTTTTTCATTTATTCTATTATTTTTTGTTTATTCTTTTTTTTAAATGTAGAATTATGTGATTATTTCCTTTTTATTGTATTCTTTATTAATTAATTCTTCTGTCTTTGCTGCAATTGTATTACTTTACATTTTTTTTTTCAATTATACAGATTTACTCCGTTATTTTCTTATTTTTTCAGATTCACTATTTGCTTATTTATCGTTTTATAGTAGTCCTCAATTTTTTGAGGTGTTTTTGTTTACTTTTAATGTATTCATCGCTTTAATGAAAAGCCTGTTGTAAAAAATCAGAGGTAGGCTGCTAAAAGGTGACTTTAGAGCCTAAAAATATAGCTAAACCCATATATTTTACGATGACTTAAATAGTATATTATGTTACAAGACTGCGAAGAAGATTTTTTTTACCGTGGCGACTACATTTATTTATTTATTTACATACTTGTGGTTACTTCATTACAAAGTTTCTCAATTGTCAAAATTTTACAATGAAATGAAAAAAAAAACAAGAAAAACAAATAGATTGTAAATTATTACATAGACTTCATGAACAAAAAAAAGCATAACATTACATGAGAAACACTAAACATTTAAGGTGGGAATACTAAGTTATCAGCTAAAAATTCGTTATCATTTTAGTAGGCTTTAAATAGCTTTAAATTTACAGTCAAGTGAAACGAGAGAGTAAAAAAAGCTTGGCAATATTTAATCTTACCAAAATCCCCTTTTGTGGTAAAAAATACTCCCCGCCAAGTCTTTGGTCCAAAAAAGAAGGGAAATCAACTTTCTGTCCCACCAAGTCATGTTCGTGTTGGGTGGAGACGGTTATTGGCGTTTTAAAGTGAAGTTGCTATGTTGCCCTAGCACTTACATATAACACATACATATAACACATACATATAGCACATATATATAATTTGCTAGGTAGCCCTGTTTACATTGAGAGCTAAACACCAGCTTTTTCTTTTTGGCGGCAAGGCTGCGGAGTTGTATAGTTTCTTTTGCTATATTCTGCGATATCAAACAATTCAGGTGTTAGTGGAGATTAATCATAACAGATTTTAGCAGTTGTCATAATTGCAGCAGTTTTACCTACCCGCATAGATCCAGGAGTATACAAAAGAAATGAATGAATAAATGAAACGATACGGGTATGATATATTCAGGAACTACACCCTATATACCCTTGCCAACACTACCTCTAAAGTTGATTCATTTTTCTTGCTCGCCGCCGATGATTGCCTCTCAATGGAAATAGGGCCCTTAACTATTGCCAACCTAACAAAGTTCTGCTATCTGACGATACGTCGATTGTCAAAATGCAGTAAGGAAATTAAAAGTTATATATCTATATGCATAGAGGTCGTCTAAGTTTTAAAATTCAATATTTTTAAAAAGGCGATCAATATCATAATGAAATTTTGTAGATCCATTGACCATCTGTAGATGCAAATTCGCTTCAAATTACAACTCGATTAGTCAATTTTAGATTTTGATAACTCAGCAAATTAGGTTATCGTAGTCTATGGTTTTTTCGTGAAAACAAAATGACGTGTAATTGTTAGGAAGGTAAAAATCGGAAGATATCTCCGGACCTCTCAGTATGTGCCGTAACACAAAAGTCGCTAAAAACTTCATTTTTATAATAAATCCTTTTTTTTCTTGTTAGACCTCGATCTTCCTTGTGTTATAAGAATATAATCACGTTCAAGGATCGTACCATCAATGAATAGAGCCGAGGTAGTGACCGGACACCGGACAAGCAGTGTGCGAACACCGGACAGACAGCATGACGCCTTAGACGACGGGACGTGGCCTTGGTGCCGTGACACAGCCAGAGTATTGTTCTCAGATCATAGCTGGCAGGCTCTCTCATATAGTTTTTCTATTCCAGAGTTTCCTTTTTTTAAGAAAAAATTTCCTGTCCTAAAACGCTCTTTTAAAGTTTGTCTATTCATTGATTCTTTTTTAAGTGAATTTTTTTAAAAATAATATGGTTATTTTTTAATTATTGACAAAGCAATCAAAATTTAACAAGCCACGCTAAGCAAATAGGTCACGTGGTTGGGGCCATGTCGCCTTAAAACAAAAACTTTAATCCTATCTGGTAATATTCATGTTTGGAATGCATATAAAGGAATCCCTATATACCAGCTCGGTTTTCTGCTCCAACCGGCCTGGACAAATCTCAATTTACACACGCTCCGGACAATGTATGGACTCAACAAGCTGACTGTGTGGGGCCTCCGCTCATTTTGCACAATTCTCTTTACAAAAAAAAAAAAATAAAACTAAATTGACAGATTTGTGCTAACTACTCAACATTAAAATGCGGTATGTATTTAAAAATTACGGCATATGCCCCTAGAATTGCTGCTTACAAGAGTTGGATAAAAAAGAGTCTTGTTTGAAATTTCTCATTGTGTACAATGTTACGTCAAACATTAATATTACGTTAGTGGTAGTAATTAGGAAGAGGTAATAGATCCCCTTGCTAGTAAACCATGTTGTTGGGCTCTATTTGCTAACTTCCGTAATAAATCACCCCTGGGCTCCTGGACAAAAGGGCTTTATTCCATATGCATGCCCTAGTGGCTATAGGTAAATGGCCTAATGACATTATGCCGGGGTTTAAATCCCGGTTGGGACAGCGGCTTTGGTGGCATTTTGTACGCTAATATTTCTAAAACCGAAAGAGTAAGTTCTAAGGCCCCAATGAAGTGGACTATTTATACCAACAAGTGCATACTCAGTTATCTTAAAGATTCCTAGAAATTATCTCAATTCTTCTTAGAGCTTAAAATTCGTACTAAGACAAGTATAGGATTGGGAGATCTCCCATCCAGCTATACTTTATGCCTGATGTCGCTTATTTTTCGTGATCTAACGAAAATTGGGTTTACTGCGTAGCAGAAGATGTAAGGTTAGATGACTTTCCTCAGAACTTAATGACTGATGTTTCTATGTTACAGGTGAGTGATGCTCTGCACTTGGACCGTAAGTAATGAACATTTTGTTTTACCAAACTCTTATGGTCTTGAAAAGGACTGTTTCTGTAAATTATTATGGTTACGAAACGTATCGAGTTAAAATGTAAACGTTCAGCAATCCCAAATCGTTTATGGGGTCTCGCATAAGTACTTTTTTTAAACTTGACAATTACTTATAATTATTCTGTTTAGATATCCAATGAATTAACATAATTTGAGGACTATTCCTGTAAAAGAAATCGATAAGTAAACATTTCGGTATATATGTTTTGAGAAACGGGTCTCAGAAGTCTAATTATGTTTACTTTAACTAAAGTCGAAATGGAGATTTCCGCCACCAAACTAAAAATTCTACAAAAACAGAAAATCATTGGGTTGTTTAGATTTCGTTTTGTCTTTATCATGTAGTCCTTTATAATATCGACAAATGTGCTAAGTTTCATGTCATTATGAGTATTGGTTCAATTTTTATCGAATGACATGTATACATGCGTCTTTTAAAGAATGGTTAAAAATCGATAAATAATCCAAAAGAGTTGAAAATTAGCAGCAGTGTTTCTCTTTATAAAATAAATGAGTTTGTGCTAGAGAGTTGAAGTTTGGCACAAAAATCAATCATTGAGTCTTGTTGTGCTCTTCTGAAAAACAATGTAGACGTAATAATTTACGAAACGTGCTGAGTTGTAATGACTCAGCAAACATTTCAAAAATTCTAACTCAAAAAATTATTGAATCATTTTGAAATTTATTACTCATTTAGACATGTATAAGAATAGCATATGTGCTACGTTTAGTCGCATTACAGTATAGATTGAATAATAATCGAATGAAATTTATGCATTTTTAAAAATTGTAAAATAATCAAATTGAGTTGAAATTTACTATGAGTGTTTCTCTTTAATGTATAATAATTGAGTATTCTAAGTGTCATTTCAATTTAGTTAATATATCTAGGGTTTAAATAGGATCACTAATGTACTTGGATCAGGTAATCCCATAAAAAAACCCATCAATACTTGGATGGGTAACTGCTGAGATAAAACGGATGCTTGCTCCACTCAGTAGGAAGGGTAGGAGCAAGTCCTTAGACGTACTGTAGTAATAAGTAGGCGATTTCCATATTCTGAGGACGAGCGAAGCGAGTTCGAAGTGGTGCGAGTATGAGCGTAATTAATCCGATACAGTGAGAAAAAGTTCCGAGGTGGCCCATACCCAATTTTACCCAATGTCTCGATTCTGAATACGTGTGCGCCAATTTTAAAATGTATCGTGTGGAATTTGCAGAAAATAATTGCTGAATGGATTTTAAAGTCGGAGAGTGAAAAAATAATTACCGTGGCAGCATTTCACAAAGCAACCTGCTTATAGCTTCGTCTATTTTTCCTCCGAGTTTCTTGAATAGGGAAATACCTTACATCTTTATAATTATCCCTGTTTGTTCCTGTTTTTTATTAGAGTTGTAAGCTAAGCAACACTTGAGCTCCTCAATAAGCGTATATTTTCTAAAGAAATCCGCTAATAAAACAATGCAATAAAATTCCATCAATATAAAAATATTTGGATTACTACAACGATAAAGTCCCCGTATCTCAATGTTGAAAAACAGAAATAAAAACTCTTTAGTTTTCCTAGAGCTCCCGCTGTGTTTTTCTTCAATTTTCTCTTGAACCGAATAAAGAAAAACAAAGATGGCTGCCACTAGATAGCACCCTTTCACCCGACTGTTTAGATTAGAAAATGTATTTTTTCTGCCCCATAGGGAGCGCTTCTTCAAGGGTTTATTTTTTCAAGTTGAAGAATTATTATTTTTTCGCCATTGAGTGGTGAATATTTTTATTTCGTTGTATTGGTAGCATTGTTTTTATATCATTAGAACTCTATGTTTAGACAAACCTTAGGTTTTGTTTTTTCTCTTTTTGGGTTTTTTCTTATATTTTTGCTTTTATATATTTACTTTTTATTTTGCCAAAAATCATATGCAGCAGGGATAGTTCGTTTCTTTTTTGATTTGTTAAGAACTTGGATTCATATATGAATTTAAATCGAGGATCTTAGATACGCTTTGAGAGAGGAACCGTTGCAAGCTGTACAGCCAATATTTGTTTCGCCTTTAAACACTAGCTCTAAGTAAAAACGCGAGAACTTTCTCTAACATGAAAGATAATGAAGTTTCTACTTTCATAAAGGTTTTCATCGCCATTCAACACGTAGCAGCTGGCCTTTAACTAAAAGCAGCGAGCCAAGATCGCAAGGCGTATTTAATGAATTATCAACTTCTTACTGAATTAGTAAGCCACCCCTGATCTTAAACACTTTGCTTCATGGCTCGAAAAAGAGGGAACTACGACGAGTCTATTCTACTGAACTCAAATGAACAAATAACTAGTTTTGCAACATCAAGTTTAACTAAACCGATTAAAGTCACTACTAATACCCTGTTGACTGGTCAAGACAGTGCTACACTTGAAAAGGGGGTAGATGGTGACATGGAGTAACTTAGTGAGAGGTTAAACTTAAATTTTCAGCTCAGAGGAACATGCGAAATTTGGAACGTGCAAGGAACTAAGAGATTTGTCTTTCGATGAACAATGGACACTTATAATAAAGGCCAAGCTGTTTTCTTTTTTGGAAGAAAAAGATTCCACTAAAGAGCCTGTGGCTTTTGTGGCTACTCAAATAGATGCTTCGTTTAATAAAGTTAAAATGAAGGTGCTGGCTAATTAGATGTCACTCAAAGTATGTCCAGTCGTCCTCAGTGGACCCAAGGATGCGAAAGAAGCTTTCGCATATAAAGCTGTAGCACTTATTGATAAAGAAACCGCGGATCTTTAAGGGCTGCTCGGTGACATTGATATACTGAAGATAAGATTGACGAATGGAATCAAATTCGAAGACAAAACTTCATCAAAACATCTTATTCGAAACAATATAAATACATCTACCCCAGTAAAACTCAAGTGGCTAAAAAACTCAAATCAGGCTTCATTGAGCTAACAATTGGTGTCGTTTGGTACTGAAAAGTCGACTATCTTGATCAGTCATGAAAATTCAGACCTTATTTTAAATAGAAAGTTCCTGCAAACGATACAGTGCTCACATGGACCAGAATAGGCTTGGTACTTTAAGGACGAGCAGATTTTAAGGGAACGATGGACCGTAATTTCAACCTTAGTTGTACGAAGAGAAATGAGCTCAGAGACGCTTTAAAAAAATCTGTGTAGGTCTCTTTATTTTAGAAAGTTTTGGATCGCTACCTCAAAATCGCTATCAACACACACATTCTCTATCAAATAAAGGGACACACAAATTTGCTGTCAAATAAAGGGACACACAAATTCCCTATCAAATATAGGGACATTTAAAATGTCAGGGGAAGACGTTCGCGGATGAAATATTCTTAAGTAAACTTTACAGAGATCACTTTGAGTGAACCTATTTAAAGGTATCCCCGTCTCCTTTAGAAGATAGATGACCATCTGTACCCACCCTGTTATCTTTTGTCAGACTCTGTGGAACAGAGTGTGGTAAGATTGAAGATTTCGTAGTAAAATGGTACGCGAGAAAGTTGGCTTAGGAAGAAACGGAGACATCTAACTTCTAATTATCTAGTTATCCGTATTACATCTGCCGCACTACGGTGTCTGGAATGGAAACAAATTTGAAAATTAAGGTTTGTATTTAACGCAGCTGCTATAGTTAAAGGCGTGAGCTTCAATGACGAGTTGATGAGTTAAGAATATAATTTCTCTACCTGGATGCTTCATTAGATTTCGTCAGAGACCGATCGCCATCATGGGTGAAGTCTGAGAAATATTCCAAAGGTCCGCATTACACCAAATGACGCTGATTCTCGACGGGTTCTATGTCGGGCAAGATCGAAATCAAAACCCGGATGTTTTCTATATGGAAACGATGACGTTTGGGGTCACTCTCGACCGCGCTACATAAAAATACAGCGAGGTTCATGGACATATTTTCTGAAACGGCCCAAGAGATCGTTAAAGACATTATGACGTTTGTAAGACATGAAGAGTGAAGAAGACAAACTTTATGGTCTCCTCAAACGATGAAATGTTGTTTGATGCCTTCTATTTTCCTGTAAAACGGTGCTGACGCGATGTTTCTTTATGCTTCCCATTATTAGCCCACAGACCAAATCTAAGACGTTGGACCGATATAGGCCAAGAATTTGTAGGTAAAGTAGTGTCTTTTTCAAAATGTTCTGCATTCTTCTTATAAATTTAATAAATATTTAGACATTTTTTTTGGTGTTAAAAATAAAAAGAGGTTGTGAGGCGGGGGTAGTTTAAGGATAAGAAAAAAGTTTAGGGGGGAGGTTTTCTATGTAATGCAATTTTTTTTTCTTTAGTAATGATATTCCTTTAGGGAGTGGGTGGAAAATAAAGGGGGTAGTTCCATTTTCTACGCCAATAAATTCAATAGAATATTCCTTGGGATTGCTTCTATTGCTCCCCTCGCCTGTGTCCTTCCACTTTTTTTTCTCTCGGATTTTTTAATACAGCATATTGGATGGGAGGGGAAAAAAGGATCTTTTTTATTTTTACTCTTATTTTTTTTATTTCTTTTTTTATATTGTTGGCCGGGTCTGTAGGGAGGAAGGTACTATAAGGTTATATAGAAAGCGTGTGTGTGTGTGTTACCATGGTAACCCATCCTTATAGCAAAGGGGGGTTTATTTCTTACTCCTTCCTTAAAGGCTTTCCTTGAAAATACCCTGCAAGGAGGGGGAGGGGGATTTTCCTTAGTATCGTGTGCACCGAGAAATTCAACCAGTTAGAAAAAGGAGTCGTCCCAAACAAGAAACCATTTTTTGCTTCTTAAAAAAATTGTGTCATGTTTTCAAGTATAAGAAAGTTTTTCTTTCAAAAGTTTTATTTTCACTGCCTTTAAATTCGTCTGGAAATTCGCGAATTGATTTCCTTGATTTATCACGAGTACGACGAATAATTTAAGACGCTCGTTAATTCGATGATTTCACAGAGTTTTATTTTCGAACGCATGCAATCTTAGTTTATTATGAAGGTGCTTGATATGTAAAAGCTCGAAATATTAATACATAATGTTTAATTATCCCTTATTTACAAAGTGCTTAATTTGTGAACACGTAAATTCTTGATTGTTTGCACAGTGCTTAATATGTAAACGCGCGAATGATCGACTTAAAGTTCTACATTTTTAACATAGTGTTTAATTTGTGAACCTACGAAATAATTCATTCCATCCAAAGTGCTTAATTAGTGAAAATGCAAAATTTTGAAACATGGTTTAATTTTATTGTGTTTGAGTTAGGAAATAATTAAAATTGTTTTTCTATTAATTGTTTTTACAGTGCTTCATTTGTGAACACGAAACATTAGTATAAGAAATAATTCATTTTATAATATAAATTGTTTAAAGATGAAGTTTTCTTTATAAAGCTTCTTTGAAAGTACACGTCATAATCCGGTCTAAAATTAGCAAAAAGTTTATCAGGTTCATTGAAGTATTTAGCGATTTTTTTTTTAAAAAAATTGCAGATGTTTTACTTGTGAAAAGATTCGTCGTAGGTCACTAAATTCTTCACTAAACATTTTCTATCGCTTTAGAGTTAGACGAAATATAACCTGTAGATTCGTCCTCCTTTTATTTCAGTAGTTAAAACAAATTTTCATAATTTATTAAATACCAAAACTAATATTGTACACTTTAGAAC
This sequence comes from Microvelia longipes, assembly GCA_018340805.1. Taxonomy (NCBI): domain Eukaryota; kingdom Metazoa; phylum Arthropoda; class Insecta; order Hemiptera; family Veliidae; genus Microvelia; species Microvelia longipes. Next base: position 18,609,748 of record JACMZG010000002.1, read on the forward strand.
TTTGAACTTTGTTATTACTTCCCCAAATCTCAATCAAGTATAATTGCTATACATTTTTTGAGTAAGATCTTTCTCAACTTGATCAAGTCATTCTTGGTTTGTGCGTTAAACTTTGAGCAATTAGAATTTAATGAGTTATTGGTTCAGCCACTTGGGTTAACAAATATTGTTCCCCCAATGTACAAAGAAAACCAACATTGTAATTAATATAGTGTTAGCTATTTTTCCCCAAGGGTTTTGGAGAAAAGTCATTCATTTACGACCTTTAAATTCTTTGATACGTGCTTGAAATTTAATAAATTGAAATTGCCTTATTCTATAATGTACGTAAGCCAAAGAACATTATGAACAGCGAAAAAGGTTCTAAAATGGAGCAAATTAAATTCTTCGCTGTATTGCGTTTTAAATTTTTTTAGCTTTCATTAGCTCCGATAAATTTGTATTGCTTCAAAATTTGATTCTAATTCTGATTCCCTGACCATAAGCATATTTACTATTCTCATTTTTAAACATATGTTTCATTCTAAGTTCGAACACAAGTCTATCAGTGTTTAGTATACAAGTAATTTATACAAAGATTTAATCGCGAGTTTAAACACAAAAAATAGTGTTTAAACTCGAGTAATTTGTGTTTAGTTCACAAATGATAAAATCAAAATTTTTATAATAACACAAGTAAATCAGAGTGTAATTGAAACTAAAATTTAATCACGAGTGTAAACGAGATTTAATAGAATTTTGTTTTTTAAGTAATTAAAACAAAATTTTAAACGCTAGTAAATTATGTTTAGTTCACCTGTAATTTAAAAAGAAATGTAATAACCAGTTTAATCACAAGTTACAGTCAAGTTTAGTTCGCAAGTTATTTTTCAATTTAAAGTAAATATTAAAGTAAGTTGACAAGTTTCATGTGATATAAAATTAAGCAGTGTATCAGTGACTTTGATATTAAAATCAAAGTGTTTGTGTGTATCAGTGCCAAGTTTTTTAAAAAGACATTTAATTTTTGGTAAAAGTGGGGTAAGGTCGCGAATGATTGCCCAATGTCATCTGCTAGCCCGTCCCCGGAACCGGCGGATGGCGTGCAACAACGAGCAAACGGATTCGACAATGTGGACATGGATCGAACTGAATACGATACGGAAGGATCGGAACGGAATCAGGGTCTTATACCTAGTATATATTATAAGAGATTACTTGCTGCTAATGTTGCTAATATGGCCATATCTAGGCTGCAAGATCAAGCCATCCTATATAATAAGAAAACAACCCCGGAGGTAAAAGAATTTTTAATTTCATAAATTTTTTTCATTGTGTGTCTCCATATGTACGAGTATGGGACTTTACCTAAAATTATAAGACTGTATAAGACTGACGCTCTTATTTCCAAAGGAAAACTCATCTAATAAGGTTGAAGTATTGAGGGTGGGGGAGGGGGTTGGAGGTGGTTTTAGCGAATTTCCAATCAATATAATGAGCTTACTTTTAAAAGGAAAATCAATAAAATAAAAAAATCATACACTGTTGAGGTATGTGTTATTATATATATATATATATATATATATATATATATATATATATACATATATATATATATATATATATATATATAATATATATATATATATATATATATATATATATATATATATATATATATTTGAGTGTGTGTTAGATTTTGTTCCTATTAAGTAGTCGACGTTTTTATGGGACACGATAACTTTTGAACGTTTTCTTGGATCAGATGGAATCTTGGTACAAACTGAAAAGGCCATGAAAAAATATTTTTAACGGCAAAGTATATACAATGTTTTGCAGTTAGTCGTAAATAAGTCTATCTATATAACATGAAATAAGTCTAAAGTACTTAACCGACAATACGTTGAGGTAGGTCACTAAGTTTAATTGGCACAAAGCCCAAGTATTTAACATGTAACACTTAATAAGCCATAGGGGACTTTAATTAAGCACCGATACTTGATTAGTTAAAACAGTGCAACTTTAACAACTTAATTCTTATTATAAGAAGGAAGGCTGTTAAGGATTATTAACTTGTTACTGCTCTGTTGACATTGCAGTTTGAAATCGAATTTCGGTCTTGATCCACCAATTGGGTTGAAGTGATAGTAATCAGGGAAAGGTGAATTACCGAGCAATCAGGCCACGTCTTTGGGCCATTTTTGCTTCATTGCATAACAGATAATGTTCTTCCATGTGAGTCCTAGTGCCGGCATTATCTACCGAAGAACCATGGCATTACTAAAAGTTCTTTGTACTAGAAACAATTATATACTATACTTCTAGGCAGTAAAATTAATCTTTTTTTCCGAAGCGACTATATTTACTGGCGACTGAAGCGAGTCAGTCAAAGAAGCTGAGGTAAAAAAGTCATTTACAGTCATATATAATAATAATAATAATAATTCTATATTTTCAATTAAATTTTACAAAGTAAAACAAAAGAAATCTGTCATACATTAAAATATAAATATATACATACCACATTTTTTTATATAAATACAGTTAAGAAAGATTACCTAAAATAAAGCGTCAAGTTACTAAATCTATTTACGACACACGGCTAAAATAAGTTGACAGTTGACAACTGAGTGGATTCGAAGAGGCGAGGCGAGAAAAAATCGCTAAATGTATATGTATATTCGCCATATACATGTATCGCATGTATCGCATATACATGAATCGCCATATACATGTGTATGTATATGTATATTCGCTAAATGTATATTCGCCAAATGCCATGAAAAAACTCTAGGCGACGAAATTTTTGTATTTTGCTAAAATACAATGTTTGGTTATTTATTATGTTTTTGTTACGTTCTTAATTGGTCTATCCCTTTTTATTTTATTTTCATTTAAATATAAACTATTCCAATTATAGTGTTCAATATTTATTATCCATTAATTAAGGAAAAGAAGTTTTAAGTTCTAAAAATAGAGAGCTTGGAAAAGGCAATAACGCATCGTAAATCTGTTATTAGTTATAGTCTTGTTTGTTTTTCAGCACTGCACTGTTGGTCAACATGATATTTTTTCTGTTTTGTCACTCTTTTTCAACCATAATCTTAGTTATTCACATTCTAATCAAAATGATTTCAGTTTGTTCAAATTAAAATTTCAAATACTTATCTTTGAACTTTAAAGACTTAAATTTTGTTTTTTTATGAAATAACGATTTGCAGAACTTTTTTAAATCAACTTTTACTTAAAAACTTAATTTAGGTAGGTAACATTTTTGTTTAAGTTATCTTAAAAAGTTTTTTTTAATTGTAGAAATTTAATGCGTTAATGTATTGACTTTTCGGTTAAAGATATTGCATACTAAAACTCAATATGATTTGACAATGTAAAATTGTGAAAACAAGAGGCTAAAGGCCTCCTGGCCGCTAGGCGGAGTCGGTGCTGCAAGCCCGCACCTCCCTATGGCCACTTCACGGCCATATCGTTGTTGCCCTATATTACTTCGTCATATTACTACTTTATATAAGTACCATAATGCCTTGATATAAGAAAAATTTCAAATGTGTTAGTCAACAAAACATGATTTAGGGTTTTCACAAAGTTGTCTGTCTGTATGTACGTATGTGTGTGTGTGTGTGTGAGTATATGTGTGTGTTATCATCGTAGCTCCTAGTTTAATATGCTAGAGAGTATAAGGACAATAAGGACCCCCTTATTGTTGAGGAACCAATAAGGTTGTGCTGATTTGAAATTGAGGGCGTAGTTTAACACCCAGGAATAACCTTATTGGCTCCCTCGTATTATTTTCCCACGCTGTCAACTGATTTTAGCCGTGTGTCGTATTATAGTGTATGCTATTTTTTCTGAGGTAAAGAGTAATAAAATAAATAACATTTAAAAAACACTTTTATATCCGGTTTAATGGCTAACGTTTTTGATAACACTGGTGGAGTTGCTCGGTGTCACTTAAATCACTTAATAATAATTCTTTCTATTAAATAAATACAAATAATTTATTAATTTTAATTTAATTTTGATTGGAAAGAAACAAGAAATAGATCAAAGAAAGCACAGAGATATAATTACTTGTGAGGCCCTATAAGGTAAATTTTGAAACATCGAAAAAGTAACCTGACCACCTCGCTTATAAATACAATCAAATAATCAGTACAAAATTACACTAACTTATACAGTAGAGTGTTAAAAATACAAATCAAAATACAAACAATGTGCAGGAAGCCGAAAACAATTGATTTATTATAACCTTAACTCACTCTTGGGAGAGTTAGTTAAGGTTTCAATGAGGTTACACAGAGCCCCTGAGAGCCCCTAAAAATGTTTTAAATCTCTCAATGTAATGAGAAAGGCTATGCCCCCTCTATAATAGTTATAGTTGTTTATAGTGATATAATCACTCTAATATAGTGATATTTGATTTTATAATTGTATAATTGTTTGTTATTATTGTAAATTTTATATCATGGTCTATGACCGTTGACAATAAATAAATCTCTATGACAGAAAGAAAGATATACTGATAAAACAGTGTTGCCATCTAGAGGAACTATTGCTGAACCAAAACAAGAATGTGGTCTAGTTCTTGTACTCCTCGCGGCAAATAGATGAACTCTTAGCTGTACAAAAAAAGTCTTTTTTTGTTTACCGCACAAAAAAAACTCTTCTCTTAAGAGTGGATAAAAATTTTGAAATTCGCGTTCTGTAAAACAGGGAATAAAGTGAAACTTAACTCCCTACCTCAGAAAAATAATTTTTTAGGGCTCTTAGTAACCTTATTGTAACCTCCACCGAGAGTGTTATCGTTTTCGCCTTTTAGAACATTGCTTGTTTTTTGTCGGGCGCTATAAACGTTTTATTATCTAAGTAACTGTAATTTTGCACTGGTTATTTGATTATATTATTAGGTTTTAATACTAGTAATAATAGGTGTGGAGTAGGTGTTCATTTACTTTTTTTATGTTTTAAAAATAAACCGATAGTACATCCATAGACAATAGTACATAAAGTTAAATTCTATTAAAACAAAGATGAAAAAAAAACGTATGAATGAAGAGCAATTAAAATAATAGATATAATAAAGGAAGCAATCAACACGTATAATTATAACGATTACACATGTATAGTAAAAATGTAATTAAAAAATTTAATTAAATAACAATAATTACAGGCTATCATTTTTACGACCACTATGTCTTATCTTTTATCGTTTTGAAGAAGTAAAGAGTTGCTACCTGTGTAATTATTCAATTAAATAATTCATAAGACCTGCATAAACTTATAGGCCTCCGGGCAGTGCAGGTACTATGCTAACATTAAGCGCATAGCACTAAATTTTTCGTTTAGCTTTAAAAAATTAAAACATCGGGTTGAGAACTTTCTCTTGCAATATCGAATTTGCCTTTGCTCGTCTTTATAAATAGTCGGACGTTTTTCTTTTAATTATATTTATATGATAAACCAAAGAAGTAAGGAGAATAAGGAAAATAATGTGGCCGCCTCCGTGGCCAAGGTCGTTAAGGCGTTAGTCTTTACACTGACCTTTGACACCCATGGAGGTCTGGGGTTCGCATCCCAGGTTTCGCTCTCAGTTTATAGAAGATTATTGATTAGATAAATTATCGCCAGCTTTAGAATACACTTTGAGCGTAACGGTTGCTACTACCACCCGAGGTGGTTCCCGCAGGGGTTATCCCTGATGAGCCGCAAGGCTTTAAACGGGCACTATCATTATTATTATTATTATTATATGATAAACAAAAAAAGGAGGGAGAATAAGGAAGATAATAATATATCTTTGTACAGTGAAAAACTCTTTTACTGTCGCTGCCAGTAAAAAAAAACTACAAAAATGAAGATTTAGGTCTTCCAGTGGTGACTGTGTCAATGTAGATGAAGAATCCGACGTTTCGCTTCCACTGTGGGAGGCATTTTCAGGGATGTAGGACATCATGGAATGCTCTACAAAACTGAACACGGAATGCTCTACAAAATGAAAATGAACATTGAATGCTCTACAAAATTGTCGCACACGGTATAAAACGCATTTCTCCTACTTTTTTTTGAGGGTGTAAAGTGCCGGTATAAAAGCCGCCCGAAAAAAATATTGTCTCACATCGAGACCTAGGGATTAATTTTCGTACCAAGTTTTAACTCTCTAGCAAAAACACACTGAAAGCTACGATAATAACAGACTCACAAATACATAGAGACAGACTATTTAGTAAAACTACTCAGGATGTCTTGGAAAACACCTGAAACGAAAAATATATTTGAAATCCCGATTCCTGTTCATAGTGAAAACACCTGAAAACGAAAAATATATTTAAAATCCCGTTCCTGTTCATAGTGAAACACCTGAAACGGAAAATATATTTGAAATCCCGATTCCTGTTCATAGTGAAAACACCTGAAACGGAAAATATATTTGAAATCCCGGTTCCTGTTCATAGTGAAAACACCTGAAACGGAAAATATATTTGAAATCCCGATTCCTGTTCATAGTGAAAACACCTGAAACGGAAAATATATTTAAAATCCCGGTTCCTGTTCTAGTGAAACACCTGAAACGAAAAATATATTTGAAATCCCGATTCCTGTTCATAGTGAAAACACCTGAAACGGAAAATATATTTGAAAATCCCGATTCCTGTTCATAGTGAAAACACCTGAAACGGAAAATATTTTGAAATCCCGGTTCCTTTCATAGTGAAAACACCTGAAACGAAAAATATATTTGAAATCCCGATTCCTGTTTATAGTGAAAACGCAATAATTTTCCTATATAATTACGGAATAAATTATGAAAAGTCAAATTTAATGTTGTTATTCAAATTTTAAGAAATTAATATTTATTACCCATTTATTTCATAAAATTAAATTTGACATTTAAGAAAGCATCCTCGATGCCTTTTAATACTGGGTAGACTAATTTGTCTTCTCCTTGTTAATTTGTTCTTCTCCTAAACACCTGTAGGTGTGTATAAGACTAACGTGTGTGCTTAGTTTCATCTCATTATCAGCATTAGTTCAATTTTATTAAATTACTTGTGTACGTTTTTTAAAAATTAGGAAATAATGCAATTGAGTAGAAATTCAGTACAACTATAAACCTTTACTTAATAAATAAGTACACAAAGTTTCGTTTTAATACGACAAGTATATCCATGATTTATGGTAAATCATAAAAGTTAAGCAACATTGAGTGTGGTCAGTGCTGTATGGGTGATCGCTGTGAATGATAAATATATTTACTATCTGAGGACGAGCGAAGCGAGTCCGGAAACACGCTGCAATATAAAATTTGGGGAAAATTATATTCTGAGGACGGGCGAAGTGAGTCCAAAGCAGGGAAAATGAGCGCTGCGAATTCGCTGTGATGAGGAAAAGTTCCGAGGTACCCCGTACCCGATTTTTTTCCTGAAATGTCTTAGATATGTATTTGTTATCATCGTGATTAAATTTGCCGCCAATATTATCATCTCATTATTATTATTATGATTATCATATTATTTCCTCATATTATCATTATCATATTATCTCATTATTTTTATCATATTATCTCATCATATTTTCATGATCATATTATTTCATCATATTATCTCATTATTATTATCATATTATCTCATCATATTTTCATGATTACATTATTTCATCATATTATCATGATTATATTATCTCATTATTATGATCATATTATCTCATCATATTATCATTATCATATTATCTCATCATATTATCATTATCATATTATCTCATTATATCATGTTATCATCATATATCATTATCATATTATCTCATTATCATCATCATCTCATATTCATCTCAGCATTAGTTTAATTGCAATGAAATTACTAATTTGTTTTAAATTTATTTTTACAAAAAAAATTTGCTTATTCCTTACATGGAGTTATTATTAAGTGAATTTCTTTACCTCTAAACCAAGTTCCATAAAGTTTAATTTTCCTAATGCTTAAAAACTTGCTCTGTAATACTCATGCATGAATTAACATAAAACTATCTTAATTACTTCTTATTGTTGGCTTACTTACAATTTAGCAAAGGAAATAGGACTTTATCTGCTTAAAGAACTTAGTCAGGAAGTCCTTACTAAGTATATCGAGACTTAACTAAAAAAACATATGTATAAAAACAAACAAATATATGTCAGTGAATAATATATTGCATAATATATGATGTACTGTATACTTATCAGATTCTGCAGTATTAAAAGAAAGTTATTTTTTTTCTCCTATTGGGTCAACTTTAAGTCGATCTTAATTTAAGTTATGATCTTGTAAGTATTTCTAAGTGCTTACTTAGTTTGACTGAGAAAGGAAGTTGTTTATTATTTAATTGAAAGTTAACTAACCTAAGTATAATAATTACAATAATAAATGAGATGCAATTCATTTATTAACACTTGACTTATATTTATAATTAATTTCTTTCCACTCGCTGTCAAACGGTAATTAGTAATAATTGTTGATTGATGAGTCAATACGTTATTATCACAACAGTCCTGATATTTAGAGTTCGCTTTATCAAAGACGCGAAAACCTCTGTAAGGGAATTCATTGTATTGGTCCGAGGACTTTACGTAATAAATACACAAAGTTTAAATTTACAAAGTTACGTAGTTCACAAAGTTTCGTTTCAATACGACAAGTATATCCATGATTTTTGTTGGATCATAAAAGTTAAGCAGCATTGAGCGTGGTCAGTGCTGTATGGGTGAACCTCTGTGAGGAAAATCATTGTATTGGTGCGAAGCCAAATCGCTTTTCTCATAGGATTTTGGCGCATATGATAAGATCATCTCTCAATTTTTGGAGTGTAATAAAATATATCTTAATAAAAAGTTATGAAATGCCACTCTAATTTGTTATTACCCACTTAAAGATATTATTACCAGAGGGCCTTATTGGTTGAATTTGAAACATCGAAAAAATAACCTGACCCTTCGACTATCAATAATCAAATAAACAGAACAAAATTACAGTGAATTATAATGCAGAATGCTGGAAATATAAATCATAACACAAACAATGTGCGGGAAGCCGAAAAAATTGATTTCTTATAACTTTAACTTACTCTTAGAAGAGGTTTTAATGATGTTACACAGAGCCCCTGAGAGCCCTAAAATGATGATTCAGGACTCTCAATGTATAGAGATAGGCTATGCCCCCTCTAGTATATATCTCTATTATTACCTAGTTTTAAGGTATTTAAATGTCATTGATTCGATTGAAGTAATATTTTGCATTTTCGCGTTTCAGGTCCTATTATAACAGTAGAGTCTAAAGATTTAATTTCTATTTTGAAATTCATCCTTTCGCGAAGACTATTATCAGACTGCCAAGTAAAGATATAAGCTTTCCTTTTTATATAGTTTCTTAAAAATTAAAGCTAGAGGCCTTGGGGATTTAAGCAAGTCGTTTTAAAAAAAATACAGTGTCATTATTGTGGGTTAATGACGTCATACATATTTTATTATAAGTTTCAGTACTCCAGTATGATTGATTTTGTACCCAGTACAAGTGAACTGTGAATACTTTAAACTGGCACTTGAAATAAAAAAAATGTATATGGCTTGGCTCCCATTTTAAGACGCATAAGCTTTCCTTTTTATATAGTTTCTTAAAAATTAAAGCTAGAGGCCTTGGGGATTTAAGCAAGTCGTTTTAAAAAAAATACAGTGTCATTATTGTGGGTTAATGACGTCATACATATTTTATTATAAGTTTCGGTACTCCAGTATGATTGATTTTGTACCCAGTAAAGTGAACTGTGAATACTTTAACTGGCACTAGAAATAAAAAAAAATCTATTTGGCTTGGCTCCCATTTTAAGACGCAATTTTTTTGAATTTGAATTTTCCCATAATTTTTCTCCCTCATGATTTCATTCGTAAGGCTCCATTCGAATAATTTATTAGGCAGTGATGACGCACACAAGATTCTGTTGGTAGGGAGATGAATCCTAACCGCAATAAAACAATACAATGCGGGTTTAGTGTAATTGCTCAGGAACCAATGGAAATTCTTAACAGAATGTAGACAGGTAAAAGGCACGAACTGTATCTAATAATCTATTTAGAATTCATAAAATGAATTCACAACCAATTCAGGATTCATAAAATAAATTCGCAACCAATTCATAAAATGAATTCACATTCAATTCAGAATTCATAAAATGAATTCACATTCAATTTAGAATTCACAAAATGAATTCACAATCAATTTAGAATTCATAACATGAATTCACAACCAATTTAGAATCCATAAAATGGTTTTGAAGTTTATCGACCAAGAGAACCATACCAATTGAAACAATATAGTGAGCGGAAGAAAATTTGGCGTTTAAAGGTACTTAAACTATGTGGATTTTACAAGTATTGCGGAATAGCATAATTACAATTTTGGGTTCCCTTAGAAGGGGGGGGGGGTCAATCACATATCCCCTTGAGAGTGGCTCTGCTTATAAAATGCAGATACATCCTTGCATACCTTGTAATTATAATAATATTAATAATGTACTAATAATATTATATTCTACATGCATGTATACTATGGGCTTAGAGGACTTGACTCGGCAATTCGACTCTACAGCTGCCCCTCAAATATCTCCCTGTAGTATAATTTAGAATTTAAGTACTTAAATTCTTAATTTGTTATTATTAAGTTTGTTGTTATTATATTTGTAACAACGTATTAACTCATCCTTATTACTTAATTTATACAATATGCATTAAAAATCTTACATTTATTTGTATAATCTAAACGAACGTAAAAACCCCATATTAGAGTTATTACTTCTGTTTTTAACAATAAATACATGTTTAATTTGTATCATTATAAAACTTAACGAAGACTTCCTTGTTGTGTTGACATTGATGTGTTGCGCGTAAGTTGCGTCTTATTAAACAGGTGGAATGTTGATTTAAAGCTGTTTGCGTACAATGTGGGTTCTGTCTCATCTTGTTGACAGCGGGTTAGCGACGCGATGCTAAGTATACTTACTTTTTCAAGTCCATCGGGGTAATTAAGCGATAAAGAATTTAAAATCACTATATTAACATAACGGTGCTTATTTTTTTAAAAAAGAATTTAATAAAAGTTTTTTACTTATGGAGTATAAAAAATCAGGCATGCGGTACCTCGAAACTATTCTTTACCATGTCGGATTCGCTACGCTCATCCTCAGAAGAAATAAAAAATCCGTTTTATTGCCAGCGTTCACCCATCCAGATACTAATTTCGCTAAACTCTCCTTTACATTAGTTCATGTATACGTAACGTATCAAAAATGCAATACTTATATACGTAACGTATCAAAAATGCAATACTTATATACGTAACGTATTAAAAATGCAATACTTATATACGTAACGTATCAAAAATGCAATACTTTCATACGTAACGTATCAAAAAGATATAATTATACCCTAAGTACGTAACGTATCAAAAAATAATTATATACGTAACGTATAAAAATGCAATACCTTTCATACGTAACGTATCAAAATAATGCAATACTTTTATACGTAACGTATCAAAAATGCAATACTTTTATACGTAACGTATCAAAAAGGTATAATTATATACGTAACGTATCAAAAACGCAATACTTATATAGGTAACGTATTAAAAACGCAATACTTTTATACGTAACGTATCAAAAAGGTATAATTATATACGTAACGTATCAAAAACGCATTACTTATATAGGTAACGTATTAAAAACGCAATACTTATATACGTAACGTATTAAAAATGCAATACTTATATACGTAACGTATCAAAAATGCAATACTTATGTACGTAACGTATCAAAAATGCAATACTTTCATACGTAACGTATCAAAAAGGTATAATTATATACGTAACGTATCAAAAACGCAATACTTATATAGGTAACGTATTAAAACGCAATACTTTATACGTAACGTAATCAAAAATATATTCATACGTAACGTATCAAAAATGCAAATAAAGTACGTTTCAAAAAGTATACTTTATACTAACGTATCAAAAAGGTATAATTATACGTAACGTATCAAAACGCAAATACTTATATAGGTAACGTATTAAACGCAATACTTATATACGTAACGTATCAAAAACGAATACTTATATACGTAACGTATCAAAAACGCAGTACGTAACGTAATTAAGTATATAAATAAGTTTTTAGTAAGAGTACAAAAAGGTACTCTTTTTTTTAGTCTGTCCATAGATAGAGTTGTTGGTCAAAAAATATTATCTTTACATGCTCAAAAAGCTTTATGCAATGCCTGGCAGAGTATTTCACCGTAAAGATGTGTTTTTATAGCATCATCTCCTCTACTTTTTTGCGAACGTCAAATAAGATTGCTTGCAAAACACCTCGACCAGTAAAATCGCACATGCGACTCTAGGTGAGAAATTCCTGTGAACATTATTTACTTGAAAACATGTTAAATTTAACACATTTCAAATTTAACATTTTAATGTTAAACATTTTAAAAAACATTTCCTTGTTCATAGATCTCTTTAGTAGATTTTTTTTACACTCATTATACTTAGTGTATAATTCGGATCTCACTTACAAAAAAAAACCTTTAAAATTAGCGTTTTATGTTGCCCCTCAGTTGAAAGAGTAGTTGCCACTAGATGTAGCCTCGCGAGACCGAGTTCCAGTGAGTTATTGGTTCAATTAACTCAAAAAGAAAACTCCTTTTTTGTCCCTTTTGCCCGAGAACCCTCTTTAGAAAGCATTTTCACAAAAAAAGTACTCTTTTTTTAGTCTGTCCAAAGATAGAGTTGTTGGTCAGAAAGCATTATCTTTGTATGCTTAGAAACATTTTATCCGAAGTATGTACTTTATTTTTAAGCCCTTTTCTACATAAGAGATGTAGATTTAAGCTCTGATTAACACATTAAGCAATATAAAAGTAGATCGGTTTGATCTTATTCTCCGTTTTATATTTCCATTCTTATTTAGTGAAGTGAAAGATTTGCGTTTTTCTTGGATTTTGGATTTATATCATTCTGTTTTGTTTTATATACAAATATACCTGGTCACATTCTTTGACTCTTTGGTTAGTGTTGTGTCTTTACTTAACTAACAGTAGTAATAAAATCAATGAGAACTATTAATTTATATTTTATAATTTAGTGACAATTTTCAAGTATTTTGATATAATGACAGGTCGTTGCTATGGAGATTTAGATAAAGGATATAACAGTTAGCCTATTTAGAGAAAGTGTATGACATGTAGAGGCTCACCGAACAATATTTTTACACGTTTATCAATTTTATCCGCCCTATCGAAGTCCTTGAATGTATTATGTTGAGGAATGTACGGAACCTAGTCCTTGATACCACTTATGTTCCATTTAAATTTCATAACTTATTTAAGCCTCTAATAATTTGTATTTAAAATCGACCAGCGTCCTTCGGAAAAAGCTGATAAGAAAACTTTTTACTGATAGACACTCTCGTACTTGTCGTTTTTCCAGTGCTACCATTTTCGACTCAATGGATTTAGGAGGTACGGGCAGAGAAATGGAAAAGTTAAAAATAGGAGATTTTAGGAAAAAAATTGGAGATAGGAGATTACATAAAAAAAATTAATTGTCATATTTTTTCCCTTTACGATGCTTTAAAAAGTATCAAAAATATAACCTAAAAATAAAATCATAGATATGATGAAGGTTGAAATGTTCAAAACTGCTTAGAACTATGCTATTTTTACAAAACCTTAAGGTTATGTGGGTTTAACATATCAACTGCCCTTTAAGAAGGGCAGATGTAGAACTTATCCACGTAGAATATATTTGTAGTAGTCAACTATGTACAACATAAGAGTTATAAAAATCAATCATGTAAAATGTAAACTATATTTTGTAGAACTCATCTTCATAGTTCATAGTTCTATAACTCAAGAATTGTATAATTCAACCATGTGAAATGTAAAACATTGATGTAGAACTTAATTATGTTGAACATGGTTGTATAAATCAACTATGTAGAACGTTTTATATGGTTAATGTAGTATTTAACCATATAAAATGTAAAACATAGATGTAGAACTCAACTAATTATTTATTTATTTATTAATACAATAACGGGCAAAATTACCCTTTTTACAAAAATTACATGTAATTTCTTTTTACAACTATGTAAAATATAGTTCATAGTTGTTGAACTCAACTTTGTATAACATAGTTCATAGTTGTAGAACTCAACTATGTAAGACATAGTTCATAGTTGTAGAACTCAACTATGTAAAACATAGTTCATAGTTGTTGAACTCAACTATGTAGAACATAGTTTATAATTCTAGGATCCAAGAGTTGTAGAATCCAACCACGTAAAATATAAATCACAGATCTACTCATCTATGTAGAAAATAGTAGTAAACCTTAACTGTGTAGAACATGTTTGTAGAACTTAAATATGTAGAACTTAGCTATGTAGAATATGATTAAAACAATGATCTAGAGACATTCGACGAAACATAATAACACGATTTGTGTTGGTATAACACGTTGTAAGCGCAACGATCGAGTCAAGCAATAGTTCGTTGACTATCTCTTTAAAGCCAACAAATCATTATAGCATTGCTTTATTTCCTACTAATATTTTAATAAAACGAATCACATTCTGACATAGTGCCAGCCATCTATAAATAGACAACCCAGTGCGTATGGCCGAAAATTCTGTCTGTCGAGCCCCCACTATGCAAGATTTTGGTAAAATCTAATTTGACTAGGCTTTTTTGCCAAATTTATTACTGTTTAGTTTCATTTGGGATTGTCTCGAAAAAACGTGCTTTTATATAGGATCATCTCGTAAAAATCGTGCTTTTATGTAGGATCGTCTCGTAAAAAACGTGCTTTTATGTAGGATCATCTCGTAAAAAACGTGCTTTTATGTAGGATCGTCTCGTAAAAATGGGATTTTTCTTAGGATTGTCTCGTAGAAACATGCTTAATTTAGGATTTGTCTCGTAAAAATGTTCATTTGATTGAAGATAGTCTTGTAAAATCGTATGTTAAATTTAAGATTGTCACGTAAAAATGTGTCTTTTATATTTGGTATCATACCGTAAAAATAATAACAATGTCGGCAATATTTATTAAAATAATATTAAATTAAAAGAAATATATTTTGTTATAAATAAATTTGCTCATTTATACCACACATACATAGGGAATCGTAGTGTTTGTACCATAGAGATATATACTAGAGGAGGCATAGCCTATCTTAATACATTGAGAGGAATAAAACGTCTTTTTCGGGCTTTCAGGAGCTCTGTGTAACCTCATTGAAACCTCCTCCAAGGGAGTTAAGGTTATAAAAATCATTTGTTTTTGGCTTCCCGCACATTGCTTGTGTTGTTATTTGTATTTTAAATATTCTGCTATATAATTTAATGTTTTTTTTGTTCTGTTTATTTGATTATAATGATAATCAAATGTGGTCAGGTTACTTTTCCGATGTTTCAAAATTCAACCAATAGGGCCTCTCTAGTAATATATCTCTATGGTTTGCACAAATAATCCGAAACCAACGTTCAAAACGTTTGTTTTGAATTATCCGCTTCAAGTGTTTTAAGACCTCCTTAGTTTTTACAAAGTTGTCAACCTTTATGTGTATGTGCGTTGAAATAACGCACATTAAAAAAAAATTCTGGCGCAAAGGTCTGCAAGCCAGGCGAATTTTCATTGAAACGCGCGCTTTCTTGCTTATCAATCCAATTTTTGCTTAATTTTCCGGTATAAATTTAATAACCTGAGAAGTAGCGTCACAACTTGTTATTTAATTTTTTCGTTTTTTGCAAAGAAAAGGTGCATATTTATCCCACAGATGATACACTACACAGCACAGCATTATTTGTACTCATTTGAAGCTCAGATTATGCTACTTTATAGCGCATTTACATTGAAAAATTAAATAACTAGTTGTGCCACTTCTGCTCAGATTATTAAATACACGTATATACCGAAAAATTAAAATTGGAATGATAAGCTAAAAAGCGCGGATTTCAAGAAAATTTAAAATTTGATAAGCCGTCCGGCTTGCAGACCTTCGTACCAAAAAATTTTTTGAACCCAAATACTGTAAAAAAGGCGATAAAACATTTGCGCCGGTACCAAGATACCAACCCGGAAACCCTAGCTTTGAGTAGTTGTATCGCCTTCGGATCTGTTTTATTGAATTCAGCACCCCTAAAACATCGAAAACGACACCCTACTCGAACATTTTTTTTACTGATCGTCATTTTGTTTTCTATTATATTCCTCGGTTTTTTCGACTTTTTGGTCACTTTAAGTGATTGTATCGACTTCGATTCGATTCAGCGCCCCAATAAATATGATTAAAACCTTTTTTGCAGCAAAATATAATAACCTTAATAATTGTATAAGACAGCGTGTTTACAAGAAAGTGTCTAGAAATACACACACACACACAACATACATATAATATATATATATATATATATATATATATATTAATTCATTTCTAATTATACTTACAGTATACTTTTATGAAACTTAGTATACTTATTTGCTGCTTAAAAAGATACATTTGTAGCAAATTTCAACTCAATGAGTTTATAATTAGATTTTTTTTTTTTCAATTTTTATAAATCATGCATTTGATAACAATTGATCTAATATTGATGACGAGATGAAACTTTGCATATATATCTATATACATATATCTATAAATATCTTGGGTCTAATATATGACTATAAGTTTTCCGCGTTTTATGAAGTATCAATAGTTTTGCTGATTAAATTTTGCCGGTTAATAACGGATTAACAATATTTTTCGGATAATACGATCAGATCTAATTATTAATTTTGTACCACGTTTTAGCCCTCTTATATAAACACACTGATAACAGACACACACGCACATGCGGATACACAGCTTTGTAAAAACCACTTAGGAGGTCTTAAAACACCTGAAACCCAGCCGCGGCTCGAAGCGCCGAGGCCGCAGTGCGGCTATGAGACTGAAGGTCTTTTATTTTGAAATATTTTCTCAAAATTATTTATTTTTCAACTATCTTACTCAATATAGGTCTGTTGTTTTATTACTTGTTAAAAGCATAATTGATTAGTTAAACTTATGTGTGAGGTTAATTAGTAATTATGTGAGCTTAACTATATTTGTTTATTATTTGAGAAGTGTAATCAGTGATTGGATAAAATAGATTAGTATTCAGTGCCTTAGGATTTTTGCTAAATTAGTGCTGTAGTGTCTCAGGATTGTGCTAAATTAGTGCTATAGTGCCTCAAGATTGTGCTAAATTAGTGCTATAGTGTTCAGGATTGTATTTTAGTGTTTCGGGATTATGAAAGAATATGTATAATCAATGTAAGCTTCTGATATTTTAAAAATTGTAATTTGATTGAATAAGAGTTCTTGAAATTACTTGTAATTTAACTTAGCAGCCGTGTTTTTGTTATCATTAGGTTTTCTGTAAAATAGTTATTTATGCACCAAGGGAGTAAAGAATGTCATTATTTCCCTGAGCAGTTAGTTGGTTCCTAAGGTGTAAGCCGAGGGAACCAAATTATTTAACTCCCGAGGTGAAGTCGAGGTATTTATGTGTTTAACTCCCGAGGCGAAGCCGAGTTATTATTTATGTGTTTAACTCCCGAGGCGAAGTCGAGGGATTTATGTGTTTAACTCTCGAGGCAAAGCCGAGGTAGTTATGACTATTGACTCCCGAGGCGAAGCCGAGTTTGGCAAATGCGAGGGGAAAAATAACATTTTGCTTCCAAGGTGCATACAAGATTTTATCTCTATTTAGGAGATAAAAGCAGGCGTTGATTTTATTATATTTAATTTTTTGTTGTATTTTATTATATTTTTTTTGGGTCGGACCCCCTTATAAATTTTGGGGGTTCTGCCCTGAAAAAAAATCAGCTCCAAACAACTTCTTTTGACCTGAAACGGATTTTGAGCCAATATTTGTTTTTTGTTTGGGTCCCCCATATAAATTTTGGGGAACTACCCCCGGGGAAATTACAAAAATTGTTAAGTCACCTGTATAAATTTAAAGAAAACCACTCCCCTAAAAAATTAATATAATTGGCTCTAATAACCCAATAATAGGAAACATTTTTTATTCTCAAGGGAGAAAAAGTTACTTTTTACTCCCAAGAGAGAGAAAAGTAACTTTTTCTCCCTTGGGAGTGAAAAGGTTACTTAAAAAAGTTAAAAAAAATTAAGTTAGAAAAGTGCTTCATTACTCTCTAAAAACTAGTCAATAAACTTTACATTATACACCGTCTGGAGATAAAAGTTATACATTTCCTTTTTGATGCCGTAGGTATATTGTCTTATCGTATGAAATAAATCTAATGAAAAGTAATGTATTTACACTATAAGTCTAAAACCGAAATCTATCTTGAATTATCCGTGTCGGATGTGGTTTTAAGACCTCCAGTGTGGTTTTTACCAGTCAGACCTGGTTGTCTGTCAGTATGTCAATTTTTCGTATGTATCTCTTACTATCGTAACATCCCCAGTTTATCCTAGAGAGTTGAAACTTGACTCTAAAATCATCTAAAGGTGACGTCATGAAAAAACATTAATGACATCAGAAAACCTTGAAAATTAATATTTAATTAGAAACATGACTCGTAAATCAAGTTTACATTGTAAACAGGTACTTAGATATAAATAAACAATTTATTTAATTAGTACTATATAACACTAACAGATGTGCCAAATGCTATATCCTTATTAGTTCCATTTTATGGCCAAATTGGCAGAACTGCATCTCTTCTTAGGAAATAAAGTAAACAAAGTTTATTTTTATGCGGATAGTACACCGAGTGTTTTCGTCGGCTCATTTATGTTAAGGAGCATTGAGCGTGGTCAATACGTGAATAGGTGACCTCTAGTAATATATCGGATACTGTCTGAGTGCGAGCGAAGCGAGTCCGAATTTACACTACAGTATAAATTAAGTGATTTTCACATTCTAAGGCGAAAGAAGCGAGTCATGAGTTGTAACGAATAAAAATCACAAAAGACTGCAGTCTTGTGTGATTTCCATCAAATCATTTTTAACTCATCCGAGATTTTCACCAACATCATCATGATGATTTGAGTAAAATCTCGGTTTCAGTTTTTAAAGGAGGACTCAATACTTTATGCCCTCGGGGGTTGGTAAAGAAAATTGGCAATTAGCAAAGTTAGTTTGACGTAATCCATTGCTTTTGTACCAACGGTAGGAGAACTACCTGTTCCCAAAATATTACTTATTGTAAGTGATTGTAAAATGAATTTTGCTCTTCTGTTTTTACTCATATTTACCTTGATCACTGAACACAATTATAATTATTTACCATGATCACTGAAATTTCACGTTTATGATTGCAAAATTGAGTTTTCAAATAAAATGTTTATGATCATCAAAAGTGTAACGTACTTGTTGATTTTGGTGTTTCAGAAAGGCGGGGGCGGGGGGCTGGGTTGGACTGGAGGAGGGGGTGGAGAGGCAGAGGGTAAAGGAGTTAACAGTACGGGCAGCGGTGGATTGGTACACTGGATGTCTGTTATGGCTGAACATATGAATCAAGCCAATCAGGATCCTGCCGCCGCAGCAGCCGCGGCTGCCGCCGCCGCGTCCGTACATTACATGTGGAACGGATCCGTTACTGAATCTGTAAGTATTCTATGTCTTTGTATTAATAGTAACGAGAGATAAGCGTCAAAATTAAAAGGAAAATAGAATCCCAATGGATTAAATCCGGATTCAATACTGCATGAGGACGTAGTAATAGTGTAAATAAGTATAGCATATCACTCGCAAGTTATGACGCTTATTAAGGCTCTAAATAACTAAACAATAGTTATAACGCGTAACGCGAGCGAAGCATACCAAAGGTATCAGTATTTTTTCTGCCAACGGCGCACTTTACAGGATTCTACAGAATAGAGATGTATTACTAGAGAGCGCATATCCCTATCTCAATGCATTCAGAGGCTTGAATCATCTTTTTAGGGCTCTCGTGGACTCTGTGTAACCCTATTGAGACCTCTACTAAAAGGTTTTTCACGATTTTGTTTGTGTTTTTCTTTATATTTTAAACATTCTGTGATTTTATAATGTTTATATGGTTACATTTATAGTCGAAAGCGTTCACTTTACTTTTTCGATGTTTGAAAATTCAACCGATAGACCTCTCTAGTAATAATATCTCTATGTTCTACTGTACCAATAATAAAAATTAGCCAAATCTATTGACCATCGGACTAAATTCAATATGGCGGACCAATAGACTACTTATCCTCGCAGCTTAAGGCACTCCCAACAAGGCCAATACTTACAACTAAAAGCTACATTGTACTGATGGGTATTTTGTAGAATACAACGTATACTTATACCTAGAATAATAATTTGTATTGCCTTTTAAATTCGTTGGGGATTTAAAGAGGAATTGAACAAAGTAAATAATGGAATTGATAGTTTGTGTAATGTAAATATTGTAATTTAATTTAATTTTTCATCAATTCAAGTAATAAAAAGTTGGATTAGAATAAAATTTTACCACGGACACCATTTGTGCTCATCCCGAAACATTATGCAACGGTTGTTTTATTTTAAAAATTTACGGACAAAAACGGTCCGCGTATTAAAAACGGTTAAAATAATAGGTGTAACAAAGGATGTCGAAGATAACCGAACTAATATTCAAATATTTTTATATTTTATTTCAACAAGTCGACTGTTTAAACTTTACAGTTAAATATTTTAATCGCGTCGGACCCCCCTATTATTTGGTATATTTTAATGTATAGATTATATTTTATCGTTATTATTTTATATAATCATAACAAATGACTGATGAAACCCCGTAAACTATCTTATTTGGTGGTTGTAAGATGTTTGAATTTTTACATAAAATCACGCACTTAAATATGTTAAATGTTGCAAGAGGGTCTTAATATGACAGGTTGGGATGTAAAAACAAACAAGGGGGGGTTGAAATTTAGCCGAAACGGGGATGTCATAAGGAAATAATTTAAATAAAAGGTACTTGTGTTTTAGAAAAAGAATTATCATTGCAAATAGTTGCGGCTTGTGAGAAGAACCCTGTGGGACTCCCTCGTATACTTGTTGTTTTATGCTAATATTTCTTTTAGCTTCTTTTTCTTCCCTATTTGTCTTTTGTATTTTATTGTATTAAAGGAGCGAACTAATTTAAAAATCAGGCAAAACAAGTGAATTATGAAACCTTTTACTTCATAACTGCTTATCAAAATTATTAAAAATTAACTACTAAAAACTAAACTATCAAACTAAAAATTAACATACTAAAATTTTTTTTTTTAAATGATTGGAAAAAAAATTTTTTTTCCTTCTAAATTTCTTTTTCATTTTTATCATTTTTACATTCACTATTTATCATTTTTAGCGAATTTTCATAATGAAAAAAAACTTAAACCTTACTTAAAAACTTTACTTAAAAATAAAGTAAAAAACTTAACCTTGATTTGTACTTGCGAAGTTACAAATAACTTTTTCAGGTTTTATTTTACCATCGGCCGCTATTTTGACAATATATTGAGTTTTTATTTTTTTAAATGTTGACATCCTATAACTTATTAGTTCTAAAATTTATGACTTATAGCAAATATCTAGAAAGCGTGAAACATAAAAAGCGAATAGAAGCAAGTTGATGGCTATGTATTATTACGGCAAACACGACGTTCTAAAACGAGTGGAGCGAGACAGCGAGGCAAGTTATAACACCTAAGACATTGGGTTACTTCATTACGAAATACTGAGATACCCTATACCCGTTTCGTAATTGTAATTTATTTATTTTTAATTTTAAATTTTTTATTAAAAAAAAAGTTTTATCATGAGTAATAAAAGAATAAATTTAAACAATGTGCCGTGTATGGAAATAAACTTCCTGTCTAATATATTACTACTTATAAAAAACATAGTCGCTCTGCAGATGTAATTATAGAATAAATGCAGCCAAAGATGTGGTGAGAAAATGAACTGTGTTAGCCAAGATGTGGTTGAGAAATCGAGAACTGTGTAAGCCAAAGATGTGGTTGAGAAATCGAGAACTGTGTAAGCCAAAGATGTGGTTGAGAAATCGAGAACTGTGTAAGCCACAGATGTGATTGAGAAATCGAGAACTGTTTTAGTGGCAGATGTGGTTGAGAAATCGAGAACTGTGATAACCACAGATGTGGTTGAGAAATCGAGAACTGTGTTAGCTACAGATGTTCTGGTATTTCCTAAACCCAATTTAGTTTTCACACTCATCAGAATTTATTTGTATACCAAGTTTCATTAAAATCGGTTCAGCCGTCATTTGGTGTTCAAAACGTTTTTAATTTTAAAATCTATAGGTGTTGAAACGTGAACATTTAATAAAAAAAACTTGATGTATTTTTTTAAAAAAAAAACAATATTTTCCTTTCTATCAAAGCGTTTTGTAAACTTGCAAACAGCTGTGTAAATTGCTGATAGTTTCTAAAATAATCTTTATTAATTACAATATTTACAGAAAATTACACTAAATATTTTTTTTATTCATTACCTTGACAACCTTTACAACTAATAATATAAATTTTAGCCTTTTAAATGTGTAATTCTTTTTATTTATTAATCGAATATTTCAAACTACAATTTTGTATTTTCTTAATACTTAAAGTCGTATTTATACAACAGTACAGTAATAGAAAGGAACATATTATGCAAAATTATGTTAATTCTTTTTAGTATTATATAAATTTAAAAAAAATATCTGTTAAAGAAAAAATTTATAAAAAAATCATTTATACAAACACACATATATATAAATATTAAATTATCATTTTATACTGATTTATATATTCTTATATACCGAGGGTATAAGGGAAAAGTATTGTGTTTGCAAAAAATCCAAATCCAGGATAAAACCGGAATTGGCCGTTTGAGATGTTTTAAGGCCTCCCGAGTGGTTTTTACAAAATTGTCTGTCTGTATGTGTAAATAAATAAATAATTAATTTCTCACTAATTTTACAGTTTTACAATAGTTTTATCTTTTGACTATATTATATAATAAATTATTTGAGTAAATTAATCTTCATAAATCACAGTAAAATATTTTTTTTGAGGTAGTACGTAATTGAGCACTTTATTGGACCGTTTTTAGGATGAGAAGCCAATCATTATTGTTATAGGAGGTTATTTAGTACTTTTCACCTCCGAGGACAATAATGAATGTAAAAAAACTCCTAGGACGTAAAAGTAATTCATATATTGCCGCCATTACTGTAAGGTAGCGTGTTCAAAAAAACAATCTGTGTAAAACCATTATGAGATTTCTTTAAAAACGTTCATTTTGTTTCTGTGTTTGTTCGTGGACTATTTTTTTTCGTTTTTAAAAGGTGTTTTAATTGACAGTTTTTGTGTGTTTATTTGTAAAGCTTTTACATTTTTGAGTAAAAGTGTGAAGCTATGGATGAACTCAATGACGACGATAATATGGAGTTAATTGGGCGTTTTTTTTTAAATTAAGTAAATAGCGCAGTTTACTTAATGAGTGCTACCTAAAAAAATAGTGTATGCCATCCGGCTGAGAATGTCTTTATGTCTTGGCAATTTTTCCCGACGCGCTTCGCTCGTCGGTAAATCTAATTGCCATGACATAAAGACACACTTCTCAGCCTTATGGCATAAATAACTATTACATTAATTTTCAATTCAGTGTGTGTCTGTTATCATCCTAGCTCCTAATGTATTTATGCTAGATAGTTGAAACTTCGTACAAAAATCAGTCTACCGCTGTAGTTGTACTATTCGGAAAATAATTTTTTATGACTTTATTTATCCGCAATAATGACTCGGCGAAAATTTCGAAAAAATATAAAACATGGAAAAATGATGCGATCCAATTGAAATTTAGCACGCATCTATACGCACGTGGCTGTTGTGGTTAAGACTAATATATTTCATCTCATTATCTACATTTGTTCAATTTTTATCGAATGACTTAATGCGTTTTTTAAACAAATCTAAAAATCAGAAAATGATTCAATTAAGTTGAAATTTAGTACTAATTTACTAAATAAATACTTAATAAATAAGTACACAAAGTTTCGTTTCAATACGACAAGTATATCAATGCGTTTTGTTGGATCATAAAAGTTAAGCAGCATTAAGCGTGGTCAGTGCTGTATGGGTGACTGCTGAGAATAAAACGGATAAAATACTATCTGAGGACGAGCGAAGCGAGTCCGAAGTAGGGAGGATGAGCGTAGCAAATCCGATATAATGAGGAAAAGTTCCGAGGTACCCCATACCTGATTGTTTTGTCTTTTAGCTTATACATAATATTTATATATTTGTATGAACTTAATTAATGACATTTTAATTGAAACAGTACTTATTTATAGGTTATAAATAAATATTATTTACTTAAACCTAGTAAACAGTTACTTGATAAATACTTAAATTTTACCTAACTTTATTAACGGTATATATTATGGATATAACTATATAATATATTTTATTATTTTAAAAATAAATAAGTGAAATTTAGGTGAATGAAAGAGTTACATTGAACAGTGAAGTATATAAAAATATGTTTTTTTTCAATTTGTCTAATATATTAATATTGTTCCTGATATTTTTTGAAGTTCGTCATTTAAAAATAAACTGGCGAAAATCCAAAATAAATTTTTAAATTCCTGTAAGACTAAGGCAGTAATAATATGTATGATGGATGATAATGTAAAATATTCATAAATATTTATTTTTTAATAAATAATAAAAATAAACGTAACAAGAAATTAAATCGCTGTCTAATGAAAATGACAAGACAGCTTTTTTAAATTTTATTTTTTTATATAAATATGTTAGAATGTATTCCTGGCAACATTGATAATAAATAAATAAATAAACAGATAAAAATTTATTTTATCTGCAATAAAGTATAGTTCAATATAGGCAAAGCAAAATATAGGCAATTATAGTGCGGGATTCGTTTTTATGTAATAATGTCCACTATTATAACCCGGATCACTGAGCTAGGCAATAATGACAAAAAAACTTGGCAATAATATAAAACAGGCCTATAAACCAGTTTAGCCAACATAATTTTAGAGTTATTATAAATAAAGATTTAGAAATGTAGGTATATTTTATGAATTAATCAAAGTTATGTTGGTTGCACTGATTTTAAAATGTCGTTTGTTTTCAATATAAAATAAAAATGTAAAGAGCTTTCCGGCAAATCTGGGATAACCCTAGCGGGAACTACTTCCAGTGGTTGTAGCAACCGGTACGCTCTAAGTGTATTGTAACGTTTGCGATCTTTTATTAGAACAATAATTTTATATAAACTGAGAGTCCAACCCAGGATGCGAACCCCATACCTCCGTGGTGTCAAAGGTCAGATTAAATATATACGCTTAATGACCTCTATCATGAAGGCGGCTTGTTTTCATTACTCGACTCATTAATTTATTTTTTTTACATTAAGTAAAATTATTGTTATTTAGTTTTTGTTTACATTACAATGGAGAGACATTGAGATGGAGAGACTACAAAGATGTTACCGATGACTTTTTTTCGAAAAATGAAATTTTTTGTTATTTAAACTTATATAGGCAACCCCATCCGGGCACACACTGTATAACTATGATTTTTGTTGGATAATAAAAGTTAAGCAGCATTGAGCGGGGTCAGTGCTGTATGGGTGACCCCTGAGAATGAAACAGAAGTATCTATCTACTATCTGAGAACATGTGAAGCGAGTCCGAATATGGGTTGCAGTATATAAATTTGGCGAATTTTATATTCTCAGGAGCGAAGTGTCCGAAGCTGGGAGGTTGAGCGTAGCTAATCCGATGTGGTGAGGAAAAGTTCCGAGGTAACCCGTGCCCAATTTAATGGTTTTCATATTTTTCATATTTAATGGTTCGTTTATTTTTTCTTTCTATTATATGTTTGTTTTGTTTAGCGAATATTTTAATAGAAAATGGTGTTAATGAGGAATTTTTAAATACAATGTTTCTTGCCTTTACTGTTAAAGAATTAATTAAATTATTCATTTTAATAAAAGCATTACACGTTAAAGTATGAATATTTGCAAAAATTAGTGAAAAAATAGTAACATTAAAGTTAATAATAAAAAAAAGTAGAGGAAAAAGATATTACATGCATAAAATACGCGATGGGTATAAAAACGAAACAAAAATCAAAGCAAAGAAAAAATAATAAAATAAGAATAAAAATGAGTAACAAAACCAGCAAAATAACCAAAGTAAAGAAAAGTAAGAAAAAAAAGAAAAACAAAGCGAAAAGAAAGAAGAAACAAAGGTCGAAATTCTTTTAAAAGAGAGATATAAGGGATATAACTGTTTAAATGCTTACACACAATAAATATTCTGATATTAAAAATGATATGCCATATAATAAGGATTAACATTATGTAAATCTTGGTTTATTTTATTTTGCAATTAAAACTCATATCTTTATATTAAAATTCTTGCAATGATAAAGAATTATAATTCCATGACTGAAGTAATTAGCGAAATTCTGATTTAAACAATTGAAAATGTTTACAGTTATAAGTTTTCTTGGTTTTCTTCGATTCGGCTCAGTTGTTTTTTTTATATTTCTGTTTTGATAAAATATGATGAATCGGTTGCTGATACCTTATTCCACTAATGAATTGTTCTTGATGAGTTGAATTCAATAAAATGGCAATGTTTAAGAAAAATGATTGTAGGGTTTTTATTTGACTTTTGATCAGTATTAGTTTCTTTTATTGCAAATCGCTCCTACATTTTCTTTTTTCAAATTAGCAAATGTTACTTTGATATTTGTTAGACGTTACGAGCGTTTTTTATGCAAATTATTGGCAAATGTTATTTGTTAGAAGTTACGAGCGTTTTTTTTTGCAAATTATTGGCAAAAGATATTTGTTAGACGTTAAGAGCGTTTTTTTTTGCAAATTATTAGCGAATGTTATTTTCTTATTTGTTAGACGTTACGAGCGTTTTTTTGCTAAGTATGTTCACGAGGTTTCTCCTTAGGCGATTTTTTTATTACATTTTTTTACCACTACGAATTAATTGTGTAAAAATGTTTCTACAATAAAAAATAATTTCATTTTTTAAATTATTCCATTCCATTCGAAATGGATGCAACCGATGGTCTTTTTCTATCTTACCCCAGAAATATTTTCATTGTGTCTTTGTTCTTCTTTCTTTCGGCTATTTCAAGTCTATTTTTTAGGAGAATAGATATATCAACCTCCACATAAGTTTTCAACCTTCTAAGAGTTTGTTGTAATTTTTTACGTATAATTTAGGATGTAGATAAAATGCGATTTAATTTCACAAAGATTCTAACTGGTAAGTAACAATACCCCAGGTTAACAAGAATCAAAAACGTCAAATGGAAAAGTATAAAAAAATAGAGCTTCTTTTTGAAATTATTTTCAAAATCTATTTTTCCGAAGAAACAATCAAATGGGGTATGGAACACTTTGAAATTTTTCCTCGTTATATCGGATTCTCACTTCAGGCTCGCTTCGGTCGTCCTCGGAATATGGAAATCACCTGATTTATATTGCAGTAAGTAAGTAAAACCATAGTTTTATTCCCAACAGTCGCCCATCCAGGTACGGACCTCTCTCGATGCTACTTAACATTTGTGGTATTCCAAGAAATTAGAATTTTTTAATAGTAAAATGTTCAAAATTTGCTATATATAGTTTTTTACTACCTATTAGTAGTTTTTACTAAGTATTTTATTTGTTATAACGAAAATAGTGATCTCAGTCCTATATGTGAATGCATTTTAAGCTATAATTATTTCGATACCATTCGGCTCGTCTGTTGGCTTAAATTAAATAATTGCACCGGTAATACACAAAAATATGTTAAATAGACTTTAAATAAAACAAAACAATTTAATTTAATTTAATAAAAACAACTAACAAAAGTTTATGTTAAGGATAAGCGTACTTAAGGTTATACTATTTGAACTAAAAATGGTGAATTAATTTTTAGCTGATTGTGTTTATTAATTGATATCAGGTACTTGGCGTGATTATAGCGATCCTTATTATAAGGACAGCCCACGGTATTAAATAAGTGTTTCTCACTTTGGATAGCTTTAAATTTTAACGGAATCATATATTTGAAGAAATAGGACGATGAAGTAATAGGAGCAAAACAAATAAATAAAAGATAGAAATAATTTGCATACCTGTCTTATAGTAGGACATAAGAAGTCACCGTGATTAACTATCGCAGAGTTTAGCATTTTAACGGAAGTAAAAATAAGAAGTTTGGCGTTGAAGAACAAGTTTTCCCAAGCTAGGATGATAATCCTCAAAGACAATGAAAGATTTGTAAAATATGCAAAACTGGTTGTTGTACCCTTTGTAATGTTGGAACTATTTAAGCAAAACATAGTTACGTATGCACCGACACTCCGCTGTCGTCTCTTCCTATTATTTTACAAGAAGAATCTAAAATAGTGAAACAAAAGGGAAAAAGAATAAAAGGAAGTATTCATTTGCATGGCTAACCCTCTTGAACATAAAAAAGATCTTAGGGGGTAAGAGTATTTTTTGTCTCTGAAGCCCGTGAGACAACTTCTCCTTACACCCCTATTAAGGTGTTCTAAAACTAGTTTTTTACGTTCATTAATATCTTTTAGACAAAAAAAAGGGTTGAAAAAACTGGCCCTTAGGGTGGGTCGGGAAGACAATGCTGCATATTAATGAACATAAGGCAAGCAAAGATGACGAAGAATAAAGATTCCTAATTATAAATACCAAACATGTATATGGGGTATTCCTCAAGTTAACCCTACTGGTCCTAGTCTTTTTGTCTTATACCATCTCCACCTGTCTTCAACCCGTTAAAATACCTATGTGAAAAAAACCTTAAAAGAACTTAAAGAAAAAATGGACTCACCCTGACACAAAAATACCCCCTTAAAAATGTTTAAAACAAAAGAAATTCGTTTTTTTCAGGCGATTCTTGCATCCAATATCTTTTTGTTTTTATTTCTAAAGATTATTTAAGAAACAAAATAATGAACAGGTCGACATTTTTGAATAAATGAGTAATAAGAGACTGTCAGGTGAAAAACGTTTTTTAAACGGGTTTTTTTATTTAAAAAATGTGTTTTGTTTTGAATTTTAATTATTATTTTTACTTTGATTATATTTGTTTAAAATTATTTGGATGATTTGAAACAAAATTTATCGGATTTATAGATTGGGGTAAAAATTAGTTCCTATAAAACCGATTCTGTTTCCAGTAGGGTTCTCTGAATTACAATTTTGGACATCTTTTGTATATACTTATTTAATAAATATTTAAACTTTGTTTTAATTTATTCTAATTTACACTACTTTGATGTTATTCTTGTTTACTGTTAAACCTACTTTTATCAACATTAGACTCGATACATCTTCAAGTTGACATCTCAAGATCATTGAATCTGTATCATACACTTTCATTATTCAGGGCATTAGTGCACAATGGACTCTCATAACAGGTCAAAGTGCTTAAAAAATTATGTCCTATAGAAAAGAAAGTATGGGGGGGGGGGTATTTTCTATGCTTCGTCCATCTGGCAATGTATAATAAAAATTTTCTTGAGTCTGCTGCTAAAAGTTAAAACTATATCTGATTAAAGACAATTTTTTATGTTAAGTTTTTATGCCCAAATTTGTTTGTGGGATTGAGGTAAATTTACTAGAAATAAATTACTTTTTAAAACGGTCATCTCAAAATGTTATTGATATACTTGTTTGCCAACGGTTTAATATAATTCCTTATTTTTGTTATAACTTTATTACAGTATACTTATTAACTATACTTACTGTAGCTTGTTAAAGAGAATCAAAACGGTAATCGTGTTCGGTTGGTAACACTTGCAATGAACTTGACACAAGTGGGCGATCAAAATCATTTTCAGGAAGAAAGATATTAATATTAGGAAAAGTTGTTTTTACGTTTTGGTTAAAAATCATAATTAATTATGAGTGTTTAACTTATATGTATATAATCAAATAAAAATGTTTTGTTTTTAAATTGTTCAAAGATTAGTCAATTTATTTAACTAAATCGTTAAAAATTAGATGAAATCACCGTCTGATTTCAATAAACAGTGCTGTCATTTAGCCAAGTTTGATTTGGCAATAGAATCATTGATCTATTTAACACTGAGTGATAAGAACCATCCGCTAACTCTCCCGGTAGTTTAATTCTACAAGGCGAACAAATTCGCTGAGGATGACCAGACATAACTTCTCCTGAAGTTTCATCATTGACCAAAATTCCTGGTTCTTGGTAACCAAATATGATTTAACTTCACGAAAAGTGAAAAGATCATCCTCATCAAAAGTGGGCTCAACACTTGTTGAGCCCATTTAAACAAGTCGCAAGACCTATCATGCGACTTGTTTTCTCAACAATCAATTACATTTGTCAGATATCTATCGATAAATTTAAGTTTGTAGTCACTCTAAATATATCCTTTGGATTGGCAAAGAGTCCCTTGGGCACTTAGGCTCGTATTCAAAGACATTTTCCTTAAGGAGTCCTTACGGAAAATGTTAAGTTGTCAGTATTGGTAAGGAAAATGTTAGGTCTCCTTAAGGAAGCCTTAAGGATTCCTTAAGGAGCCCTTTAGGAAAATGTTAGGTTTAGGTAAGGAAAATGTCTTTGAATTCGGGCCTTGGATTTTCTTGAAACATAGCTTCTATGAAATGTTTATTTAAGAAATCTATTGTCAATATCTGTTAAACTACATACGGCACATGATGAGTTTATTCAGATCACCAATAAGGAAGCTTAATAACCATCAATATTGATAAACAGAAAGGGGAGATCAATAGCTTATTGATGAGAGACGTTCATTGTCATCAACAAAAGATCTCGTCACACCTTAATGCGGTTTGTTTTGTACCTCTTTGCGTTCTCCTGTACCCTTTTAGAATGACATAATGGTATCAAAGGGTTCGGCACATCGGAAAGGGTTCTGATCGGATTTGATAAAATTCCCAGATTTCTTACCCTAGATGTGCTTTGCATACTCGAGTACTCCGACGGATTACTTCCCTATCGTATTTATTATATTTACCTCCTTAGATTAATGTTTTATTCTGGACCATACTCTTCTTTAACTTATTAACATTTCATACTTGCATACGAAGTTTTGTGACAGTTACTTTTTTTAAGTCCCTTTTATAGACAAATTGAAAAATATACAATATATATGTTATAAAATAAAATCATTAATAAATTCAACATTATGTGTTTTGATATACATTTAATATCTAAATTAAAATTCAATGATTGCTTAATAATGTTTAATAGCCAACTTAATTTCTAGTAACTTTTAATGGACTATTTATTGACTTATTCAGACTCCGTTGGGATCTACCAAATCCGTACTTAACCATACATTTGATGGATGAGTACTTTTAAGTTATTCTTTACTTGACAAATTAGTCTGACTTTTTTTTTATAAAGAATGAAAATATTTAAAGTTTTGATCGATTTCCATACGATACCAACGGCATTGATTAATGCCGATCGTGCTTAATCGTATATTGTGCGGATGCAGTTTACTTGAATAATTAACCAAGTGTGATCAAATTTATAAAATGATATTTTTATTAAATTTTTGCCGAGACGTGCTATGAGATGTTATGAGATGAATTAGCATTATTCGGGCGATTTTATGCTAAGATTTATTCAGTAGCACCTTGTGAACCCTTATTCAACGATTGTCTACATTCCCGTCGCCTGTAGAAGGATCTGGGACCTACAGAAGGGATCTCTGTATCAATGTATATACGAGATTTTGTTCCAAGACGTTTCTATCAAACGAGATACCATTCGAACTCATTTTGGTTTTGAATTAAATTTGATCCAAAAATCAACCTCAATAATGTCTGGAACCCCATATTGTTTATAAAATGAAATTATTTACCCACATTAATGACTCGGCACGAATTTCAACATTTTACTTAACCTCCAAAAATGACCGGATCGAGCTGAAATCAAATATCCATTTATAATTGCGCTATTGAATCGGTTTTAAGTAATTGGAATAAAAATGACCATGCAGCTTACAATCGTTATCCGGATATTAAGCATTATGGCATTCCATTTAAGACGAAATTTCTATGATCCGAAATCTCTATCATCTCGCGCTGATAGTATTTCAATGTTATGAGCCAGACATTATTAACAAGCCATACATTAGTGAAATGAAGATAGTCGTTG
This sequence comes from Microvelia longipes, assembly GCA_018340805.1. Taxonomy (NCBI): domain Eukaryota; kingdom Metazoa; phylum Arthropoda; class Insecta; order Hemiptera; family Veliidae; genus Microvelia; species Microvelia longipes. The sequence continues at coordinate 18,642,036 of JACMZG010000002.1, forward strand.
ACACTCCATTACACTAGCTTTATAAAAATTCCCATAAACTAAGTATTTATCTTATTTCTGAAAGTCAGGCAGCTACTGCCGTATCTAAACCGGACAGGAATGTCAAATACCACGAGTGGATGGTCATATGACCGAGTACAGTTTTAATTTGAAAATTATTTAGTTAAAATTGATCGTGGAATCTTGCGGATGCAAAGGTCACTTGCTGCGTCTTCAATTCCATGAAACTGCGTTTTTTCTTTACGTGTTGGTGGTATATACATATCTACGACTTTATCAACTCCAATGATTTTTTTACTTAATTTAAGATTGTTTCAATATAGGAGTATATAAATGCTATAAAAGTATATTAGCTTTCGTTTTCTTTGGTTTAACTCATTATGTATGTTCAGGGTTAACTTATACACATACAGAGTTAACTTAAACATATACAGAGTTAACTTATATACATACAGAGTTAACTTATTACGTTACGTCACATTAAATTACTTAACACAACAATTGATAATTAAAGGTGCGATAAATAATAATTAAAACTTATTTTAAATTAATTTTACTTAATTTAAGACAAAAGAGTCGAAAAATAATGTAAAATTTACGTGAAATTGTAATTATTAAGAGAAATCAAAAAATGTCGTCACCAATGACCAGTTATGGCACCTAGCTACCCAGGCAATGATAAGAGCTGTTGTATCCTCCCGCTAAGTATACCCTCTTTGTCTCCGAATAACTAATCTCTGTATACTTTCATACTTTCCTAAGCAGTGATTGAATATTTCCTGGACTGAAGGGATACTTCACTGACTACCCCTATTAATGAACTAAGCTAATGATAGTAACCAATTTACAGCTGTAATCATATGGAGGATTTTAGCGTCCTTAGCCAACCTGAAGAGAATTTTTGTTTTTGTACAGTAAATCGTGTTGACTGCACTCTTCTTTTATAAGCAGGAAATAACCTCATCAAACTGATGCTGTTTGAAATCATCCTAAGCAAATTTAACCGTTTCTTAAAAAACTTTAATAAGGAACTGAAATTCATTTCCTCGAAAAAATTCTAAATAAGCTTCTCATATCACATTTCATATCATAGTTTTTAATATTATAATTCTTTTAGCTGCATATAACCTTTCTATGAAATTAGCTTATCAAAGAACCTTCAGTGAAACCCGTACAAAATAAGCTCCTCTAGTATGTCTTCAGTCTAATATTATGTCAATTATATTTGTAAATCAGCATAATAAGCAATATGATATTATACACAACAATAACATAATAAGTAGGTAAATCTAACAGAAAAATAACCCAAGTGTCAAAATTAGGGAGTTATTATATGCAGATGATATAATTATGTCAGTTTATGCATTATAAAGAAGATAGTAAAGTTTTCAATCTGCATACTTATAGATTATTAGGTGCATTGTGTCATCGGTATTTAGGTGATTGACAAGATATGGGGTAACCACAGAGGGTAATTTTCCTTGTGTATACACCCCTTTCTTGGTGGTTTGATATATTGGGTTGTGGAGTTAAGGAACTTTATTTACTTGGTGAAATATGATATTTTCGTGGTTCTATTGTATGGTACAATAAATGTTTATTCTTGTGGTTGGTATTTGGTAATTGGTCTTATTGATAGATCAATTTGAAATTGATAAGTGTGAGATTAACTCTTTGTATTGAAAGATTAATAATTCAGTACCTCTTAACTGTGTTCACCGGTAATATTTATAAAATTGGATCGCTTCAATTTTAATGTTGTCCTATTTTTTTCTTATTTTTTTAACGCATAGATCTAAAAACAAAATCCACGTATCCATGTCGTCTTATAGCTCTGAAAATGCCTTCTTGAGCATGGAACTAAAACTAAAACAGAAATACACACTCAAAGAGGTCATAAAAACACCTAAAAACTTATAATTTAGGCGGTATCCCGATTTTGGTTTTTTCAAAACACAGTACTTCTCCTAAATACCAACGTTTTAAATGAGGAAAACTAAATGAAATACGCTAACTTGTTGTCAAGATGAAAAGTTAATTTCAATGAATTTTAACGCAAGATTTGAAGCAGTATAGTTTAACTTGACCATCAATGAACACTAAATCATGTTAAACCTATTTCTCCTTCCATGTTTAGCCTTCGCAAAGTACGCTTACTTTCGAAACAGCTTTTAGAGTTAATATTTAAAAACTATTTTGCTCGGAAGGATATTGATACTTCATTTCTCTCCTTTCAATTTTTGACTTCTATAAGTTTATTAATCCTATTTGACTGGATCTTTTTTGGCAAACTCAATATTTTTGGTTGTGATCGGTATTATTAGTTTTATTTTTCTTTATTTTAAGATTTTTATGTCAGGAATGGAAATCTTCTCTTAGTCGTTCAGCCCGATGAGTTTGAGCCTGTCCCCGATATCAGGAACGAATTAAAGATTTTTTCAACTAAACCCCAGAGTTTAGGCAAAATTTAGTTCAATCTTTACTAGCTATATTAGTTAGTGATAGTAATTTGGGAGAGGTGATTGACCACATAGCAAGTAGGCCACGTTGTTGGGCCTGATTCCCTTAGATAAAAGATAATGTTCTACCCTATGAATCCTGAGTGTGCATGCATTTCATCCGCAGAAGAGCGGCGTGGCTTTATTATAATTTTCAATAGCTTTATCTAGAAACAACACGTGCCCCACTGCCAGGCTAAGCTTTCCTGATCTCGAAACCATAAGGTAGAGACATCTATATGTAAGCTACTATCGAGGGTCCTAAATACAATTACTTCAAACTACATTTTTTTGGTGTGAAATAATTATCAAATAAAAAAGAAAAAGAACCAACATGTAAACAAAATAGTTAAACTTTAAAAAATCGATGAGCCGCCTATCTTAGCGAGACCCCTGAGATGCTGGCTTTAAAGTCCTAGGGTTATCCAGCTCTCCAAGGGTTGCCCAGCTCTCCTAGGGTTATCCAGCTCTTCTAGGGTTGCCCAGCTCTTCTAGGGTAACCCAGCTCTCCTAGGATTTCCCCATTCTCCTAGGGTGCTGCAGTTGTCCATATTTTAAAACATTTCAACCCTTTACTTCTCGTAACTTCATTGTCTTACAATAACATTTTTTTTTATACAAAATAACAAAAAAAAAAGTTTCGCTGTCGACTAACACCAGAAGCTATGTTTCATTTTATTATTTTTTGCTTGTTTCATTCAAGTCAGAGAAGCTGAAAAAATCTTTACAGACAAGAAAAAAAAGTTATTGTTTTTATTTTTTTATTCATAAGATTCCCCCTTGCAGTTCCTAACCATAATTTACATATCAGCCTGCTTCATAAAAAAAAGTTTTTTATCCAATTTTTTTTTATAATTTTTTTGTTACATTTTTTGTGTTATTTTTTACGCAATTTATTATCTTAACTGTTTATTCTATTCTTCTCTACTTGACTAATATTTAAACCAGTTTCTTTTGTTTTACTTTTTTAAGGGCTTTATTGTATCACATAATGTTTTGTTCTTTTTTTTTATTTCGTATACGTAATTTCACTCTATAAGTAAATTTTAAATATAAATAATATAAAACAAAAAAAAATAAAAAAAATATTTAGCAAAGAACGAAGCAAACATCTGACTAGAAAAAGGTGCAAAGTGTTTAAATACCATGAAATTTTATATCTAGATTTATTTCATTTATCTTTATTTTTTATATTTTAATAACTGGTTTGCTCGACACATTTATTTTTAATCCTCGATACATGACAAGACCAAAAAAAAAAAAAAAAATGAAATAAATACAAGAATGAGATAAGTGCTTGTCTAGTGGTGGGAAATTGTTTTAATAATTTAACATCAAAATGTCAATAATAAAGATAACTTTACAACTGGGCTTATGGAAAAAATGAAACAAATTATAAGTAAAGTAAATTGAAAAAACAATTATTTAAAGTAAAGAAGTTAATCGGGTACGGGGTACCTCAAAACTTTTTTTCACCATATTGGATTTGGTACGCTCGTCTAAACCACTTCAGAGTGCTTCGCACGTCTAAACCCCTTCGGAGTGCTTCGCTCGTCTAAACCACTTCGGGGTGCGTCGCTCGTCTAAACCATTCGGAGTGCTTGCTCGTCTAAACACTTCGGAGTGCTTCGCTCGTCTAAACCACTTCGGAGTGCTTCGCCCGTCTAAACCTCTTCGGAGTGCTTCGCTCGTGTAAACCACTTCGGAGTGCTTCGCTCGTCTAAACCACTTCGGAGTGCTTCGCTCGTCTAAACCACTTCGGAGTGCTTCGCTCGTCTAAACCACTTCGGAGTGCTTCGCTCGTCTAAACCACTCCGGAGTGCTTCGCTCGTCTAAACCACTTCGGAGTGCTTCGCTCGTCCTCAGAATGTGGAAATTACCAATATTATAGTGCAGTACGTCTTTGCACTTTCTTCGCTTATCCCCAGACAGTTAACTTAATCCGTATTTTTCCTCAGTGGTCACTCATCCAGGTTGTGAGTTTTTGAATTTTTGCTGAGTTAATAATGAGGTTTAGACGTTGGAAAGGACAACTAGACCTGAAGATGAATTTTCGTACCAAGTTTCAACTCTCTATAACTATAACAAACTAACTACGATGATAAAAGACACACTCGCGTACGGACAGGCAACTTAACCCGGTGAAAACCGGGTTAAGAGAAAAATATACCAAAACACATTGTTTTGGATTATCCCTTTTTTGATATCCTGAATTTGGATATTCAGTGCAAAAGCATTTACTCTTTGTATAAGTTGAAAGCCATTATATATAATAATAATGCCTGTTTAAAGTCTTGCGGCTCATCTGGGATAACCCCTGCGGGAACCACATCAGATTACGCTCAAATTGTAATCTATAGTTGGCGATAATTTATTTAAACAATAATCTTATAAACTGAGAGCGTAACCTGGGATGCGAACCCCAGACCTCCGTGGGTGTCAAAGGTCAGTGTAAAGACTAATGCTTTAACGACCTCGGCCACGAAGGCGGTAGTTGAAAGCCATTATATAATAATAATAATATTGCCCGTTTTAGAGCCTTACGGCCCTTCAGGGTGTTCGCCCTGCGGGAACCACCTCCCAAATATACTTAAAGTAAAGCTAAAGTTGGCGAAATCTTTTTACATCAAATTCTATTCATAAAAACAGAGCATAGCCCGGGCTGTGAACCCCGGGCCTCCGGTGCCGAAGTCCAGTACTTTACGATCGAGGCTACGGCAGATCTGTTGAAAGCCATTACTCTTACGAAATGAATGAGAACGAAATATTACTGTATGAATTACTTGAGCTGAATGAAAAGATACTATTAAAATGGGCTTACTTGTAGAAATCAGGAGAGTCTATGAAATGAAACTCCTTCACTGGGTTTTAGTGCATTTCCTTTGGAAACAACCGTTAATAGAATAGGCTAATATTTTTATAATAATAGCATATTATACTGATAATATAATTTTTTATGGAACTTGGTACAAAAATCAACCGTGCAAAGTCAACATCCAACATGACAACCAGTCAAAAATAAAATAAAAAATCTGTATAATGCAAGATTGCAATTTTTCGATTATTTTGAAGATCTGAATTGAATGAAACCGGTTTGATATTGCCACTCTAAGTGACCAAAAAATAACCAATGTCCAAAATCATGGTTAAACACCATCAAGGTCTCGACTCTCCGAGAAGCAAAAATATTTTTATGTATTTTAATTTTAATTTTTTATTGCTATGACACTAATGATAGCCTCGTGTTAGGTTGAAAGCCCTTTGTCAATAATGTATTGTTTTTTTCGAGCGATTATTTTCTTCGCTTTCTAGTTCCGTTGTGCTTCATTTTCCTGCCTAGAGCAGATATAAATTGTAAAAATATCCAAAACAATGCCTAATTACTAGGAGCTTGTTACTTTTACGCTGTAAAACTTTAACCAAACAAAACATTCATAGTAAGTTAAAAAACAACTCCATCAACACCTGCACTAGAGGACTTAACAAAAACTCAAGAAACATAATTCTAATTACAATAACTTAATTCATAATAACATTATAACCCTCAAAGTAAGTTAACTAATTAGAACTTTACATATCAAAGGCGCAGTACTTTGGAAGGAACTTGACTTTTCTAGTCAAACGAAGTCTAGGAAATAATGAAGACTAAAAATCACCTGAGGCTAATTCCCTAATGTTACCTCTGAAAAGGGCAAATTTACATTAACAAAAAATTATAATCAAAAACAATTATAGATAATAAAAAACATGTTTGTATAAATTTAAGTTTTTTTTTATAGAGAACTTTTTAATGAAAAGGAAAAAAAAGTTTTTTTATAATTACTTGTAAGAAGTCATGTTGTCTTTATTTTTATTTTATTGAATTATTTATTTCTTAATTTATAAGAGTTTTTTATTTATTAAAATTACTTTTTTTTGTTAACTTACATAAAATTGTCTGAGGGTTTACTTTTGCGACGATTAAGAGGGTCTCGGCGAGGGGGCGTCAGTTGTATTTTTTGTGACGATAACTTTTTTTGTTAGGTCTTATCCCTTATTTAGGGCACGCGTCAAAATAATTATACTAATCAT